>JALHBL010001085.1:0-124048 GCA_023638675.1 Camponotus pennsylvanicus | reverse complement strand
ACTGTGACGTTGCCGTCCCTACGCGCGTCCATCCGCCCCGGAAATCTTGACGGGGCGCGGGCCGAGCGGCCGCGCCAGAAAAAGATTGCGAGAGCCGTATCGAAATCTCCGGAGAGACGAGCTATTGTAATAATTTTGCGTCCTTATTAATTTTTTTTATTATTATTTTGTACGTCGGGCAACCGCCGGAAAACAACCGGAAGAGGCAGCAGAAGAATCCTTTGGCGACAACTGGTTCGACCGTTGCGGCCTCCGATTCGGGAACGGAGATAGCGCCCGAGGAGCAGGACAGAGCCGAGTCGCGGAGGAAATTCACCCTCGCGAAAAGAGGAGGACATCGGAAAACAATACGGCTGTCAAGGACCGGAATCGGCGCTATACACCGAAGACGGAGGACGAAAGATCGGCAGAAAGGAAGAACACCGACGGCAGGGTCGCTGAGATTCTGATTTTCAGAATATAAGGGCCAGTACGGGCCCCGATACGGCGTTGTGGCAGGGCGCATTAATATCTCGCGTGTCGCGACGCTATTGGCCGCGAATCCGCGCACCCCTGCGCGCAGGATTGACGCCGCTATCGACCCTGGATCGCGAGATCCAGGGAGACACTCTGGTGCGGTCGCTCTTAACGAAAAGTAGCTCGTTGCTAATAGCCTCGTTTTGGGCATTGAGTGTTATCGTCGGAGAGCGGAGAAAGAGGACGAGTCGAGGATCATCCCCGGACCACGGGAGGAAGTATCGGTGAGGTTGCCCATCGTTAATTTGTGAGCCACGTACGCGATCTCGTCCGCGAACCGGCCGCTCTGTCGCCGTCGCCATTTTCGTGTCTCGTTGTCGCTCGGTCGTTGTACCGAGCCTTCAATTTTCGTGTATTTCGGGCGACCGGAGACAAGTGACCGAGGTATCAAGGACGATCGTAACGTCGGCCGTAGTCGATGCGGAATTGTTCGTCTCTCTCTTCGTGAATCGGGGTGTTGTAAAACGCGTAGCGACCGGCTCTCGTCTATCGACCACGTGCGCGTTAAATCGCGGTAGATTACATTCGCTTTTCGTGCGGTCGAGAAGAATCGTTGACGCCGCGTAAGACATCCCCGGGATCAATCTTCGTGCGATTTTCATTAGTAATTAGTATGCATGTGAGTGTGTGACCGTGTGCGGATCGTGACCTTGCGAATGTCGTGCTGTCCTTGTCGCGCTTGTTACGTGTATGACTTGCGCTTCTTTCGAGATATTGGTCGTGCGTGAATGTGTCGCGGTGTGTGATAATTTATGGTACACCAAGCAATCGTCGTAATTATAAAGCTGCGCGTGAGTGAAGAGACGTCACGCCGAAAGGAGAATAAGCGGCGTCCGACGGCTAGCGAATATCGACCGACTCGATCTTGTTCGTCGCAGGCGAGATTTTCCGTCTTCGCAAATTGCTTGATCGCTCTCGCTCAATTAGTAAGCCTCCTTTCGAACATAGGGCGGTCAATTAAAAAGGGCGAGTGAAAGGATAATGCGAGAAGATCTGTAAAATTGAGTCGCTAATGAGGTTATCGAGATTTCCGTTACGATCTCAAAACGCCGTTCGGTTTTGCAAAGTCCGGCCATAAAAACGGGCCCGGAGGACGATAAATACGGCCGCGTTCTTATAGTCTCGATTTCGTATTGTTATTGCGATCACCGTCGCCGAAGAAGTATCCGTCGAAAGTTATTTCAAAATTCCGAATTTATATTAATCATAGTTGCATTTCGATAATTCAGGCTTGTTAAATTATTGTCATTATTATTCCTTTCAGGGATTCAGTAATTCTTTTTCTTTAAATTCTTTCCTATTATATTTCATTCATCTAAATAAATTTGTTATATTTTCTTTTACATTAAATTCGCGTAATTTATTTGAATGTTAGCCTTTCGTGAGTGTTAAAGTCCGTTGCGTTTGGCCACTTTCGTAATCCCCGACAACCCCGCATAAAATAATTGGATCTTCCTTTACACCGACCCTGCCCCTCTACCGTTAGGTGCGCTAGTCGGCCCGTGGCGAAACAGGCTAACGTTTTTCGCGTTATTCTGCCGTTTTCGCGGACTGATACGTGAAAGACCGTATCTGGCGCCCAATTTCGAGATCTCGAGACGGCCTTCGCTTCGCCGCGGCTCGCGCCGGAGCACCCTCCATCCCGGCTCCCCCGAACGCGAGTACCTTTTCCGCCCCCTCTTTTTGACGACGTTTTCATTCCCTATCTCTCTCTAACATCCGAGGAAAATTCCCTAATATTAAAAGGAAAATCGTCGCAACACACTATAATAAATTATATATTTTAATTTAAAAAAAGAAATGTATTTATTTACGCGCCTCTCCTTGCGTTCCCATCCCTTGCGTCTCTCTTGCGCTAGTTGTAAGAATTTATCGTTCTCTCTCTTTCGTACGCGTTGTTCTCGCGCTCTCTCTCGCACGCGTTGTTCTTTCGCGCTATTATCGTTCTAAGTCTCGCGTTAGTTGTAAGTCTCGCGATATCTTCGTTCTCGCTCGCACGCGTTGTTCTTTCGCGCTATTATCGTTCTAAGTCTCGCGTTAGTTGTAAGTCTCGCGATATCTTCGTTCTCGCTCGCACGCGTTATCTTAGCTATTATCGTTCTCTCTCGCACACGTTGTTCTCACGCTATTATCGTTCTCTCTCGTATGCGTTCTCTTCGCGATATTATCGTTCTCTCTCATTCATATGCTCGTCGCTATCACTCACTTACCTTTGTGTCGTCCTTGTTCCACGTTGACGTCATCCTTGTCACACGTTGATGCCATCCTTGTCGCACCGTCCTCTTCACATACTTAGCGCTATCCTTCTCACACCAGTGCACCGTCCTTCTCACACATGTGGACACATCGCGGGCCCGCCACGGATCCCTCCTACCCGCGCGGACCCCCTCGTCCATCGCTCGCGCCGCGGATCCCCCCTACCCGCGCGGACCCCCTCGTAAATCGCTCGCGCCGCGGATCCCCCCTTCCGCGCGGCCATCGCTCGCGCTGCGGATCCCCCCTTCCCGCGCGGACCCCCTCGTCAATCGCTCGCGCCGCGGATCCCCCCCCCTCCCCTCCCCCTTCCCGCGCGGACCCCCTCATCCATCGCTCGCGCCGCGGATCCCCCTTCCCGCGCGGACCCCCTCGTCCATCGCTCGCGCCGCGGATCCCCCCTTCCCGCGCGGACCCCCTCGTCCATCGCTCGCGCCGCGGATCCCCCCTTCCCCGCACGTGACGTCATCATCCCCCGCATGTGACGTCATCATCCCCCGCGTGATGTCATCATCCCCCGCACGTGACGTCATCATCCCCCGCGTGACATCATCATCCCCCGCACGTGACGTCGTCATCCCTCGCACGTGATATAATCATCCCCCGCGTGACGTCATCATCCCTCGTGACGTCACCCCCCCCGCGTGACGTCACCCCCCTCGTGACGTCACCCCCCGCCGGTTCCCCCTCGCCCCTCACCCCCCCGGAGCCCCTGGGTTAGAACTCCCCTTGTATACCTACTAGTGTTCGTTGTGAAATTCCAGTTGCCGATCGACGCTCCAAAATTCCGATTGTCAATCGACGCTCGATAAATTCACGATTTTTCACGCACTTTTCAAAGCATTTTCTTCGTAATTTCTATTTATTTCATCGTAAGTGGAAAGGAATTCAATCTTCGCAATCTTCCGAATGCTAATTTTTTATTTTTCCCAGCGATTTTCCAAGTAGTTTCTGTGCAGCTATGCCTCCGAAACGACAAGCGATTGGTAGATCTACACCTCAAGCACGAAGGAAAAAGGCAATGCGAGCTTCAGAAACAGACGAGAAACGGGAAACAAGACTGGAATCCGTTCGAAATCGCACAGCTCAAGCCCGTTCATCTGAAACACACGAGCAACGGGAAGCAAGACTGGAATCCGTTCGAATACGCACTGATCGATCCAGACGAACACTGCACGCTGATTTAAATCTATGTGCATTCCATTACGATGCTAATTATGATTACAGTCTTCATCCAAGTGTGGTTATTGGAAAAATGGATAAATTATGCGTGTACTGCAATGCTCTCAAATTTAAGAATGAACCACCAGGAATGTGCTGCGCGGGTGGAAAAGTGAAACTGCCACAATTACATTCACCACCAGAACCATTAGCAACGTTGGTATCAGGTGACACAAGTGACTCCAAACATTTTTTAGCAAACATACGCAAGTACAATTCATGTTTTCAAATGACATCGTTCGGAGCAAATATCGTGCGCGAGAATTACATGCCAACATTCAAAGTGCAAGGTCAAATTTATCATCGTGCTGGATCACTACTACCATTGCCTGACGCTGATCATAAATTTCTTCAAATTTATTTCATGGGAAACGCTGATGAACAAATCGATCAACGTTGTCGATTCAATACGGGCACTAAACGAGAAATTGTCGCTGCGTTACAATCTTTATTCGATCAATACAATCAATTAATTCGATTGTTCCGAACTGCCCTTGAACAAATGCCAGCTGATGACTACAAAGTTGTAGTTAGAGCAGACAAAACACCTGTCGGCCAACACGAAAGATAGTACAATGCACCAACAATCAATGAAGTGGCGATCGTTATAGTTGGCGAGGAATTTAACTCGCGTGATATAATTCTTCACCGTAGAAGTGGTAATGTTCAGCGCGTCTCGGAAACTCATCGCTCATATGATGGATTGCAATATCCAATTTTATTTTGGCAAGGTGAAGATGGATATCATTTCAATATCAAATTGAAAAATCCACAAACAGACGAGGAAGCGAATAAAAAAGTCAGTGCCATGAATTACTATTCATATCGATTGATGATTCGCGATAATGCTGAAAATCATATTTTGAAATGTCGACAATTGTTCCATCAATACATTGTCGATATGTATGCGAAAATCGAAACCGAACGACTCCTCTACATTCGATTAAATCAAACCAAGTTGCGTTCAGAAGAGTACATTCATTTACGTGATGCAATTGTTAATGATGGCAATGCGAATCCCAATGACTTGGGAAAAATGGTCATACTGCCGGCTACATTTACAGGGAGCCCACGGCACATGCATGAATATGCACAAGACATGCAATGACATATGTTCGCGTGTATGGCCAGATTTGTTTATTACATTCACATGCAATCCAACGTGGGATGAAATTAAAGAACTTTTGTTAGGTGGACAATCGTCTTCGGATCGTCATGATATCACTGCGCGTGTTTTCAAACAAAAGTTGAAATCTTTGATGGATTTCATTGTCAAGCATCATGTTTTTGGAGAGACACGCTGTTGGATGTATTCCATTGAGTGGCAAAAAAGAGGATTACCACATGCGCACATTTTGATTTGGTTGATCGAAAAAATCACACCAGATCAAATTGATCAGATCATCTCAGCAGAAATACCAGATGTCGACATTGATCCAGACTTATTTGAAGTCGTCACCAAAAACATGATTCATGGTCCATGTGGCTTACTCAACAACAATTCACCATGCATGTCTGATAGAAAATGCACGAAACGATACCCAAGAGACTTACTTGCCGAGACTATCACTGGCAATGATGGATATCCACTCTATCGTCAACGATCAACTGAGGATGGCGGCAAATCCATCACCTTAAAAGTACGAAACAATGACATTGAAGTCGATAATCGTTGGGTTGTACCATATTCACCGTTACTCTCGAAGACGTTCAAAGCTCACATCAATGTCGAATATTGCAATTCGGTGAAATCGATCAAGTACATTTGCAAATATGTCAACAAAGGAAGCGATATGGCAGTTTTTGGAGTGGGAAATGCAACTCGACATATCGATGAAATCGATCAATATCAAGTAAGACGCTACATTAGTAGCAATGAAGCAGTATGGCGCATTTTATCATTTCCACTCCATGAACGACATCCGACAGTTGTTCATTTGGCGGTTCACCTTGAAAATGGACAGCGCGTGTACTTCACAACAGAAAATGTACGTGCAAGAGCATTATCACCACCACCAACAACGTTAACTGCATTTTTTTCATTGTGCAGTGATGATATGTTTGCAAAGACGCTACTTTACTCTGAAGTGCCAACGTACTACACATGGAATGCATCAGCGAAAAAATTTCAGCGTCGCAAACAAGGTAAAGCAGTAGAAGGATACCCCAATTTATATTCGACCGACGCATTAGGCCGTCTGTACACTGTTCACCTGAACAATACAGAATGTTTTTACTTGCGATTACTGTTAATCAATGTACGTGGACCGACATCCTTCCAAGAATTGAGAACATTTAATGGTCAAGTATGTGCCACTTATCGTGAAGCTTGTCAAAATTTAAATCTTCTTGAAAGCGATACGCATTGGGACACTTCCCTCGCTGATGCATCGAATACTGCTCGACCACAGCAAATACGCACCTTATTTGCAATTATATTGACAACGTGCTTCCCATCCAGTCCAAGAGATCTTTGGGAAAAATACAAGGACTACATGAGTGAAGATATCCTACATCGTTTGCGTGCGACGAATCAAAATCCGGATATTCAATTCACACCAAACGTGAATAATGAGGCATTGATTTCGATTGAGGACATATGTTTGGCAATCGCTAACAAAGCATTGATAAAATTGGCAATGCCTGCGCCGATTCGATCTGCAAACAACCTTTTCGATCGTGATTTGCAACGAGAAACACACTTTGATGTCGACGAATTGAGTACATTTGTTCAAACGAATCTTCCAAAATTGGTTCCAGAACAACGCTTAGTGTGTGATAGAATTATGGATGCAATTACAAGCCAAAGCGGCGGATTGTATTTTATTGATGCACCCGGAGGCACAGGCAAAACTTTTCTCATCTCACTTATTTTGGCAACCATACGATCACGAAATAATATTGCATTGACATTAGCATCATTTGGCATTGCGGCAACTCTTTTGGATGGTGGCCGAACAGCACATTCAGCACTGAAATTGCCATTGAATATGCAAATCACTGAGACACCAACATGCAATATCAACAAAAATTCTGGAATTGGTAAAGTACTCCAATCATGTCAGCTCATTATATGGGACGAATGTACTATGGCACACAAGAAAGCATTGGAAGCGCTTGATCGTACACTAAAAGATTTGAGAGGAAATAAACGGCTTTTCGGTGGTGCACTCATTTTATTGTATGGTGATTTTCGACAAACTCTACCAGTTATACCACGTTCAACACCCGCTGATGAACTAAATGCATGTCTCAAATCATCAGTTCTATGGCGACACGTATAAAAATTGAATTTGAAAACCAATATGCGTGTACAACTACAATTCGATGCATCTGCAGAACGTTTCGCAAAACAATTGTTGGATATTGGGAATGGGAAAATGGCAATCGATGAATCCACACAATGTATTACATTGCCAACAAACTTCTGTAAAATCGCATCAGCCACAGACGAATTGATTCACAAAGTTTTCCCAAATACTGCGCAAAATTACAAAAATCATCAGTGGCTAAGTGCACGTGCTATATTAGCAGCCAAAAACAACGATGTCAATACTATCAATTTCAGCATTCAAAGACAAATACCAGGCGAAGCGACATCGTAGAAGTCCATCGATACTGTAATGAATCAAGATGAAGTTATCAATTATCCAACGGAATTCTTAAATTCACTTGATTTGCCAGGCATGCCGCCGCATGTTTTAACATTGAAAATTGGTGTCCCTATCATTCTTCTCCGAAACATCAATCCACCACGACTTTGCAACGGTACCAGGCTTTCAGTGAAGAAGATGATGAACAATGTCATCGAAGCTACAATTTTAAACGGAAAATTCAAAGGTGAAGATGTACTGTTGCCACGCATCCCAATGATTCCGACAGATATGCCATTCGAATTCAAGCGTTTACAGTTTCCGGTGCGACTCGCCTTTGCAATGACCATCAACAAAGCACAGGGACAATCGCTACAAGTTTGCGGATTAAATTTGGAAAATCCATGTTTCTCACATGGACAGCTGTATGTGGCCACCTCACGCGTCGGGAAACCTTCCGATTTAATCGTTTACGCACCAGACGGAAAAACAAAAAATATTGTATATCCAAGAGCACTTCAATAAAAAAAAATGAGCACAGAATTGTTATAACGAGTTCTCTTTAAATTCGATTTTTGTAGGCGTAGCAGCGCGCGCAGGGTACAGCTAGTTATTTATACGGAAGGAAGTTCCTAATTCGGACAGATCACATTTCTTTTCGTTGGTTGATGTCGTTTAAAGATTTGGAGGGTCAATTAGCCCGATGGTTAGAGAGGTTACAACAATATGAATTTCAAATAATTCATCGGAAAAGACAGCTTCATGAAAATGCTGATGGGTTATCAAGACGGCCTTGTGTGGAAATAGATTGTGCGTATTGTGCTAAGGCGGAATTAAAAGAAAATTCGATTGCTCGAATAGTTTTAGGGGAGGATAATTTAGAGGAATGGCGGAGGAAACAATTAGAAGATCCTGTTTTTTCGTTGTTTTTACGAGGAAAGGAGTTAGGAAGACGTCCGCTTCACGAAGAGATTGCTATGCAAGATATTTCGGCAAAGATTTATTGGTCATATTGGGATTCATTAGTTTTAAAAGATGGTGTTCTTTTTAAAAGGTGGGAGTCTCCGAATTTGAAATCTATTGTTTTTCAGATTATCGTACCCAAGAAATGCATCAGTCAAATATTGGAAGTAGCCCACGATTCTGCATCAGGTGGACATTTTGGAATAAATAAGACTTTGGATAAAATTCGAAAACGTTTCTATTGGGCGACATATAAACATGATGTGGAGGATTGGTGCCGCTCTTGTAGGGTTTGTGTAGCAAAGAAGGGTCCTTCAGAAAAGGGAAAGTCTCCAATGCAAATCTACAATGTAGGAATTTCGTTTGAGAGAGTCCAAATGGATATACTCGGTCCTCTCCCTACTACTTCAAGTGGAAATCGATATCTATTAGTTGGAATCGATTGTTTCACGAAATGGGTTGAAGCTCTTCCATTGAAAAATATTCGAGCCAATACGGTGGCGGAGGCTTTTGTAAATCAAATAATTTCTCGTTATGGAGTTCCTTTAGAAGTGCACACAGATCAAGGGAACAATTTTGAATCAAGAATTTTTCAAGAAATGACACGTTTGTTGGAAATTCGGAAAACTAGAACTACTGCCTTGGATCCTCAATCAGATGGGCAGGTAGAATGTCACCATCAAACAATTTTAAGTTATTTAGCTAAATTTGCTGCAGAGAATCAGAAAAATTGGGATAGTTGGATCCCTATGTATTTGTTAGGTTATCGATCCTCTAAACATGAAGCCACAGGTAGCTCACCTGCTGAATTGTACTTTGCTCGTGATTTAAAATTACCGTTAGACTTGTTGCGAGGGAGACCCCCTGAGGAAGAGAGGGAGAATTCGATTGGTAGCTATATTCGGAGGTTAAAATGAAAATTGCAAAACGTTCATGAGAGTGCTAAAGAACGTTTAAATTTACAATCAAAGAAATCCAGGAATCGTTATGATCGTAGAGCTAGACAAATTCATTTCGAAGCAGATGAAGAAGTTTGGTTTCTCAATCCTCGAAGAATAAAAGGAAGAACTCCCAAATTACAAAGTAATTGGGAGGATCCTTACAAAATAATAAGAAAACTTAGCCATGTAGTTTTCGAAATTCAGAAGTCGAGCAGACATAGAAAAAAAGTAGTTCATGCTGATAGGTTAGCTCCATTTCATCGAAGACAGAAATTGACTTAGGGAAATTTCGGAGCCCGGCTTTTGTAATAATTATAACTAAACCCATGTAGATAAATACTGTTGTTTTCGTTGTTTTTCATTTCTAGACGAAAAAAGTTTGGCAAAGTTCTTAAGAAGTGTAAATGACAACCACGAGAAAGAAAAGTTATTTGAACGAAGACTGCCTCGCCCGCGGTTTTTGAGCCGTGGTTTTCCCGTGGGACGGAGGGCAAATGCCGAGGCAGGGACTTGAAGAGTCCTTTGAGGATGTTGGGTCCACGGTAGATACCCCCCTCTTGTCCGAAGATCGCACATCGGGATATATATTTCCGGAGCCAATGAAATCGAAAGAACCCAGGAAGATGTATAGTCCGGTAACCTGTGGCAGCAGCGCAGGGTAGGACAAGAAAATGCATCGGGAATTCTGTATTCGACGAAGAAAACACTGGAAATACCGATTCTGAAAAAGTCGATTGAGTGCAAGAAAATGTGTCGTCCGGTAATCTGCAGCAGCAGCTCAGAGTAGGACAAAAGGACACATCGGAGCTCTACATTCGACGAGATTCAGTGGAAATTTTGGAAAGTCCTTCTGCCTTTAATTGTCGGGACGACAATTCATTAAGGAGGCGGCAAGTGTTACGTCCCTGATGTCCGTGATCATCGGGTCGGCTCCGATTAACAAGAACATCTGGTTGTCAAGAGTTGTTTACAAGGAAGAATGTCGAGTCGTAACCCAGCTGTCTAGCTGCGCGGACGCATCTTGATTTCCTGTGTGATAATTATTGTTATATCTTGTTACATGTTCTGTGTTCCCTTGTGTTCATTAAAGTTCTTGTGTTTTTATTTAAACACGAGTGTTTATTTCTGTGTGCGCGAGCGTGGGCGCGAGTGCCGTTAGCTGCGACGCGCGCGTTCGATATAAATCGTTCCGCGGACGTAACAATATCAACCGTAATCAATCGCAACATGATCAATATTAACCACTGGTAATGACCCATATATGGCCAAAAAAAAGTGCCACAACTGGTAATGGCCCATATATGTCCACTATGAATAACTTTACCAATTTTCAACGGATTTACATGAAACTTGATACACCCACATTTTTCGGGTCGCTGATGATAAATTTGGGATCGAAATTTCAAAATTCAAAATGGCGGATTTAGTATGGTGAATTAATTTTGTTATTCTATTATTATATTTATTATTCTATTAGAGAAGATTCAAATTCGATATGTTTATGTTTTTCGGTTTACTTATAATGAATCCAAAGTCGAAATTGCAAAATCTAAAATGGCGGATCCAATATGGTAGCTTCTAGTAACTAACGGTATTCTATTATGGATACTCTTACCTCCGTTATTAGCCATATTGAATCTGCCAATTTAAATTTTGCAATTTTGTCTATAGATTCATCATAAGAGACTCGAAAAACGCGAACATATCGAATTTGATTTTCTTCATAATGAAATAACAAAATTAGTTCGCTATATTGGATTCGCCATTTTGAATTTTGAAATTTCGACCCTTGATTCGTCACCAGCGACGCAAAAAACCCCTTATAGATAAACATTCATGTAAAATACGAATTTATTTGCTCTCACCAGTTTTGGCACAAAACGTTGATTTCGGGTGTATCAGTGAACTAGTTAACGTAGTCAATCGGGACCGTGATCAATCGGAACATGGTCAATATCAACGTGGTTAATATCAACGTGGTCAATATCATCGTGGTAATATTAACGTGGTTAAACGAGCAGCACTCGTTTAGTTTTCACAATATCAAGCGACGCGGTAGCGTCGTGACGCCAAGTACATAAAAAGGATCCGAGCATTGAGAGTCACTGCTCTCGACGCGGCGCTACTAAGTACCTTATCCGGAATTTCACGTCATGTAAACTTTCGATTAAGATATTTCAGAAACTAAGACTGTAATCAAAAATCTAACGACACTTTTATTATGTAATGTGAATATAAGCTTTCGATTGCGACCAGTTTGAATAAAATCGGTGCAGTTAATTCCGAGAAATGATGATCGTATATCAAAATTGTGACATTTTACGTTTCCCGGATTTTCTTCAGTCTCACGTACGTATGCTCGCACGCACACAAGCAAAGCGAGTTTGTCCCTCAAGCGGCGCACACCGCTGCGTATACGATTATTGCTTCGATATGTACAATGCTTTAAGAGACAAAATCATATGCGTGCATACGTGTGATATGTATATGTATGTGTGTACGTACGTGAGAGAGATTAATTTATCGTACAGTAACAATTTTCAAAACTATCCCTTCGGGGTGGAATATAATTTCTTAGAAACGGAGCCGTAAAAATACTGAACTTCTGCTGTTAAATAAAATTTAAAAAAAAGTAATTTATTGTATAGTAACAATTTCCAAAAACTATCCCTTATAAAAGCAAATTTCAAAAACCACCCCTTGAGGATGAAAAATAATATCTCGAAAATGATGCGTCGCAGAGATATGGGATTTACGCCGTTATAGTTAAGGTTTCTTACAAAGACTAATTTACCATATAATAATAATTTTTAAAAACCACCCCTTGGGGGTGCAATCTAACATTTCAGAAACGGTGCACCACAAAAATATAAAACCTGTTCTGTTAGTTATGACTTGTAGAAAGACTAATTTACCGTATGATAACAATTTTTAAAAACCACCAGGGGTAAAATCTAACATTTTAGAAACGGTATACCACAAAAATATAAAACCTGTGCCGTTAGTTAAGATTTCTACAAAAACTAATTTAGCGTATAATGATAATTTTTAAAAACCACCCCTTGGGGGTGAAATCTAATATTTCAGAAACCGTGCACCATAAAAATATAAAACCTGTACTGTTAGTTATGACTTGTAGAAAGATAAATTTACCGTATAATAACAATTTTTAAAAACTACCCCTTGGGGTGAAATCTAATATTTCAGAAACGGAGCATCATAAAAATGTAAAATTTATGCTGTTAGATAAGACTTGTAAAAAGACTAATTTACCGTATAATAACAATTTTTAAAAACCACCCCTTGAGGGTGAAATCTAATGTTGCAGAAACGGTGTACCACAGAAATATAAAACATGTGCCGTCAGATAAGACTTATAGAAAGACTAATTTACTATGCAGTAACAATTTTCAAAAATAAAAAAATGTCCCTAAAAATAATATGCAAATATTTTCCTCCAAAAAATAATTTGTAGAAAGGGTATAAAATTTTACAAAAAGGTGTGAAATCCCTCTAAAAAAAACCTTACAAAGGTAAAAAAAGTACGCCAAGTACATAAAAAATATTCTACTTTGTATGCATCTTTAATAAAAAAATTCCTTAAAAATAATTTTTTACAGTAATTTTCCTTCATAAAATCATTTTCCTAAAAAACAAAACCTCAACAAATAATTTTCATTAAAAAATATTAAAAAATGAAATATCAAAACTAAATATGAAATCAATAATTACTATTAGCCAAGTACTTAAGAGGATGCCGGACCTTCCTTTTTTATCGATAAAATAAATAGACCGAAAACTTTTTATTAGTTGCACAGAATAATAAATGCTTCTCCACGATTAAAGTATATATAAAAATAACCCCGGAAGTTCCCGGTTTTATATAAAAAAAATCAAGAAAATTGCAAAATTACAGTTTTTTTATCGGCTTCTAGTGTCAAGTCGGAACAATATTTGCTTAATATAAAAATTTTGCAGTTTGTATGTGCAAAATAAGATTACTTCCTGGAAGAGATTGCATGAAGGAATATAAGTGAGCTTTCAGAAATGAGTTTAGAAGCCAAATAAAAAAGATTTCGGTCTATTAGACTTTCGTGCATATGTGTGTGTGCGAAATCGAAGCACGTGAGTAAAGCAGTCCTGTAAATCAGTTGTTCGCTATCGCAACAGACGGCGCTGTAATCGGTTTGTGTGACAAGGAGAGTCAACCTCGTACCATCCTTCTCTTTCATCTTACGTGTAATAGTATACGTCAGTATACATGTACGCGCACACTAAAGCATAACACTCTTGCGTTTTCTTTCTCGAATTTCGCGTCATAGATACTCGCTGTCACGCAGCGGCGTAACAATCGTACGCGTAACAGGCTGCGGAAAAACAGCGTTACAACGTGTTCCGTAGAAAATATTCTGTGTAAGTTATACATATACACAACACACACACACACACACACACACGTGTGCGTGCGTGCGTGCGCGCGTGCGTGTGTGTAGATGTGTGGGATGTGGGTGTGGGTGTGTGTATGTATGGACGTATGTATGTACAAAAGTGATGCGAGAGTTACGTGAAGAAGCGAGAAGGTAATAAGAACGAGCAAAATAACAATAAGAGCGAATGAGATAGAAATAGCACGAGCAACGAGGACTCGAACTCGAGAATCGGATCTTTCTTTCACACTATTACTTTCCTCTCGCTCGCATCTATTACTGTCTCGCTCGCTCCTATTATTGTCTCGCTCGCATCTATTACTGTCTCACTCGCTCTCGATTCTTGGCTCTACTTATCTTTTCGAGCTGTCTATCACGATTGTCAAGTGTGACGGAGAAAGCAAGACCATGAGTAGAGAGCGAGCGAGATGACCTATCATCAAAGAGTTCCGAAGTCTCTTACAATCGGTTTCTTCGCTTCCTCTATCCATTCCGAATTCATGAAAATGTAAACATCTTATAAAATAAAAATTGACTTTTATTTTTAATTTCATCGTTTTGAAAATAATTTCAATGAATTAATGAGATTTTTGCGATTAAAATGATATCAAACACGGCGTAAATCGGGTAATTTTTAATTAGTCTGATAATACAAGTTTTATAATTATATATTTAACTAAATTTATGCGATTTATATCGTGTTTGATATTATTTTAATCGTAACATTCTCATTATTCTATTAAAATTACTTTCAAATGAATAAAAAATGCATTTTATTTTCTGACATATATTCGTGAATATTATAAATAAAGTCTCATGTAAGAGACTTGGCAATGTTCGACATCGGGAACTTTTTCGTTATTTATAATAATTTACGACTTTAAATTTCCATAAAATAAAAAGTAAAACTTATATTTTATTTGATCTTTTTTGATAAAAAGGGATTAATGAAATTTTTGCGTTTAAAATGACATGGAACACAATATAATTCAGATAACTTTTATTTATTGTTATATAAGTAAAAGAATGTATCTAATTGAAAATTATTCGAATAAAATGGGTTGTTTAATGTGATTTTAGTCGTAAAAACCATATTAATTCTAAAATTATGTTCAGTAAGATAAATTAAGTAATGTAAAAATTGTAGTTTCTAATACATTTTCAATGTTATCAATTGTGGTGTTCACATGACATCTTCTGGTACATTTAAATATGTGAAAGAAAGAAATAAATTATTTTAATATGTATAATAAATTAGGATAATTTGTTTCACTGCACAATATATAGATCATTTAATATTAATTATATCGACCATATTTAGACCAGGAGACGTCATGTGAACACCACAATTGATAACATTGAAAATGTATTAGAAACTACAATTTTTACATTACTTAATTTATCTTACTGAACATAATTTTAGAATTAATATGGTTTTTACGACTAAAATCACATTAATCAACCCAACATTTTATTCGAATAAATAATATAATTCGGATAACTTTTACTTATTGTTATATAAGTAAAAGAATGTATCTACCCGAGTCGAAATCTTGATCCTACTTTGACACTTTTAAAACTAATTTGCACCTACTTAACAGATCTATTGCTTATACGAGTGGCAATAACCTACTTTGATGATATTATACTTGTTTACTCCTGCATTGAATTTTGAATTCTGTAAATTTTGCTTTAATGCTATTTTGAAACTAAAAATGCTGTCAATATTTTGATAATTAAAGTAGGTCCTCTTTCAGTAGGAGCTAAAGTAGCACGATAGGTTCAAATAAAACCTCTATTGAAGCTTCATGTCCTACATGTATATCTTTTATTCTTAAAATTACATGTTTATAAAAATAATAATAATAATAAGCAAAAAAGACAAGTTAAAATATAATTTTACTTATTTAGCTAACACTGTAAAATAATTGTAATTTAATTTAACAATATTGTAAAATAAGACAAAATATAAGATGTAATAAATTGCACTTCATTCTTATTTTACAATTGTTAAACAAAATTACAATTATTTTGCAGTGTTAAGTAAATAAAGTTATATATTATACATGTTTTTTAACGTGTCTTCTCGCAAGTATTATTATTATTTTTTTATCTTATTATCTCTTATTTTATTACATCTTAATTATAATAATAAAATTATCTGTGTTTATTTAAATATAATATTTATTTATTAGACACACATAATAATACTTTAATAAAATATTTACCATACACATATTTTAATATATACGATGCATATATATATGTATATATATATTTTTTTTCTTAAATTTATGTATAATTATATAATAAATTTAATTAAATGTTTATAATTATTACAAATTTGTGTGTGTGTGTGTGTAGAAAATAATGGTAATTAAATTATTACCGTCGATATTAATATTATTGTTATTTAATAGAATATTTTGATCTTTATTCTTTCTTTTGGATTTAATATTTTTCTGTCCTTTTAGTTTTTATTTTTTCAAATCACTTGAACAAGTTTGCAAGAAACAGCAAGACAATGTCATTAACGATGATGACCGAAATGAACCATTATTAAGTTTATTAATCGCATGCCACGTTCAGTTACAGTTTAATGCATTGGAAAGCGTCAGAACTAAAGTGTTTTTTTAATTATGCTATTCCTGTTTTCGAAAATATAATGCGCGCATGCATATTTGTCCATTGTGTCGTCAAAAAAATAAAAAAAATTAAACAAATAAAAAGATAAAAAAAATTAAAAAATTAAACAAATTTTTCTCATTCAAATTCTTTTTTATTAATAGGAAAAGCAACATATGTTTGATTATCAAAATTCATATAAATACAAGTTGTCATAAGAGTATTCACCTTAACAGCATATAAATTATTGGTTACATAACATTTATATAAAAATTGTGTAGTAGAATAATCAAATCGATCGCCTGCAGTGTTAAATACATCGTGTTTTTTAATTTCATTAATAATTACATAATGTTGGTGACAACAATTACAAGTAAGCTGATTACAATTTGAAAGCTTAACAAAACAGTAAATGGAACCTAATTTCTCTTCATTGTTTTAATAATATCGTACTATAGATGATTCACTTTGCAGAATTCTATTATACATTTTAGATACGTACAGTTTGTTATTGTAAAGAAGTCTGAAATACTGATATATTGTAAAATTATCATATGTTATTTCACTATTATCAAATGCATTTCGAATAATATCTGTAATTGGTTGTATTTTGTATTTACCAACACTATAACAATGTGGGTATATCTGTTGTATAATCCTAACTTGTTTCTTTTTTCTCATACAAAAATTTTTAATGTTAATATTTTGCAATAATTCTAATATTCTAATCATTTTGATGAATTGATTTTGTGAATTAGCTAATTGTGTATCGATATGACGTGTACCATGAATTAATTTTAATAATTGACCATTTAAATCTTCATATTCGTAGCATGTATAAGCCCATAAGGGTCCTAATTTTTTTACACAATTCCCTAAATGTAACAATACATGAATATTTATCGAACAAAATTGAATTCCGTACATATCTTGAAATTCACGAACAAATCGTCGTAATAAATCTTGAGCTATTTGTATCATAAAGTCTGTAATTACATCAGAACTTAGAAGTTTTATAGCTACAACTAATCGTAAATAATGTTCGAAATAATCTGCGCGCATTATATTTTCGAAAACAGGAATAGAATAATAAAAAAAACACTTTAGTTCTGACGCTTTCCAATGCATTAAATCTGTAACTGAACGTGGCATGCGATGAATAAACTTCGGAGGTTTAATACTTATTAGTCGCCTATTAATAATATCTATAACTGCATATAAAGAAAATGGAGTACCCGAGTATTTTTGATCAAAAAATAACGTCATCAGTTTTTTCATTACGCCACCATCAACACAGTGCATACGATCAATTGCCATTCCATTAATAAAATCTAGCATTATTTTTGAAATGACTGTATGACCTTTTACTCCCATAAAGGGTGTGTCTGATTTTGCTCTATTAGCGAATTCAATAGATTGTTGAGATGTTCTTAGAGTTAATTCATTTTCAAATGGATAAACATGTACATGACTTCGAGGACCAATTTCAATGTGTTCACCTTTACATAAGCATGAATGACAACCGTAATCGCCATTAAATTGAATAAAATTCAAACAATCACATTTTGCAGGAAGATCGCAAGTTCCCATTAATATTATACCTTTCACAATAATAATGTTGTTATCAGGTAATGTAATTTGAACACCTTCAGCAATTTTCTGGAATGTTTTCATAAACTTATACAAAAATGTGTTCATCTGCGGTTTTTTATCATTATACCAATATCCGACAAGTAAAGTATTCTCTCTTCTTTTTCTATCTTCAAAAGGCAATTCATTAATAGTAAGATATACTGGCCAAAGACTTATTTTTGATGATTTAAAAACTGGTATACCGTCAGTATACCATGTGAAAGAAATATTGTTACGATCACGAAGAAATCCATTGTTAAACCATTCTTGATATAACTGTCCATCATAAATATCCGTTATACTTCCAGGAAATTGCATTGGACGTTCAAATCGACTTTGAAGTTTATCATAAAATGAAGGCCTTGCGTACATTTCTCTTAATTGATTTGTGCAAGATAGCTCGATAAAATAGGCGTTATTTTTTTGACGACACAATGGACAAATATCATTCATTGATCTTAATTCTCGATTACAAATTGTACAATAATAATGCCTAACAGCATCAGCCTCACTTAAACGAAAAAATTTTTTAAATTTATATAAACTGTTTTTTCTTAAATTTCGAAAAGGGCAATGGAATTCGATAACTGTAATAATGTCGGCAATAGATGACATCGTAAGATTATGATGTAAAAGAAGAGATAAAATTAGTGACATACTATCACCGACAGTTATTTCAGCGCCATGATATAATGGTTCATTTCGGTCATCATCGTTAATGACATTGTTAAGATCATTATCAATATTTTCATGGTCGATATTATAAGTATTATCATAAATATCCGAATCATCACTTTCCTCAAAAGTTGAATTCGTATCATCCAGATCATTAGCAGAATCATAAGTCCTAAAATCGTATCTGTTACTAGTATCTACTCTTTCTTGTGAACTACTTAAATTATATTTATTTTTATAAATAATAAAGGTTTTTATTTTTATACTGTAAATGCCTTTTTAAATAAATATATACACTATAGTGTGTGTGTGTGTGCGTGTGCGTGTGCGTGTGCGTGTGCGTGTGCGTGCGCGTGCGCGTGGGCGTGGGCGTGGGCGTGGGCGTGGGCGTGTGCGTGTGCGTGTGCGTGTGCGTGTGTGTGTGTGTGTGTGTGTGTGTGTGTGTGTGTGTAGACACCACATATTCTAAGTTTTTGTCTTATTTGTTACTTATTATTTTATTATTATAATAAATTTGCATACCCATATTCGTTTTCAATTTCATTATTTTGAGAAAATTGTACTCTCTCATGTATGTCTTCTATTTCGTTTTGATTGCTGAATATTGAAAAATATTTCTGATTAATTAGAATTTTCTCTTTGTTTTATATAATATTTTTATAAATATTTATTAAGATTATTAATAAGTTATCAAATAAAATAACTACCTTCGATTATTTAATGCAAATTGAGCATTGTCCTGGTCGGGTAGAATATCAAAATTTCTATTTCCCAGAATAGCCTTTAATCGAATGTCTTGCTGTTTCTTGCAAACTTGTTCAAGTGATTTGTGCGACATATCATTTATTTAGAATTTACAATATGACCAAAAATTAATGAATTTTTGTCTTTCGGAAGAAAAACTAAATACCGAAATTATTTCTTTTCAGAAAGCGAGACGAGAAGGTTGGATAAAAATAATATACCCGATATCGATATCAATCTTGCAATGATAGTAGAAAAAGAAAAAAAGAAAATCTATCATCTATAATCAGTTAACTTCTCGTTTCGCAATCAAAAAAGAGACACTCGACAACTGTCATCAGTTCTCTCATTATATTTAATAGTTTTTCCGAAAGTCCATTAATAAAGTCCATTACTAAATACGTGTACTTTAAATAAGTGTATAAGTGTGATTATGCCGAAGCACAAGAAATTTGCACTAATTTGGTGGCTGGAAACCAAAGAAAAAGATGTAATTAATGCATCGATTATTGCCAAAAAATCCAGACACGTTAATGAAATAGTGAAATTAACGTGGAAAGATTATAAAACTCAAAAAAAAAACAAAGGCTGAGGCAAAAATTCTTGCCATAAGCGGTAAGTTACATTTTTATGTGTGTGTTAAGAATAACTATTTTTTTATATCAACAAAATAAAAAAATATTACTAAGTGTTGATTTTTATCAGATAATGAAGATGAACTGCATAAATTAATTGTATCTACGAGTGGTACCATCCATGATGTATCCAAAAAAATTTTCTCCGCCGATATAATAGAAGAGAAGAATGCTGGAAAAATATGTAAAAAAGTAACAGAAAATATAAAAAAATCCAACAAGAGACAAATTGAAGAAAAGATAGCAAATGGTCCGCACATTTTATCCAACATAACAATTACACCTAACATGCATTCATCATTATCATTACCATCACCATCACAGTCTCTTCCTCGCAATTTACATCCTCAATCAACATCAATTTTTTCAAATGAAGCTACCACAACAACATCATTTTCATGCTCTTCAACTCCATATCATAAAAATCAATCATTTAATAATTTACAAGATACAGCACACAACACACAGACATTCACTTCAATTAAAGAAAAGACAAATGTAGTACACTTAAATCAAGAACCACCAAACGTATATCAAAACAGTACATTGAGTAAATATCAAGATAGTGCATCATCATCCTCACAGTCCTTTTCTCACAATCAGTTTTCACCAATAAATAAATCAGCTACAACATCATCATTTTCATGCTCTTCAACTCCATATCATAAAAATCAATCATCTAATAATTTACAAGATACAGCACACAACACACAGACATTCACTTCAATTAAAGAAAAGACAAATGTAGTACACTTAAATCAAGAACCACCAAACGTATATCAAAACAGTACATTGAATAAATATCAAGATAGTGCATCATCATCCTCACAGTCCTTTTCTCACAATCAGTTTTCACCAATAAATAAATCAGCTACAACATCATTTTCTTGCTCTTCATCGACTTTATTTCATCAACAAAAACCAAAACGCATATATCAAAACAACACAGATTCATTATCAGATTCATCATCAGATTCATTATCAGATTCTGATTCATCTTCACAAAATTCACGAGAAAGTGAACAGAATAATGTTGGAAAAGGAATATTTTTTGGGCTTCCAAATGGAATAAGCATTAATTTTGTTCATAAATTTTAATTATTCGCATTTAATTATTCGCAATTATAAATTATAATTTATCATTTCCAGTCACAAAAAGAGATATTTGTTTTCAAGAACAATTATTACAAATGATGAAAAATGCTTACGAAAGTCAAAAAAAAATGGACGTTGAATCAGAAGAAATTTTTGCGGTAATAATAATATACGTACGCACACGCACGCGCACGCGCGCGCACATACACACACACACACACACATACAAAATATAATAAAAAAATTATAATTACATTGATATATATATTTACAAAATTTCATAAGAATAATAAAAAAATATCAATAATAACAATATCATAATATAAACGAAATAATATAAAAATGGAAAAAATAATATATGTATTGCGACGTCTTTTTACTTTTACTTTTAATTTTTCGATCCTCCTCGGGTGTTGGAGAGGAGGATGTAAAAGGGGGAGCGAAAACGCCGTCAAAAACACAAGGATAGAGATACTCGCGCTCGGAGGAACTAAGATGGAGGGTGTTCTCGCGCGAGCCGCGGCGAAGCGAAGGCCGTCTCGAGATCTCGAAGTTGGGCGCCAGATACGGTCTTTCACGCATCAATTCGCAAAATCGTCAGAATAACGCGAAAAACGTTAGCCTGTTTCGCCACGGACCGACTAGCTCACCTAACGATAGAGGGGCAGGGTCCGTTGAAAAGGATATTGAATTATTTTATGCGAAGCTGTCGGTGATTATGGAAATTGACAAATACAACGGACTTTAACAATCACGAGAAACGAACACTCAAATAAATTACGCGAATTTAATATGAAAGAAAATGTAACAAATTTATTTATATAAAAATAATATCTATTATAATCTATTATATAAATATAATAGAAAAGAATATAAAGTGAAAGAAATAACAAGTTCTAGAAAGAAATAGTAATAATGACATAAATTAGCGAGACTGAATTAACGAAATATAACTGAGTTTAACATAAATTCGAAAATTTGAAATAACGTACAACAGATCGACAGCGGTGATAATAATAGCAATACGAAATCGAGATCATAAGAACGCGGAGATATTTATCGTCCTCCAGGCCCGTTTTGGCCGGACTTTGCGAGACCGAACGGCGTTTCGAGAGCGTAACGGAAATTTCGATAATCTCCTCGAGGACGCATTTAACAGATCTATTCTCTTTGTTACTCGCTCTTTTAATCGACAGCACTATGTTTGAAATAAGGCTTAATAATTGAGCGATAGTAATCATGCGATTTGCGAAGACGAAAGATCTCGCTTGCTACGAGCAAGATCGATTCGCTCGGAATTCGATAGCCGTCGGACGCTACTTCGCTTGTTTTCGGCGTAACGCTTTCTATCTACGCGAAACCCTCGAATTTTGACACTTTCTTAATTCGCTGTAATCTAATATGCACCGCGACACACTCAAACGGACGACAAATACCTTACAATATGCGCGATTCATACAAGCAACAAGCGCGACAAAGACAGCACGACTTTTGCCACGTCGTCACACGCCCACGGTCACACGCTCACATACACGCTAATTACAGACGAAAATCGCCCGGAGATCGATTGCGGGGATGTCTTACGCGGTTTCGACAACTCTTTTCGACAGCACGGATAGCGAACGCATTCCCCGCGATTTACCGCGCACGTGGTCGATATACGAGAGCCGGTCACTACGCGTTTTACGACACCCCGAATTCCAGAGAGAGACGAACGGTTCCTTATCAGCTACGACCGACGTTACGATCGTCCTTGATGCCTCGGTCGCTTGTCTCCGGTCGCCCGAAATACACGAAAATCGCGAGCTCGGTACAATGCCCGAGCGACAACGAGACACGAAAATGGCGACGGCGACAGAACGGCCGGTCCGCGGACAGAATCGCGTACGTGGCTTACAGATAAGCGATGGGCAACCTCACCGATACTCGCTCCTGTGGCCAGGGGATGATCCTCGGCTCCGTCCTCTCGACAACCTCGGCGACAACGACAACAAATAGACACTGTGAAAACACGACTATGCTTCGACAGCGCCCGCACCAGAATGATTCCCTGGATCTCTCGATCCAGGGTCGATAGCGGCGTCAATTCTGCGCGCAGGGGTGCGCGAATTAGCGGCCAATAGCCCCGCGACAACGCCGTATCGGGGGCCGTAACGTCCCCGATAATTTGAAATGCTGAACTTTGACGGCCCTGTCATCCAGGATCGTCTGGAGGTCGATTTTCTGTCCTCCTTCCTCTGAAGGTGGCGCCGATCCGGCCCGGTCATTTCGGCCCGCAAGAGCTGTTTTCCTTCCTTTATTTGAAGGGGGCGATCTCCACTCACGCCGCAGCGCTGTCCTGACTCTCCGGCGTTGTCGTGGTTCCCGGCTCGAAATCCGTACGCGCCGTGTCGCACAAGAATTCCTCTTCATCCGGTGGTTTTCCGGCAGGTTGCCCGACGTACAAAAATTATACAAAAAAAGAATTAATACTAGCGCGAAAAAGGATAATTGCTCGTCTCTCCGGAGATTTCGATACGGCTCTCGCAATCTTTTTCTGGCGCGGCCGCTCGGCTCGCGCCCCGTGAAGATTTCCGGGGCGGATGGACGCGCGTCGGGACGGCAACGTCACAGTATAAAGTACATAACAATTTTGTTTTTTTTTTGCAGTTACCAAATCATTATTTTAAGGCGGCTGAAGACAAAGTAAAAATTGTGACCGTTTATTTTTTTATGTTGGGCTAATGTTAATTGTGGCCGGTGATATTGGCCCACGGCACACCTTCGGCGCGATCTTTTCTCAAAATGCAAAACTCTAAAATTGCCTGGGCGCCAGGTGCGGGAATCCGCACCGCTCTAATAAAATCTCAATAAATTATATAATTTACAACACTCAAAAGACGAAAGAATTCGAAAGATATCGCGACGGACACTCGGCTAGCCCCGTATCGAAATTGGTAGAGGGGCGGTCCGTTTAATTAATTCACAAGGAAGGATCGAGAATACAAGGTGGCTGCAAATAAAACATAATATTTTAGTAACAAGAATAAATATATTTAACATGTGAATAAATTTCAATGGCAGACAGACTTGCGTAGATATAAAACGATTTTATAAGATTGATTACCAGATTATTAGCCGGCAGCGACGGGCCGGCATTCGAGCGCGATCACCGCGGTATCACGTATCACGCGGCAGAAAGAAAGCGTAAAAGAAAAGTCCCGGAATTCCGCGCTAAACGAAACTTGTTAGAGTTTCGGCAGCTACGGATTCCCAAATAATTTTTAATAATGAATACCGCGATATCGGCTCCTTTAATAGTATCCGTCTGTTGGAAATGAGAATAATTGACGATAATAATCGATCTACTCGCCGCGCACGCAGTTAACAGAATCGATTAAAGCGGCGAGTCGGATATACTGATCTACTACTTTAACGAAAGAATTGAGCGACTACTAACGTATCTCACATAGACAATTGAATCTAGACATGAAAAAGTATCAATAACAATGAAGTATCAAACGATTTGAGCCTCGGAAATATGCGAGCCGACGCCGCGACGTGGTTGCCGGTTATCGAGTATCGCAATCGCCTTCGTGCGCGAGCTCTTCGTATCGAAAGTTTAACAGGCAAAGATTCTCACAAAATCACAATAAACGCAACAAGAAAGACAATTAATTTGACCGTCGATTATCGGTATATTACGCGTTAACGAAAAGAAGTTAGACAAGACTCGATAACTCAATAAAAGACACATTAAATTCAACGCGCACAATTACTCTCTATAATATAATACACGGAATGCGAGTCGACGCTGCAACGCAATTGCTAGCTATCGAATCTCGAGATCGCCTTATGTGTGTGAGCTCAGTTAAAGTAATTTTAACGGACGAAAATTTACAGTAAACAATAATAATCGTACAATAAACACGTAAAGTGACTGTCGGCGCGCAACTGGGAGAGAGGGCACTTAATTTTACGAAAGCTCGAACAAAGTCTTTAGGCCGGCCGTCGTACGGTAAGACGCAAATATCGAGAACGCAAAAAAAACGAAATTTACAATGAAATTTAGTGACGGCAGCTATACGGCCCCGACACTGTTCGAGCTAATTCTACCTTATTACACAAAAAACGGCCAGATGGGGTCGACGCTTGTCTCACCGGTGACTCCTTGCGGTTCTCCGTGATCTCGGCATCCACTCGTCGGATCGATACCTTTGGGCCGTCGTTCCCTTCGCCGGTCCGCCGAACAGTGGCGAGCGGAAGGCCCGTCGGAATCACGCCGGCGAATTAATGTGTAATTGGGCCACCTGTGGCGCTTCCGCAACCCTCAGGATCGTCGTGTGGCCCATTTTATCCTGCGGCCTTCAGGGCCATACCTGTGCTTGTCGCACCCCGTTTTCCTCGGATTTTCTTATAATTTCTCTCGTCGAAGCCCGTCAGGAGGGATATCTTCGGCAGCCACTCGCCGTTGATTATAATGTTCTTGAGATCTGTTCCGGCCGAGGCGGCTCCGACGCGGGGTCCCAGTGTTAATTTATCCGCTGGTTGGCCTTCCTCGCTATTATTCTCCGTACCTGCTGGGCATATTAATGTTCACAGGGCGGCAGCGACAGTCTTAAGTGGACTTTAGATAAATTGGCACAATCAAATAATACTTATCCTGGCGTGTTCCTTTTAATCGGCGCCTCCACTCGCCCGTTTCCTTGCATGCTGGACTTCCTCCTCAAAGTTGGAGCCACCGGATGAAATCCCGTCCGTGTTTCCCATCGTGCCCGCTCTTAAACCTAATCTTACCGCTAACAAATGAATTTTCACGCAAGGGAGGCGAGTATAACCTCGCCTCCAATAGCCGCTCTCTCCCTAAATTAGGGGAGAACGAGGGCCCAAATTCACTCTCGGTCGGATCCCGCGATCCTTGTGACGGACCGCCAAGTGTCACGTCACAAAATATATTAAATTAATTTTATATTTTTAATTATTTATATTTTAATTTATTCTTTAAATTATTAGTTGCTTCTAATTTTCTTAATATTAATAATTTCAGGAAGAAATAGCAACAAATTGTGGCTTTTATTTATCCAAAAAAAGAAAACATTTTTAGAAATGAAGGCAAATTTAAATAAAGATTGGAAAGTAATGGTGCGCGAAACGATATTAGATGTATACAGTTCTAGCATTACAAATTATTCTGCAACAGGAAAAAGGATGAACAGACCAGCAATTAATCCTATGCTATTTAAAGGATTATATGGTAAATACACACACGCACACACGCGCGCGCGCGCACACACACACACGCACACGTGTTATACGTATACATTCTACACGGAGTAATTGTTATAGTAAAAATTACTATGTGTATATAATAATTTACTATAAGATTTTCTCCTTGTACACATAAATTTCTTACATATTACAATTTGTACAATTTACACGGAGATAATTTGATATTAAAAATTATTATAGTATATAATAGCTGCAGACCACCAGGACCATTTCAAAGTGTTACGTAAAACTGTAAAAATAACGATAACGCGTCCGGCACGTGATGTAATGCACCTTTTCGGTGTACGATTTCATAATCATATTCGAGAGCCCACCTCGCGAGTCTACCCGTGGGATTTTTTAAATTATGTAGCCATCGTAAACTGCTATGGTCGGTGACGACCGCAAATTTGTACCCCTCTAAATACGGGCGGAACTTTTTAATGGCCCATACTACCGCTAAGCATTCCTGTTCTGTAACCGAGTACTTTCTCTCCGGATCCGATAGAGCTCGGCTCGCGAAGGCGATCACATGCTCGGTATTATCGATATTCTGGGTCAGTACAACCCCTATCCCAACAGAACTCGCGTCGGTTTGCACGACGAACGGTATGTTAAAATCCGGACACGAAAGTGTAGGCGCGGTGACGAGATATGATCGAATCTGTTCGAAAGCGCGACACTGGTCTTCCCCCCACTCCCAGCGCTTGTTTTTTTTCAAAAGCCGTGTCAATGGTTCGCTTACGGTAGCGAATTGCGGAATAAGTCGACGATACCATGACGACATTCCTAAGAAACGGCGCAATTGTTTAAGATTCCGTGGAGCCGGATATTCCATGATCGGACGAGCCTTTCCCGGATCTATTGTTAAACCGTCTCTTTGAACGATAAAACCTAGATAACGAACTTGCGAGCGACAAAACTCGCATTTCTCCGGGTTTATCGTGAGACCGGCTGTCGAAATTTTACTTAGACCCGTTCCAACCATTCTAAATGCTCGTTAAAAGTGGGTGTTACAATTACTATATCGTCAAGGTATGCGAACGCGTGAGGCTCCATTTCCGGTCCAATTAATTTATCCAACAAACGCTGAAAGGTGGCAGGTGCTCCCGTTAACCCATACGGCATTCGCGTAAAGTTATATAATCCTTTCCCTGGGACGCTAAAAGCGGTAATTTCTCGGCTCTCTTTAGCTAAAGGTATTTGAAAATATGCCTGACTTAAATCAATGGTTCAAATATATTGAGCCGATCTCAATTTATCTAAAATACTGTTCATGTTAGGTAACGGATACGCGTCTTTCTTTGATATACTATTGACTACGGAAATCTAAACAAAACCGATATTTGCCGTTAGGCTTTTTCACCATTACTATCGGGTTCGACCACTCACTATACGAAGGTTCTATAATACCGGCTTTCAACATTTTATCGACCTCCTCTCGAATTGCTTCCTGAACTTTCGGCGATACTAAATAACATCGCTGTTTAACAGGCGAATGTTGACCGATATCAATTTTATGTTCGGTAAGAGAGGTGATTCGAGGTTGTCGATGCTTGCTTCGCGATAAATTCCGATAATTGTTGACGTTCGGACGGTGTTAACTCGGAAAGAGCGCAGCAAGTTTTTGTAGAATTTTTCTCTGTTGCAAACGGATATTTAACGCGAGGATCGTTTTTAAAATTCCACTCGGGGGTCTCATAATCTACCTGAATACCGAAACGATGAAGGAAATCCATGCCAACGAGACACGAGACTGCCAAGTTCGATACTAATCCTGCTGACATTACGCACGTCCTATCTTTCAGAGTAAGAGGTACTTCGACCTCTTCCCGTACTGCTACGAGTTGCCCGTTCGCGGTACGGATTCGCGAGGTGCGACCGGTTTTCGTTGGTAAATTCAACCGTCGAACAATCTCTATTACTTCCGCGCCGAAAAGAGTACGGTGAGAACCAGAATCGACGAGTGCGAGTATAATGTATATCCATTTATGGAAAGTTCAAAATAATTAAGCGGTGTTAATTCCGAATGATCGAAAAGACTATATGAACCGAGCATGACAACATCTCCGTCGCTCGTATCACCGGTACCAACAGCGGAATTGCGGGTCCTGTTCGGGATCTTTGTAGTCGTAGCGACCCGCCCTAACGACTCCCTTCCCCGTTTCCCGAACACGAGGGGCACGTTTTCACCGTGAAACTCATTTTTCCGCAATGGTAACAATGTAGGCGTTGGGCTTCCTTACATTCGCGCGCGACATGTCCCATCTTTTCGCAATTCCAACATTTTATGGACGTCCTCCCCGGGGCAGCGACTACATTCGCGGCGGTCTCGGCCGGTGCGGTGCCCGAAGCCGTGGAGCTCTGGGTGGCAGCCGCCGTCCCCCTTCGCGTGCGTTTAGCCGCCTTCCCCTTTTTCGCGTCGGGTTCCGCTAATCCGGCAGCCGTAACGGCTACCGTGGTCCGAGATCCTTTTTTTGGTGGTCTATACGCGAGATCGGGAAAGATAGATTGATCTGCAGCTGGAGGTGCTCGATATTGTTTCGCGGCCTCAAAACTTTGTTCCACTCGGGCCGCGGTGTACTCGAGAGTCTCGAAATCGCGGAAACTATCGCGGCGAACGGCAATTTGTAAACGCGGCAGCATATTTCGGTGTGCGTAATTAAGCTGTTCCTCGAGACTCCAAGGGGGACTCAGTCGATCGAAAAGAGCTTGCAAGCACATGAGGAAATCGGAAATGGTTTCGTGTTCCCCCTGTGTGCGACGCATAATCTCATCGCGCAATGCAAACTGAAAATCGGGATTACCGAAACGAGCACGCTACGCTGACTCAAACTCACGCCACGTGCGCCATTGAGATCTTCTATTCCTAAACCAATACAAAGCGGTTCCCGATCAATAGAAGGGTAGACTCTTAAAAAGTTCCTCATCGCTAACAGGAATTAAGGCGCGTCCCTCCTCAATGCGAATTAAAAAGGCTTCGGCGTCGCTACCGCGCGCTCCCGAAAAATTAAGATTCCATCTTCTCATGATGTTATAAACGTCCACGGCCGATGAGCCACTACGCGTAACCGGACGAATTTCCCCTGCGGGCGCCGTTATTTCGATCCGTGGAGGTCGCGTAGGACTTCGAGTGCGATCTTGATTAAATTGATCGCGGTTTTCTGTAATCGTTCCCTCTAAATTCGGACTGTCGGGTCTTACGGAGGGTTCTCCTGACGGAGTGGCATATTTAAGAGCTCTCCTCGGAGCGGAAAAATGTGAGGGATCAACGCGCAATCGCGCCTTTTCATAATCGAGCAATCGGGTTCTTAAGGTGGGACTCGTACCCCCGATGTCTTGCCCCCGTTTTTCCAACTCTTTCCTAAGTTCGTCTGCCGTCAACGAATACATCCAACTAAAGTGAGCTCGGTCCTGTGACATGTTGGATCAAATATATCGATCTCTTCCGCGAAATTGCTAAGACTTGTTAAAAACGGGAATAATCGAAATCGGATACTTGCTGCGAACTTCCCAAGTCTACGCGTGCGGACTATATTGTTTCCAGAATCGCTCTATTCAATCCCCAAAGTCACACGGATCGTAAACGTAAACACACGCGAGAATAGAATGCGAGGACAATGGAACGCAAAAACTAACGACAACGAAATCGAACAATAACGCAGCGACCTTATTTTCGTAGCCTGAGCAAGCCAAATTCCAAGTTCGACACGAAACCAGCGAAATATCAACGATAATATAATCTAACAACGCGAACATCTAAAGTCTATTTGGCACACGAAATTTTCACGTTCCCCTACGGATAACCCGTATAACGCACGCAAAATACAAAAATTCCTGAAAGGAAAAGAAATGATTAACACAGAATAATATGGCACAATAATAATACAATCAAATATATAATACAGCACAAAATCATATGGATGTGACAAAATCGCCGTATTAAATACCAATTTCCAATAGAATTTTAAACAAAAGAAGTTTTTAATAAAATATCAGGAGGAATGATAATTGTTAATAACAATCTGTAAACAAGATTGATGATTTTCCGAAAGGAAATAACATCTGACTCTAAATGTAGCAAGAGATCCGTTATTAATCAATATTATATCCAAAAAGTTCAAATTAAACTGTTATAATAGCAAAAGATAACAAGGTCGACTAATAGCAAAGTGATAACAACAGAATTGAAAGACGAAGGAAAAGGGAAAGAAAACTACAAAGTTCATTAAAATTCAAACATCTCAAAAATTCTGGCGATTTGTCACACAAAAGCAAAATATGACACAAATATAGATCAATGTACAAGCTATGGCGGTTCGAGTTTCCGCTCTATCCATTTTATATTCGTGGTGTGTTCGTAATTTGTTCGCCGAGGATAAGACGGTGTAGGTATGACGTATCGAGAGCCCTTGTTGTACGAAAATAATAATTTATTCTTAATGGCTATATGTACAGTGATGTCAGTTTTGTGTGGTTCTGAAAAGGACCGTTTTCGAACAAGCTCAGTAACTTATTCGTTCCCGGTAGGTGATTGGCGGTAGGGACTAGTGACCCGCAGAGACCCTAGGCAGTTGTTATTCGGGTCAGCCGCCGTCTCGCCTGTCTGCGTTGCCGTGGACGTGTTGTGCGGCTCCCAATCGCTGTCCGATTGGCTGGCTTGCTCCTGGACCGCTGGTTGGACCTGGATCCCCCGATGTACGGAGGTGCGCGCCGTCTGTACTCCGACTTCTCTCTTGCCCACTGGTGATGGCGGCAATGGAGAGAGCAAGGCCGGATAGCCTCTGATGTATGTAGGCGAAGTGTAGCGCCTTATTCGGACGTCCCAGGTGTTTAGCAGTTCTCTCGGTGGCCTTGTAAGTCGTGGCGGATCCAGTTCTATCGGAGACAGCTGCCACGGCAATAACTGGAAGGTGACTCGCTTCTGCGGAGGCTCGTGGTCCTCACACGGCTGCTTGGCTGGCCCGGGTGATCGGGGCGAGATTAGCGGCCGTGGAATCCTGCTGCGCCTCGAAGGAATCCTTCCTGAGCGTACACACGCTCTTCCAAAATGCAATCTTCGTATTCGTATTCTTCACTATTACTAGCTCAGAGTTGAATCGAGATTCGAATTCTCGTCGCTGCGCCCGGCCTTATATACCGTCTCTGCGTGTTCTTGAGTATGCGAAACGGGTTTGCTGCTGGGCCATCTGTTGGCCGTCCCGCGATTCAGCGCCGGGGCATCCCCTTACGTTCGTGCTACCGTTCGTGTATCGCGCGCACGGGCTGCCGTATCGCAGGCGCTCGGTGCGGTATGCCGGTATGTAATGTGTGGTGTGTGGCAAAACGCCACAGGACCCCCCTGGTTGTGTGAAGGTCCCTATGATGCGAAACGGACTGGTTGTCGTACCGTTCGTCCGGATCTCGTAGTTACTTCTGTGTTGCTCTCTGTGGCGGCTTCTTTTGGTGCCTCTTCACTGAGTAGGTAGGCTGGTTTTAGTCGGTCTATTGAAACGTTGACTTCTCGGCCTCTGATTTGTAGTTTGTAGGTCTTCTCTCCCCTGCTGATGACCTTGTATGGTCCATCGTATGGTGGGTAGAGAGCTCCTCTTGGTGCATCGTGTCTGACGAACACGTGTGTTGTGGTGCTCATGTCCTTGAATGTGAACGTGGCTCTTTGTCCGTGTCGTTTCAGGGTTGGTCGGAGTTTTTCCATAGCTGTCTTCAGGCTTTCCAGGAAGTCGTGATGCTGTCCCTTCTCTGTTGGCTTTTGGTCGTCCAGGAATTGTCCTGGTAGTCGGATGGGTTCCCCATAGACCATCTCTGCGGGTGTGGATTTGATGTCCTCTTTCCATGTCGCCCTGATCCCTAGTAGGATGACAGGCAACACCTTGGTCCATGCCTCTGTTTGATGTGCTTTAATTGCAGCTTTCAATTGTCGGTGGAAGCGCTCCACCATTCCATTTGCTTCTGGGTGGTATGCGGTAGTCCGGATGTGTTTGGTTCCTGTAAACTTTGTGAGGCTCCGGAAGAGGTCAGCCTCGAACTGTCGACCTTGGTCCGTTGTGATCTGGGCTGGCGTGCCGAATCGAGCTATCCATCCAGAGAATATGTTCTTGGCGATTGTTTCTGCTGTGATGTCTGGCAGTGGAATGACCTCTGCCCAGCGCGTGAACCTGTCTACCATCGTGAGGCAATATCGGTAGTCCTCTGATATTGGTAGAGGTCCTACGATGTCCGTGTGCACGTGTTGAAATCGCTGTGTGGGATGGATGAATGCTCCCGTGGGTGTTATGTTGTGTCGCGTCACCTTTGATTTCTGGCATGGAATACATGCTCGTGCCCATTGCATGCAGTCTCGCTGCATGTCTGGCCAGACGAAGCGTTGCTGCACCAACCTAGCGCTTGCTTTGATGCCGGGGTGTGCCATCCCATGCAAGGATTGGAAGGCTTGTCTCCTCATGTTTGCCGGCACGTATGGTCGTGGTGCTGGGGTACTCGCGTCGCATAGGATTTTCCGTGATCCTGGGATCTGTATGTACGTGAGTCTTATTTTCTCTGGATCTTTTAGCAGCTTTTGTAGGTCCTGGTCTGTCTGTTGCTCTTGCGCCAATATTTCCAGGTCTATTGCCTGTTGTATCCCTTCTACTCGGGAGAGTGCGTCGGCTACTACGTTGCTCTTCCCTTCTACGTGTTGGATGTCTGTCGTAAATTGGCTGATGTACTCCAGGTGCCTGGCTTGTCGTGGCGAGCTGTTTAGTGGATCTTGTTTAAACGCATACGTGAGCGGTTTGTGGTCTGTGTATACGGTGAACGTTTTCCCTTCCAGCATGTGCCTGTAATGCCGGATTGATGTGTAGACTGCCAGTAGTTCTCTGTCGTACGGGCTGTACTTTGTCTGTGCCATATTTAACTTTTTGCTTAGGAAAGCTAATGGCCAGCCTTCCCTTGTGTGTTGCTGAATGACTGCTCCTATTGCTGTTGAGGATGCATCGGTGGTTACAGCTAGCCTTGCTGTTGGGTCAGGATGCGCCAAGAGTGTTGCTCGTGCCAATCCTGCCTTGCTTTGTTCGAAGGCCGCGTCCATTTCTGTCGTCCAGTGTATCGGTGTCTTCCCTTTTGTCTTGGGGCCTCTTAAGACTTCATTGAGGACTGCTTGATCTTCTGCTGTTCCTGGTATGAACCTTCTGTAAAAGTTGATGGTTCCTAGGAATTGTCTCAGCTGTTTGCAGTTGGTCGGTTTTGGGAAGTTCCTTATGGCTTCCACCTTTGCAGGAAGTGGTCTAGTTCCTTCCGTTGTCACTAGGTAGCCTAGGAACTGCACTTCCTTTTGTCCGAGAATGCATTTTGATGGGTTGATCCGTACGCCATACTCGGTTAGCCTGGTGAATAGCTGTCTCAGGTGTGCTTCGTGTTGCTCCTCTGAATTTGATGCCACGAGTATGTCGTCAATATATGCGTAGCAAAAATCCAGCTCCTGCAATACTTCGTTTATGAAGCGCTGAAATGTTTGTGCTGCATTCCGTAGACCAAATGGCATGTAGCAAAATTCGAAGAGTCCGAAGGGTGTGGTAATCGCCGTCTTCGGGATATCGTCTTCGTTTACCGGTATCTGGTTGTAGGCTCGTACCAGGTCGATCGTTGAGAAGATTTTCTTTTGATGGAGCGTCTGCGAGAAATCCTCGATGTGCGGAATTGGATATCGATCAGGAATTGTCCGTGCGTTGAGTCGCCTATAGTCACCACAAGGTCGCCATGCTTCGTCTCCTTTCGGGACCATATGTAGCGGCGAAGACCACGGACTCTTTGATGGGCGAATGATACCCTCTTGTAGTAATAAGTTGAATTCTGTGCGTGCTGCCTTGAGTCTATCGGGTGCCAGTCTGCGAGGTTTACTGGCCTCTGGTTGTCCCGGCGTTGTCTGGATATGATGCCGTGTTGTGTGTTTTGTATCCTCTGTTGCTTTGCCGGGTTTTATGATATCCGGGTACTCCGTGATGATTTTGTAGAAACCTGCCGTCTCTAGTATCGCCTTGATTGAGGTTGCCTGCTGATAGCATCTGCTACCAGTTGCTAGGAGTCCGGTTTGTCCGTCTTTCAGCCTTGTCCTCCTCATGTCAGGCATTAGGTCGTAGTGTGCCAAGAAGTCCGAACCGATGATTGGTTGCCTCACATTGGCTACTACGAACCTCCAGGGAAACGCTCTTCTTAGTCCTAGATCTGGCTGTAGCGTGATGAAGCCATACGTCGTGATTCTGGAACCGTTGGCTGCATACAACTCGTACGGTACAGGTCGTCGTCTGCCGCTTATCATTGTGTGTGGAAAGACGCTGACGTCTGAGCCCGTATCCACAAGGTATTTCGTCTTCGAGCGTCGGTCGGTTATGTACAGACGGCATGGTCCCGGGCTTCTGTCACTGGCCGTCCTCAGTGATCGCCCGTCTCGTTTCCCTTAAAGCTGCACGGCTGTGTGCATTTCCGGGCTTCTGCGCCGAAACGTCGGTGGTAAAAACATACACCTTCATCGGTCGGTGTTTTGCTCCTGGCTCTACTTTTTGAACGGCTCCTTGCTCGCTCTCTTCCTCGCCGGAAGTCTCTGGCCATCTTCGTCATTTGCTCCGTGAGGGTGGCCACCTGTTTAGCGAGCATTTCCATCTGCGTTGTCCATGGGTTTGCCGCTGTTGTCTGTTCTGTAGCCACTACTACCACTCGGTTGTTGACTTCGTGTATGCGGTCGGCCTGTTCCGCTATGTCTTGCAGATCGTCGTCCTTTCGTGTTGCAAGGATGGCCTGCATTGTTGCCGGTAGTCGACCTAGCCAGAGCGTTTTTAGTAGCTCTGGTGATACCGCTGATCCCGCCAGGGTGCCCAGATGTCGTAGGAACTGTGAGGGTTTTCGGTCTCCGAGGTCCTCTCTCTCGAGTAGTTGTCGGATCCGTTGCTCCTGCGTGTCTGACAAGCGCTGGATGAGCGCGCTCTTTATAGCCGGATACTTGTTTGTGGTGGGGGGATGCGTGATGACGTCTCTCACCTCCCTTGCTTGCTTCGGCTCCAGCTTTGATAACACGTAGCTATATTTCGTATCGTCGTCCTTTACTCCTGCGAGCGTAAATTGCCCTTCCGTTTGTGCGAACCATAGTTCTGGATCGTCCGGCCAAAAGGCGGGGATTCGCACAGCGAGTCGGTTGACACTCGTCTCATCTTCATCGAGTATGACCGTGCTATCCCTCTTCGACATCCTTCTATCTCCGTCTCTTCACTCTCTCGTTATTCTAACGTCGGGGTCACCAGTTATGGCGGTTCGAGTTTCCGCTCTATCTATTTTATATTCGTGGTGTGTTCGTAATTTGTTCGCCGAGGATAAGACGGTGTAGGTATGACGTATCGAGAGCCCTTGTTGTACGAAAATAATAATTTATTCTTAATGGCTATATGTACAGTGATGTCAGTTTTGTGTGGTTCTGAAAAGGACCGTTTTCGAACAAGCTCAGTAACTTATTCGTTCCCGGTAGGTGATTGGCTAGGGACTTAGTGACCCGCAGAGACCCTAGGCAGTTGTTATTCGGGTCAGCCGCCGTCTCGCCTGTCTGCGTTGCCGTGGACGTGTTGTGCGGCTCCCAATCGCTGTCCGATTGGCTGGCTTGCTCCTGGACCGCTGGTTGGACCTGGATCCCCCGATGTACGGAGGTGCGCGCCGTCTGTACTCCGACTTCTCTCTTGCCCACTGGTGATGGCGGCAATGGAGAGAGCAAGGCCGGATAGCCTCTGATGTATGTAGGCGAAGTGTAGCGCCTTATTCGGACGTCCCAGGTGTTTAGCAGTTCTCTCGGTGGCCTTGTAAGTCGTGGCGGATCCAGTTCTATCGGAGACAGCTGCCACGGCAATAACTGGAAGGTGACTCGCTTCTGCGGAGGCTCGTGGTCCTCACACGGCTGCTTGGCTGGCCCGGGTGATCGGGGCGAGATTAGCGGCCGTGGAATCCTGCTGCGCCTCGAAGGAATCCTTCCTGAGCGTACACACGCTCTTCCAAAATGCAATCTTCGTATTCGTATTCTTCACTATTACTAGCTCAGAGTTGAATCGAGACTCGAATTCTCGTCGCTGCGCCCGGCCTTATATACCGTCTCTGCGTGTTCTTGAGTATGCGAAACGGGTTTGCTGCTGGGCCATCTGTTGGCCGTCCCGCGATTCAGCGCCGGGGCATCCCCTTACGTTCGTGCTACCGTTCGTGTATCGCGCGCACGGGCTGCCGTATCGCAGGCGCTCGGTGCGGTATGCCGGTATGTAATGTGTGGTGTGTGGCAAAACGCCACAGCAATAAAAAAAATCAATATACAAATAATAATAAATCAAGAGGCAGACATACTATAAAATAATACCATATATCACAAAATCATATTCAAAATAAAGAGAGGAGAAAAAAAACAATAATATTTCAAAATCAGCGTTTCAAATTAAAGATTGGATGTAAAGGAGAAAAAAAAACTCGCCATCCAAAGCTCCGTCTTTATACCGTTAATCCTTCTTAAGGGGATACCGAACCGTACTTTATTAACGATCAAATTAATTATTTCATTAAACACGGAAATTATTTTGTTGGTTATACAGAATGAAAAATGCTTCTCTATGATTAAAGTATATACAGTAACACATTTAGGACGTGTTTAATTTTCAGTTAAAAAACGAAAAAAAAAATTACAGTTTTATATTATCGATTGGTAGCGTCGAATCGTAACTATATTTGCTTAATATAAAAGTTTTACAATTTACACGTGCAAAATAAAATACGTTCCGAATGGGAAATGCATAGAAGCATATATGTACACTTTTAGAATTGAATTTGAAGTCTAGTAAAAAAGATTTCCGTGTTTTAACGCTTTCGTGCATATTATCATACGAAATCGAGGATTAATAGATAAAAAAGAGCAGTAGATTAGTACACGAGAAGATTGACTGATGTCGCGATAATGAGAGGTCTAAATCTGTTTCTGTGACAAGGAAAGACAATAGTACTATCCTTGTCTGTTTCATGCGTAGAGAGTAATATATGCACGCTCTAATATTATTACATTTTCTCGTATCTTCTTTCTATAACAATACGCTCATTTGGTCTCTTTCTAATCGCTCGCTATATCGCCTCGTTGCTTTCTCACAAACTTATTATTTTATTTAGAAATAAAATAATACATATATATATATATATATACATATATTCATTTTTAAGAATTATACGATTTGATTTTTTAATATGAAAAATATATATTTTCTTACAATTAGCAAATATATAATATATTTATCAGTTATAAAAAATATATAATATAACAAGCTGAATGAGAAAAACGTTTAACGCTATCGTACGTATTGAGATATCGGACGCGAGCAGCGTCGCCCGTCTTTCGTTGCCAGTTTGGTAGAAAGGAGACAGAAAACTGTATTCTGTCCTTTTCTACTATCCGAAGCTAGCCGAAGCGCCGAGCTCACACGTACGCTTACGCGTACATGCCCGTTACCCCTTCCACTACGTGTTGCCCGTTGCTTGCGTCTCGGACTTGGCAGCTCTGTGTCAGGGACAACCGACCTTGGCACGAGTTTTCGTTCCTCGCCGTGGACGGCAGGCCGGTGTTCTAACCAGACGAACCTGGAGTGCCCCTTCTTCCGCGACGTCCCCGTGAGGAGCACGTTCGCGGAAGGGGGCAGACTTCCCGCCGCTTGCACTGCCTTCATCAACGGGATCGTCCTCCCGGCCGCTTGACGAATCCCCGTCAGCGCGCTGACGGCCAGAGCGGAACTCGCGTCCGTCGAGAGGGACGTCGACCGTACGTATCCCGTCTATCGACGGGACTACGCGACGTTCGCCGCCAACCTCACGGCGATGCTCGCCGAGGTGGACCTGAGGTAGGCGTGCGGCATCGACTGCGTCAGGTTCTACGTCTGCCGACACGGTCTGCGACTCGAGAAGCCGCGAGCGAGGGCGTTGCTCGACGCCGTGGTCGACGTCGATCACCCCCATGTCGACCTGCTCCAAGTCCACCGCGTCGACACCCTCTCGTTCGAGGACGACGACGACGACGACGGATCGGCACTCCTCGTCAAGCTCGACGGGGGGGACGAGCGATCCCTCCTCTCCGTCTTCCGCGGAGGAGTGCCCATCACCAGCAGGACAGACAGGTATTGCGCCGGATACCTGTACAGGTACGGCTTCTTCGACCGCTACGCCTCCATACCGCGCGAGGACAACCTCGTAACGTACGTGCAGGCCTACAACTCGGCGGCCAAGATGGCGCGGCCTCGAGACTGCGGCCTCGCGCCGGCGTACGCTCTCTGCCGCGGCTACCAAGGCGCCGACCGCCGCCTCCTGGAAACGAGACGCGACACTCATCAGTACCTCCGCGATCTGTCGACATACGTCGACGAGTACGTCAGCGAGCGCTTCCAGCTGCGCATCGAGGAGGGGGTCACGCTCGACTATCGCCGCCTCTCCTGCTCGATGTCGCGAGCGTTGGAGCGCCACCGCGTCTTCGAGGAAGGAGCGACGACGATAGCGACGAGAGAGCTCTTGCGGAGAGACCTGATCCACCGCATGTACGATTGGGACCGGCACGTGCGCACCAACATCGGGGCGGATCTCCGCCTGCTGCGGTCCGTGGCGCGAGACCGCTTCCCCGGTTCCCTTCCGTACACGCCCAAGTCGCTCGTAATGATGGTGATGTGAGCCGAATTCCGGGCCATGTATTTCGTACACGGCCGCTCGAACGCGTACAACTACGCCGTGTGCGAATACATGTTCGAGAACGGGTCCGAGGCCGCCGCCGCGGAGGACGGCGAGATAATGAGGGTGCGAACCCTCGACCAGGACGACGACGACGACGAGACGTTCGTTCCTCTCTACGCGAGGGACCTGGCTGTCCCCGTCGTGAGAGCGATGTGGCTGCTGTGGTCGGTCGCCAATGACGTACCCGACGAAGGCGAGTACCCACGCGACAACAACGACGACGACGACGACGACGACGAGCGCGCCTTGCGACACCTCGTCACCGTCTACGCAACGTGGACCTACACCGAGGGCTTCCTGAGGCCCGCCGCTCTCCCGACCGTCGACACGGACGCGTTGGCGCGACGGTGCTTCTTTCCACTACCGTCGCGTCTTCTCCGTGCACAGCTTCCGCCACCTGTATCGCGAAGCGATCGACCAGGGAGACGCGGCGATCCACCTAAAAGCGCGTCACGCGCGGGCCGACCGCGTCGCCGACGCGTTCGTGATGAACCCACCGTACGTCGTCAATCGCGTCGCGCGATTGTAGGTCGACGTGAACGACCCCGTCGCTTTTCGCGAGCGAATGCTGCGATACGTTCGCGAGTGCGTCCGCGTCGTACCGGCCGCCCTCGTGTTCCCACAGGCCAGGGAACTAAAGGGATGGGTGGTCGTCCGACGCGACGACGATCGCCCGATCGTCGTCACGGACGATAACGGCAACGACGTAACCTTAACGACGGCCTACCTCAAGAACGCGCTTCGAGAGGTACGGCGACAGGTGCGCCGAAGAAGGCGCGAACGCCGTGACGTCGGAAGACGACCGCCCGCGACGAGGAGATCGAGCCTCCGACCGACGCCTTCTAGCCGAACGACGACAACGACGTCCGCCGTTGCTCATGCGACGGGCGACGAAACGTCATCGTCGCCGTCGAACGTCGACGAACGCTCGCCTACGCCGCAACGACGACCGCGAGGACGACCGAGAAAGCCGAGGCGGAAGATATCGTCGTCGTCCGCTTCCGCCTCGGACGTCGACGATATCTTTTCTTCTGTCGTATCTTTTCTTCTCATTTTCCTTTTTGATTCTTTCTTCATATTCTCTTCTCATTGTCTCTTCTTATTGTTTCGTTTTACTTTGTCTTCTTACCTTTTTATCTTTTTGTTTTGTCGTCAACTTTTTTTATTCACTTTTCTTATTTTTTTCGGTTCTGTTCGTTCCTTGTTTGCTATTGTTATCCTTCTGCTGCTGTTTTTTATAATTTGCTTCATCGTTTCCTCTTTTCTTTTTCTTTTTGTATTCTGTTGCTATTGTTTCTTGTTGGTGTCGTGTCTTACTTTCTCCTTTTCTCTTCCTTGTTTCTTCCTCTCTCTCTCTCTGTTCGTTCCTTCCTTTCTTCTTTCCTCATTTCTCTCGTTTCTTACAGATGTCTGATTACGTTCCTGCGTCCAAGGCGGACACGGTGTCCATCTCGTCCGGGGAGGAGTGGGAAGACGACCCCATCGAGTTCGTCCGCTTTGGTCCGCTTTTCGATGGGTGCTCTCCTCTCGAGCCGTCGTCGGGTCCACCGGTCGCCATGTCTACCGAAAGACATTCTAGGCCATCCTGAAGGTGTGACTATAGAATATCTTGGATACATTGTATCGCCTTCCGGCATTACATTGAGCTCAAGGCATACACAAGCCGTAGCTAATTTTCCTATTCCTAAAAAGATTCTGGAACTACAAAGATTTCTTGGTTTAACAAACTATTTTCGCAGATTTATTAAAGACTATTCAATTAAAGCTAAGCCTCTTCATAATCTTTTGAGGAAAGATTCCAAATTTCATTTCAATGATGATTGCCTAGAAGCATTTAAAGCTCTTAAGAAGGAATTGATTTCTTATCCGGTTTTGCGTCTCTACAATCCAAAACTAGATACTGAACTTCACACGGATGCTAGTTGTATAGCTATTGCAGGTATTCTAGTGCAAAAACAGATTAATGGGCTGTGGGCCCCAATCTCTTATTTTAGTCATGCCACGAATAAGGCTGAAGCAAATTATCATTCGTTTGAATTAGAAATGCTGGCAATCGTAAGATCCATAGAAAGATTTCATGTTTACTTATATGGTCTTAATTTCACTATTATTACAGATTGTCACTCTCTGGTTTATGCCTTAAATAAAGTTAATTTAAATCAAAGAATTGCTCGATGGACACTCAAATTGCAAGACTACTCTTTTAAAGTCAAACATCGGGAAGGCCGACAGATGGCTCATGTCGATGCTTTAAGTAGAATTGTCGCTCATATTGAGGCTATGCCACTTGAGAAAGAATTGCAGTTTAGACAACTGCAAGATCCAAAGCTGAAAATTATAGTAGAAAATCTATCACAGGATGAACATGAAAAATTCGAATTATTCGATGGTTTAATCTACGGGAAAGACTCTAAAACACCTCGATTTGTTGTACCGGAACAAATGGTTTATAGTATTATTCGTTACTACCATGATGATATGGCTCACTGTGGATATGAAAAAACGATTCAAGGCATTTCTGCTCATTACTGGTTTCCCTCGTTTAAGAAAAGAATAATAAATTATTTGGATAACCGTTTAGTTTGCCTCATGAATAATGCTTCTACAAACACTCGAGAAGGCAGCATGCAAATAACTCTGACTCTCCTTCTTTTCCTTACGAAATAGTTCACATAGACCATTTTGGCCCCTTAAAGGAAGCGGCAGATGGTACAAAACATTTTAATTCTAGTAGATGCTTTCACACGTTTTACTAATTTATTCCCAGTCAAGTCAACCAACTCTAAAGAAACTATAAAAAATTTATCTTACGTTTTTTCAGATCGAGGTAACCCATTAATTTTAGTTTCCGATAGAGGAACAGCATTCACTTCTGCTGAATTTTCAGATTTCATTACATCACGTAACATTAAACATCGTTTGGTAGCAGTCGTTGCACCATGGGCAAATGGTCTAGTTGAACGAATCAATAGATTCTTAGTCTTCTCTTAAAAAAATCGTAGATAATCTACTATTATGGAACTCTCATATTGATACAATTCAGTATGTAATCAACAACACATATCATACAGCTTTAAAAGCTTCCCCTTCGAAACTATTGTTTGGTTATGACCAAAGAAATCATGCGGATTCTGACCTAACTCATTATCTTCTCAATTTAGCCAAAATCGAATTAAATTTTGTCAAAGAAAGAGACGAGTCTCGCAAGATTGCTGTTGAAGCAACTAATAAAATGAAGGGGTACAATAAATTGTACTATGATGAAAAGCATACAAAGCCTACAATTTATAAACCTGGTGATTACGTACTAATCAGAGATTCTATACTTAAACCGGGGGAAGAGAGTAAATTGAAGCCTAAATACAAAGGCCCATATATGATAACTAAGTCACTTAATAAAAACCGTTGTCGTACAGGATATTCCAGGTTTCAACATAACACAAAAACCATATAACTCGATTTTATCTACCAATCGGATAAAGCCTTGGATTAAGTCTATCGACAGTATTAACCTAGTCATTGATATGATATTAGTATTATATATATAAAAATGTATAATATTTGCGTCTCTGCGTTCTAGCATTTTAAGTATTTTCCAGCTCGCATTTATATTTCTTCTCTTTGTATTTCTCAGTATTTTATAGTTTTATACATTCATTCATATTATTCTGAATTTTCTGGTCATATTTGCTAAATATTTTATTGTGATTCTGGTTGTGATTAACACTTGATTTTTTCAGTATTTATTATCATGACAGATTTAGGTGATTGAAAATCACACCTATCAAAGAGATTATTATTTTACCTGTCTAGTTTATTTTGAAGAACCATTTAGTATAAATTTGATTTAAACAGTAAACACTACATGGTTAAATTTATTTTGTCTCATTGATTACAATTATATTGTTAAATTTGCTCATAAGATTATTATTTATTTTCTTGGTTATATTAATTGTACTACGAATTTTATGTTTGAATAAGTGCAATAAGATTAAAATATTATTTGATTTTATACTCCAGTATGCCAAAGTTAGCAGTTATTACATTTATCTGTATCATCTAAAGATATATGATATTAGAATGTACCTAATAGTAAGCACTTTTTATATATATCAGATATATTCATGTACAGATAATTATAAGCTATATATTGCTATGTTAAGCTACTTTGTATGTAAACTATATTGTATAGAAGATTCGCATTCGGTACGAATGCGAGTGGTCAGGAATGGCCGAGCTGTAAGGTTAAACCTTACTCCGCACTATCTATTCTAAGCAGTGTGCGCATCCCCTGGCGCTCCTGCGCCTGAACAGTGGCGTCACTGCGCTTTGATTGGTCGAAGACGGTCACGCGAGCAGGCGGCCCGGGCATCGTGCTAGGTTATCAGCGAGACAAAGGGACTTCGGCTCAAACCACGAGAAAGTCAAGACGCGCATAACCTATAAGTCGATCGGGAGAATCTTTGTCACCGTGCCGGTCAGATGTGCGCGGTGTCGTTGCGCAGTCCAGCGTATCCTTTCTGTGTTAAAATACATATTATTACGTTCAACCGTAACCGCGTTGTCGTTTCTTCAATATCCACCCGGAGATCCTTTCTGAACTAAGCCCTAACCTGACACTAAGAGTGGTTACGTATTAACCTCACGGACCCTCTTAGTTATTAATATTGTTATTTTGAATGATTAAGGAACGATCGAATCGCCTATGAACGGGTACATTTATTTTATTTTAAGATTCTTCCAGATTCCGCGAGCGTGTGTTTAATTACTAATAGAATAGGATGATAGTTGTAAAAATATAAGCCATAGATTATAAGCACGTGCATATGTAATATATTAATATTATTAGCGTAAGAGCGCGAGCGATCGAAGTGGATACGTCGAGAGACGCAGCGCGAATGATGCGATTGACCGACGGAGCGATAGTAGGAGAGGCGAAACCGGATTGGTCGAAGACGGCGAGATCGACGAGCCGGCACGTGATTGGCCGGCGTAGCCTCGGTGGGGATAGCTAGCCCCCTAGTCGATAAAAGGCTGATGCGCGAGGCTCATGAGCAGTGATGCCAGATTCCGGCCTTTCGGTAGTAGGCAGTAGCGGTATGGAGGGGGTAATAGGAGACAAAACATGATTCTCTCTCACCCTTTTTTCGCAGAGAAGAACTTGTGATTTTTGCATTTTTCATTCTTTGATTCGTATTGTTTGCAAAAATCACAAGGAATTTGAAAAATAAATATTTAACAAAATATTATGTCGAAATACTGTCACTTTCAAGCCTTATAACTCGAAAAGTATTTAATGAAAAAATATTTAATTATAGTGTTGTGGAAATCTTGTGATAAGCTCCAACAATATGCAATGAAAAGTAGGGAGTCCCATTTAAGAAATTGAAAGTGACCTTTACGTGACCTTCAAACAACTATTGAGGGTGTAACCAATGACACCATCTTAAGTTCCCCTCAAAATCATAAAATTTTTGTCTAAAAATTTTATGACGTTTTTCTCAAAAATGCTTAATTTTTGAAAGGAAAGGGGTGTACGTGTGGTTTGGCACACCCTGTATATGTACTACCCGTAAAACTAAGCATATTAATAAGTCTTAACGAAGCATTGTAAATGAATTTAATTAAGCAGTCTTATAAGTCTGCTCGAACGAAGCAGAGACATACTGTTATAGTCCGAAAGATTATAACTTATTTTACCGTTAATATAAATTTTATATTTGGAACGCGATAGAATGTTCGCGAACCGCGTAAAACCGCCACCTCAGCGAACCACGTGCGAGTTCGCCAGAACCGCAAAAATGCCAACGAAGGATTTCGACTTTGAACCTCCTTCGCTTGCACTTAGACTCGACCGCCACGAAAAATCTTCCATGACCGTATATGGTCATGTAGCTAGGCGATCTCCTCCAAAATATCCCTAAAAACGAGGTGTTAGAAACCGTCCACTGCGAGTCCGCGGCCGACAGGCATTAATAGAAAATCAATTAAAGAAGAGTGCGAATCCGGGGGCTAACCGTTATTTTACGCATCAAACGCTGAAGAAGTTGATTAACATTCGAAATCTAAGAACGAGACAACTTAACGATATTAAGGAAAGAAGGCTTAAGAGGATGCCGGACTGACTTTTTTACCGACTGAAACGATAATATTTTTCTAGACCGAGATTTTTTTATTGGTTTAATAGAATAACAAATGCTTTTCCACGATTAAATTGCATATAACAATTAACCGCGGAGCGATCCAAATTCATAGTAAAAACACAGAAAATTAGAAAATTACAGTTTTTTTATCGGCTTCTGACGTCAGGTCACAACAATACTTGCTTAATATGAAAGTTTTACAATTTATATGTACGAAATAAGAATGCTTCGCATGAAGAATTGCATGAAGGAGTATCAGTGAACTTTCAGAAATGAGTTTAGAAGCCTCGTAAAAAATATTTCGGTATACAAAGTTTTCGTTCATATGTGTGTGTGCGAGATCGAGGCACGAGAGTAAAACAGGCCCGTAGATTAGTTGCTCGATATCGAGACAGACGGCGCTAGAATCGGTTTGTGTGACAAGGAGAGACAATCTTGTACCATCCTTCTCTTCCATTTCGCGTGTAATAGTATATGTCAGTATACATATATGCGCACACTAAGGCATTATACTCTTGCGTTTTTTTTCTCGTATTGCGCGTCATAGATACTCGCTGTCGCGCGGCGCCGTAACAATCGTACGCGTAACAAGCTGCGTGAAAACAGCGTTACAACATGTTACGTGGAAAATATTCTATGTAAGTTATACACAATATATATACACAATATATATATATATATATATATATATATATATATATATATTGTGGGCTGGTTGTTTTTAGAAATATTTCATACCAGATGCGGTTTGCATGTGCGATCTGGTTATTAAAATATTTATTTCAGAGGCGATCTATTCGTGAGCTGATTATTTTTTTTAAATCCAGAGGCGATCTAATTCGTGTGCTGGTGTAAAAAAACCTACAGGCGATTTAATTCGTGTGCTGGTTATTCAAAAAAATCCAGAGGTGATTTATTCGTGGACTGGTTGTTTTTAAAAATATTTTATATCAGATGCGGTTTGCATGTGCGCTCTGGTTATTAAAATATTTATGTCAGAGGCGATCTATTCATGAGCTGATTATTTTTTAAAAAATCCAGAGGCGATCTAATTCGTGTGCTGGTTTAAAAAAACCCAGAGGCGATTTAATTCGTGTGCTGGTTATTCAAAAAAATCCAGAGGCGATTTATTCGTGGGCTGGTTGTTTTTAAAAATATTTTATATCAGATGCGGTTTGCATGTGCGCTCTGGTTATTAAAATATTTATGTCAGAGGCGATCTATTCATGAGCTGATTATTTTTTAAAAAATCCAGAGGCGATCTAATTCGTGTGCTAGTTGTTTTTAAAAATATTTTATTACCAGATGCGGTTTGCATGTGCGCTCTAGTTATTAAAATATTTATTTCAGAGGCGATATATTCGTGAGCTGATTATTCAAAAGAAAAAAACATCCAGAGGCGATTTAATTCGTGTGCTTGTTATTTGAAAAGTATTTCAAAGGCGATTTAATTCGTGTGCTGGTTATTCGAAAAGTCTTCCAGAGGCGATTTAATTCGTGTGCTGGTTATTCAAAAAGTCTTCCAGAGGCGATTTAATTCGTGTTCTGGTTATTCAAAAAAAATCTAGAGGCGATCTAATTTAATTTGTATGCTGGTTATTTAAAAAAAATTCGAGAAGCGATCTTAATTTGTGTGCTGGTTACTAAAAATGTTTTACATCAGATACGATTTGCATGTACATTCTGGTAGCGAAATTTAAACGAAATTTAATTCAGAGATCATAAAGACACTGCCTCAACTAAAAGGCATATTTGATAAGAATAAAAATCCAGATGAGATGAATCATTGGACGCGTCATAAGAGATGATTCTTATTTCGAAAGCGTGCTATATTTCGATAATTCTTATATAATTGCAGCATGTCACATAGCGACAAAAGCTAACAAATTATTGGAGCAAATTATAGTGATTGCTGGCGATTTTTTTTGATGACACCAAGCTTCGAATGTACGATAGTCTACCCGGCTGTACATATGATAAATTGGTGCCTAAAAAAAAATTACTTTTATCGCCGTTGCCTACAAATAATATAATATTTAAAAAGCTTTAACAACCTGATAGCATATGCTGTGAAATTTATGCTGCAGCTTTCGCTACACTACTATAAACTATAGCCTTAGAAGGAAATCCTTGTAAGGAAAAATATTTCAATAATGTGTAAAATGTATGAAGCAACATTTTTTTTAAAATTATAGCAGAAAATTAATTACCTTTTCCAAAATGTATTGGTAAATTATTCATATATCATTTTAAATTTATCATCTGATCACGATATTCTAATGAATATCGTTAGAAAAAGACGCCTCAATCTCGTTTGCATATATCGGAGAGACGAAAAAATTACACATATTATGGTTGCGTCTCACTGGAATGGGCGATGAAGGGGCCCATTATATTATCGATATAAATCTATTATTTCGATGCTTTTGAGGCAAAGAATATAGTGTGAAAATATTTATAAATATTATTTATAAATTTTACGAATATACATTACATCAAACAATTTGCATAATATATTTTATATTGTTAGTTTTTCATTATATCGATTTAACAAACGTCGTACATAAATTGTAACTTGTAGAAAGTTATATGCAAATATCCTTTTTATTGTATGTATACAGAATGTCGCAGAGTACTATATGTGTATAAGCGCTTGTGAAGAAAGCGCAGTAAATTGAAAAAAATCCCATAGCATTTTACGATTTTCGCAATAATAGAAATATTAAATAAAATCGGACGAATGTGTATCTTTGCGTGTCTGAAAAAGGGAGAGAGAGAGAGAGAGAGAGAGAGAGAGAGAGAGAGAAACGCTCGGCCATTCGAGCTATCGCACGGTCTAGCATGATAGACATTTTGTCGGCGCGCGGCAAGGGGAAGGACAGCGCGGCGCAACGATGACGGTGTAACCGATAGTAGCGGCGTGCCCTGCTGTCCCTCCCCTTGTCGCGCGCCGACAAAATGCCAAACACACTGGATCATGCGATAGCTCGAACGGCCGAGCGCTTCTCTCTCTCTCTTTTTCTCTCTCCCACACACAGATACATATTTCCGATTTTATTTAAATTTCTATTATTATTACGAAAATTGTAAAATGCTATGAGACTTTTTTGTTCAATTTACTGCGCTCCTCACAAGCGCTTATATATAGTACTCTGCGACATTCTGTATACATACAATAAAAAGGGTATTTGCATATAACTTTCTACAAATTACAATTTATGTACGACGTTTGTTAAATCGATATAATCAAAAACTAACAAAATAAAATGTATTATGCAAATTGTTTGATGTAATGTCGTATATATTCATATAAAATTTATAAGTAATATTTATAAATATTTTCACAATATATTTTTATTATATATATAAAGAGACATAGCTAATGAGAGCAATGATAGAATTGTATTTAAATATGTATGCAATAAAGACAGATCTATACTCTAAAATCGTTGCTTGTGCGAGACGATAGAGCAGTAGAAATGCAACATATTTTTTGTTTCAATATAAATACAATTAAACACAATACAAAAAAAGCTTGTATTTCACATTGCTCTTTTTAAAATATGTGCCATATGTCTTTCTACTCTAGATAATACTGTCGGTAACATAACTATAAGTGTTGGTAATGTACCGACGCTTTTAGTTATGTTAAAATGAGGGCGCCTACCCGTCGGAGTTCGGCCGCGACTCCGGCATCCTCTTAAATGACATCGAGAAGATTAATATAACTGATTATATTTGTATAAGAAATAATAATGATAAAAATAATGAAAAAGGTCCAAAACTAATCGGCGGTCCCGAGGCTTTGTTGAACTCTCTCGGCTACCCCACATCCCGTGTCGCTCCCGGCACAACATTCTGGTGGCAGCGGTGGGATTGCCGAGATTAAAAAACCGCCGAAGAATCCTCCTGGACCTCTAACGCCTGCAACAAAAAGAAAATATAAATTTAATAAAGTGGACGGAGCAACTGCTATATTAAGGCATAATACCACTTTGACGACTAAAAAAAAAGGTGATATTTAAGAATTTTTTTCTCCAAAGCTAGAAAAGCTATTAACATGTAATTTTTTTTATTTTATTTATTGACTCTTTAGCTACATAACCATATTTTTTTTATTTACAAAAATCTTTTTGTCTGCCTGTTTTTTTAAATTCAAAATGGCGCCTAAAAAACAGGGGCCTGTTGATGTGCACGATAACTCTCCTCCAGGATGTCTGAAACAAAAAAATTAAAAAGATTCTTAATCTGTGTATGAATGGCTATCGCATGAACTAAGATAAATTAATTTGGTAAAAAATTAACAAAATGGCGACCAATTAAACAACATTGAAAAAAATCGATTCTTTTTGTCCGTTTTTTCGCGATTTTAGCATGAAATTTTTAATATTTTGACTTGGTTCTAGTTCACGCTATAGCTATAGATGTGTAGAATAAACTGTTAAAATTTGAAAGCAATCCGATAAATAGTTTCTAAAAAATCATGCACACTGTAGCGCTTATATTCAGGCGTGTTCGTAATTCGCTCGTGGAAGGATTTGCAGAAGTTGCCGAGATTCTCGCAATTAATCGAGGCGATGTAATAATAGTTGGTTTATTCTGTACACTATATACAATTGTTTTTGGATTGTTTTTGGTGACCCTTAAAAGGGCCGTTTTGTATGCGGAGTTATAGCCGCTCTCTATACGTGATGTCTGGCCACGCTTTGGTTATTTTAAGGGATCCTAGACAGTTGTTATTGGCGTCTAGCTGGTCCGTCTGTGTGGCCGTGGTGTGACTGGGTGTTTCCCAATCGGAGTCGGATTGAGTGCTCTGCTCCGTGGTGTGAATGGTGCCGACTTGTGTCCCCCTGTGGACACGACTTAATGGGACCGTCTGTGAGGCTTGGTCTGTTCGTGAACACGACGACGGCGACGGCGGCAGCGGTGAGATTGCTACTGGAACGCTCCAAGGTCCAGTTGGCGAAGTGTATCTCCGTATCCGTATGTCCCAGACTTCGAGCAGGTACCGTGGTGGACGAGTAAATCTCGGTGGTTCCAGGTCTATCTTCTCCAGTTTCCAGGGCAGGAGCTGGAACGAGACCTTCCTCTCTCCTGCTGACTGGTTGGTGCAGGGTGCCCTGAACGCCTCTTTCCACGGTGATCTGAAAGGCCCTGGTGATCGGGGCGTCGAGAGTGGCCGTGGAATGTGACTCCTCCGCCGTCTAATGATGTGAGAGCGCGAAGCTCTACTACAATTAATTCCCGAGGAGGTATTATCTCCTCGCGCAAAAAGAACAAGTCTTGGCTATCGATATAGAGAGCTATAATGCTGTGCTATTCTCAAGCCGCGACTCGGTGTTCCGTCGTCTCGCGCGGTCTTATATAGCGAGGCTGCCGAATTTCACTTATGCGAAACGGTTTGCCCCTGCGGCCATCTGTCGGCTTGCCGTGTACCGAATCGCCTTAGGGCTCGCACCGCCGTACGCGTAGCGCGTGTACGGCGTGCGGTTCAGTAGGCGCTGAATGTGTGGTGGATCGTAGCCGCCACACACACCATATCGAAGAACGTTGTTTTGAGAAAAACGCGTTAAAAGTTTTTTAAATCAAAAAATTGTCAAAAAAGTTATATACCTTTAATCAGCGATGCCTGCACTATACAATATGTCTTCTGCTTCTTCAAACAGACTCTGATCTGTAGCTTTAGCTTCCCTCCTGGCTGATCTGGCTTCATTTGAAGCCTCAGAGCTAAAGCGGTCGGCTAAGGCTACTCGCTTCTCGTCACGCGTATCAACGAAACGCATGGCTTCTGGGCCGATTTTGATGCCCATTACCTCCATAATTTTTAATAAAGGAGCAAATCCTTCATTAAAAATACATGCTGCAGTAAAAGTAGCGATTTCGAGTATAGTTTTACCGCAGAAAATGTGTTTTGGAGCCATGTTCCACACGCAGGAGTTGAAACTCTCGTTGCAACATCAAAACTATCGTCACCACTCTTTAGCAGTTTTGCCGCTGAAGTACTTGCAAAAGTTGTATTGCCCTCTAATGTATGCCGATTACCGTAAAATTGTCGCGTTTTTGGACGACTAGCTCGGCTGCTTGATTCTCTTGTACCTTTCTTATCTATTTTTGCACAGAAAACGTAGGGAAATATTTCGAATTCCTTTATAAAACTTTGGGATTATTTTTGAATATGTTGTATACTTTTCAGAAATGCAATAAAAAACTTTTTTTGAAGTCGTCAAAGTGGTATTATGCCTTAAATCAGACGGACTCAAGCAGACCACTCGACACATAACGCATAAAGCCAACGAGCGGTAAGGGACGGTCAAGCAGCTGTAATCTGAAAAGGAGCACTAGCGCCCAGCGACTAACGTCGATCCATGACCTTCGCATAGGCAACGCTTCGCCGACGGACAACGACCCGTATCTACATCTAGCAACGTCAGCAGTCGAGCGAACCGATAAGCGACCACCGCGATTCACCGTACTACTACTGTAAGTCGAAATTTAATTTAAATGTCGGGACCGTTAAACCGAGTTCGATTTAATAGTCCGCGATTTTTGAGCGTGCCAGCACGATTGGCAAATAGACTTGGTCTTGTAACACCGCTCCAAGTTGCGGAAGAAGCTACTCGCGATATACGAAATAGGATGCGAAGAAATTTAGACTTTTTTTTTGGTATCGCTGAGAAAATGCATTACGCATACCCCCACCCCTGGGGAACGGGATGAGGGTTATGTGGGACTCCCTACCTGACTATTGTAGTCGGAGGATATACCCACTAAAACCTCAGCGATGGCCTTCCGCGCACTGGAGGGGCAGGCAGGGGTCCAGAACTAGCAGTTGCAATATTCGGATATTGCTTGACGCCCTGGCTGTAACTCTCCTCCGCGCATAGGACCAGGCGGACTCATGACTTAGGGGGAGGGACACCTGGACTTCCCCTTTCCTTCTTAACCGCGGGTGAGCGGTGCCACGCCGCTCACCCGCCTTCCTCGAGGACCCGTTTCTAGCCGCCGGGGATCCCCAACCCACGACGACTGGGTCCCGAGGGAATGCGTATTGCCACCCCCTCTCGGTGGAGGTGGCCTACGCAATCCTTAAAAGGGGGAAGTGTGACCTTCTCCCTTCGCACTATACAAGGTTCGGGAATCTCCAGTTTTGGAGACTCCCGAGAGTACTCTCCCGCCTTTAGACGGGTATGCGGGGAGAGGGACACCTGGCCCTGACGATCTCCGCAGATTTGCATCCCCCCTTATTGTTACCTCCTCAATATGGAAGGTGAAGGCCCCTCCTGTGTATTCCTCAGGTCAGATGCCTGGGAATCTGGGAGGGAGGGTCTATCCTCCCCCTCCTCTCCTCTTCCCTGTCGCCTATGGCGACATCTTCCGCCTCTCTGCGGCGGATCCTCTCCGCCTCCTCCTTCTGGAGCATCACTGCCTCACAGAAGGAGGAGAACGCGGACCATGCCTCCTCGCTGCCGACCACCTTACGAATCACGGTCGGCAACGAGAGGTCCTCCCCAATCACGTCCGTGAGAGCACGGCGAAGCGTATCCCACGCTGGACAGTTCGCCAGCGTGTGCTGCGCCGTGTCTCTCTCGTTCCGGCAATGATGGCACGCCGTGGTGCACTCTCTCCCGATGCGACACAGGTACTGGCCGAAACAGCCATGGCCCGTAAGTATCTGTGTCACACGGTACGTGACCTCCCCCTGAGCCCTGTCCACCCACTCGGCGAGACAGGGCCGGATGGCGCCGACGGTCCTTTGACCCGGTGTTTGTGGATCGGAGAGGTGGGCGTCCCACTTCTGCACCATGGACCGTCGGGCTTGGAGCCGGATGGCCTTCCTTACCCTTGGGAGTAAGGGTCCCTGAGGCCTTCTCTGAAGTTCCTTCTCCCGCTCGTACACCTGCTGGTGCATTAGAGCGAGGAACTCCAAAGGGGGCCAGCCCGTCAGTACTGAGCCCGCCGCATGGGACACTGTTTGGTAAGCCCTCGTGACTCTCGTGGCCATGCTACGTTGTATACGACGAAACGCGTTTCGCGCTCGTCGCATGGCCGCGAGCTCTTTAGCCCACACGGGCGCCCCGTAGAGGGCTACCGAGTTAATAGTGCCCACATAAATGCGGCGGACTCTGCCATCCGGGCCCCTCAGATTGAAGAGGAGTCGGTCTAGTGCCGCCGACATCCTCTCCACAGAGGGGGCTAGGGCATCGAAATGATGCCCAAATCTCCATTTGCCATCCAGCAGGAGACCGAGGTACTTTAATCGGTCTCCCACCAGGCGGGAGATCCCACTAACTTGGATCCGGGTCTCGGGTGGCTTACCAGAGGCGCGTCCGTAAAAATACAGCGCCTCCGTTTTATGCGCTGCCACTCAAAGACCCATCTCCGTTATATCGCGCACCACGCGTGCTACCGCCATCTCCGCCCTGGTATCTTTTTTTGTTCTCGATGGGAAAATGCTTTATGCATACCCTTACTACCCAGGGAGGGAGCAAGGCCCCCCAGCCATCTCCGGTGGCTACCACGAGTGTATCGTCTGCATAGCAGACCGTGGCAGCCCCGGGGTAATGGAAGGCAAAGGACTATTATATGCGAGGTCCCACAGTAAGGGGCCTAAAACTGACCCCTGTGGAACCCCGCAATAGATCCTCCTTCGGCACTGGAGTCTATCCTGATTGACGAACTCCAGTTCCCTGTCCCGGAAGTACGCATGTATTAGGTGTACAACTTTGCTTCCGTCGTTTTCCTATAGATGGCTTTAGCGGTAAGTAGTGGTCGAAATAAATAGATCATAGACGTCATGCAATAACTTGGGCGTCTGTCAACATAACCCCATAGAAACATTAGTCGATTTGTGTCTGCATCATAAAGTTATTCTCGATTGAAAATGTCAGTTTACGAGCCAAATTCTCGTCATTTGCGGGAGGTTTTAATTTTCTGCTTCAAATGAAGAAATCTGCGGCTGAGGCTCATCGAATGCTCTCAATACTTATGGTGAGGCCCTATTAGTGAAAGAACGTGTCGTGAGTGGTTTCAACGCTTAAAGAACGGTGATTTTCACGTCGAAACCGGCATAGCGGTGGAAGAGAGAAGGTTTTCGAAGATGCAGAATTGGAGGCATTACTTAATGAAGACTCGTGTCAAAGTCAAGAAGAATTGGCACGATCATTGGGAGTGACTCAACAAGCAATTTCGAAACGCCTCAAAGACATGGGAATGATCAGAAGCAAGGAAATTGGGTCCGTTGTAACCGGACAGAGTCCGTACACGCCTTAGAAAGCTGTAAATTACCGATTCGCAGGCCGCATTTCCCTTCCGGTCGCCATTTTTTGACCTACCAAACAACAAGGTGTAGGACTACGGTCCTCCGGGGGCAGGCTTCCTTCCTGTCAGGTCTGATCCCGCTCTCGCCGGTCCACGCGGATAATCCTCAGGGATGTCCTTGGCGTGGTCTCCAGGTCTCTCTCGATCTCCGGCTGTCTGTCGTCGACTCTCCGTACTCGCCAGGGTCAATTCCGACTCGCCAGGAAAATTGTGATGAGGAGAACAAAGGTATACGCGCACAATAATGTGACACAGAATTAACTGGTAAAATTAACTTTAATCACTGTGCGATACAATTCAAGGGTGAGCTTCAATCTCCCGCGCACAACACACGATCATGTATCGCATTCGCGGACAATTCTCGCGCTTTATGCTCAGGTATACTTCGCAACTATTTCGTCCGATGTTGTAACATGAAATTCGTCGCGCACTGAGCTCTCAAGCTCCCGCGTCACCGCCTCTTATACTCTCGGGTCTCGCTCGGGCGCCCCACCATCGCCATCTTCCAATCGTCGCGACCTCCCGCCGCGACCTCTCACCAATGGCGTCATTCTCGGGCTGGCGCGCCCGCGGTCGCATCGCTCCTCGCGCTAATCGCTAATTTATTATAATTAACGCTGGAATCTAATAGTCGCATGTATTCCGTTTCCGCGTGTATTAGGATTTTTTTCTACCTGGACTAACTTCGCGTTTTTATTGTCGATACACTTCCCGCGATTCCGCGCTATCCATAATCGTGATATGTGTACAGATCTTGGCTCGTAAAATAATATTTTCGATTATCTTCTTAATACGTGATTTAATTAAATAAAGTAAAATGATAACTTTTTAAATGTTCATTATATCCACTAATTGGATCAACTTAAGTACTTTATTTCTACATATCATTAATCGAGACTTTCGCACATTATAAAATAGCTTAAAATTAAATTCAATATTATTTAACGAATCGTGACGCGTTGTATACATAACCGGATATTTTACGCGCTCTTGCGCTCTATAAAAGAAAATAAAATGTCTTGGCTCTCGCCAATTCGTAATCAGCATAATACAATAATATTCCAGTTTTCGAAATAATATGCGTTATGATTTATCCTATATCGTAACTAAAACTTTCTTATTTATTAATAATTTATTTATTTACTATTAGGTTATTATATATTATCCTAGAATCTAACCGGGTGAACTCGCGCGACTTCTGTATGCGTAATTCAGTTGTTGTTGACCGCCTATATAGTCGGCTCGCGGTAGCTGCTGTTCGGTGGATCTCGCTACCTGTAAACGAGTCGTCGGCGTATGCCTCGCGCATTCCACTAAGCCAGAATACTGTATCTTAATTTGTATCGATTTTTATTCGCGTACCCGATGTTCGGCCGCGTTATCTTTTGCTTGATCGGTGTTACAAGTATTGGGATGCAGTTGCCGCGATAACCCGTTCGCATTCCATATGTTCCCCGGATCCTATCGCTAATAATTCTAAAACTACTTCTTATCGGGTCTGGCTATTTACATATTCAACAATCACGGTGGCCTGGCTGTGCTGGTAGACGGTCTCGGCTCCGCTGCTTCGCCTTCCGGATCCTCGGCCGCACATGTGACTGTCGGTCGCACCGTACCGAGTTGAAACCGAGAGATGTTGAACGGCGTTTGTTTGCTTGTGAACAGTTGCTTGAAAGGCAAAGACGGAAGGGATTTCTGCATCGCATTGTGACTGGGGACGAAAAATGGGTTCATTACGATAACCCCAAGCGCAGAAAATCATGGGGATATCCCGGCCATGCTTCCACGTCGACGGCCAAACCGATTATTCACGGCTCCAAGGTCATGCTCTATTTGGTGGGACCAGCTCGGCGTAGTGTATTATGAGCTGTTAAAACCGACTGAAACAATCACAGGCGATCGTTATCGAACGCAATTAATGCGTTTGAACCGAGCATTGAAAGACAAACGGCCGCAATACAACGAGAGACACGACAAAGTGATTTTGCAGCATGACAATGCTCGACCCCATGTTGCGAAAGTGGTCAAGACATACTTGGAAACGTTGAAATGGGAAGTCCTACCCCACCCGCCGTACTCTCCAGACGTTGCTCCCTCTGACTATCACTTGTTTCGATCAACGGCACACGGCCTGGCTGACCAGCACTTCCGGTCTTATGAAGAAGTAAGAAATTGGATCGATTCGTGGATCGCTTCAAAAGATGACCAGTTTTTTCAACGCGGGATTCGTACGCTGCCCGAAAGATGGGAGAAAGTAGTGGCCAGCGATGGACAATACTTTGAATCATAAATGTATAACCAGTTTTTTACAATAAAGCCTCGAATTTCGGAAAAAAAACGGCGGAAGCAAAGTTGTACACCCAATAAAAACATAGACGCATGTATGTAGAAGACTTGAAATTTTTAACAATTTATTAATTTTTTATTTTATAAGTGAATAACAAATGCAGTAAATTTGCGCACAGTTCTTTTGCGCACATTACTTTTACGCACAGTTCTTTTGCCCGCAGTTCTTTTGCGCACATTACTTTTGCGCACAGTTCTTTTGCGCACAGTTTTTTTGCCCACATTACTTTTGCCCACATTACTTTTGCTCACAGTTCAATTGCGCACAGTTCGTCCCGATATCTTCCTGACAGATTGATCATTTATAATTATAAGAAGAGAAAGAAGAGGAAGAAACTTATATTTGGAAGTGTATTTCTACTTTTTGCATGGTAAATAATTGTATAGTAATTGTATTATAGCATTATCCGTATCTTTGTCTTGCATACTGCTGTTATGACAGATTTCCCAACCTCTCGTAGTGCCACATTATAATCTATTTTTTTATTTTTAAAGTGTGACTTCCAAAATTTGTAAAGTGTAAATTCTTCAAATCCTTTTTTGTATAATGTCTCATTGCACAGATACCATCTAATGTAATCAGGAGATAAGAAAATATAACAGTTAAACATAAAGTTAAATATTATTTTCATATGAAACAAAAAATCCAAATAAAATTTTTAAAATTTCAACTAAATACCTTACAATTTTAGTAAGTACTATATTTAAATATTGAATAAGAAATAAAAATGCAATTTAGTGTAGTTTAATTTACATTCCTAGCAGTATTTTAAGAAGTAATAGATCTTTCTTATTTTCAGTGATGATTTTGAAAGATTTCCATATCTTTGTTATAAATAGCGTCTCATGATATTTTATGTAATATCTCCATCAGTGCTGTGAAAGAAGTCATTTATAATGCAAGTTGCGGCTTTCATATCGGTAAGATAATTTGCTATTTAATAAACTATACATACGTATATTGTAATATGCGTAATGAGATTTGATATATTTTAATAAAGTTATTCTATATATAAAATTCTAATATATTATGTTATTTATATTAATATTTTTAAATGCTTATTTCAGATATAACAGAACTGAGAGCCAAATCTCCTATGCATCTATAGTAATTTGCACAGCAGATCTGTCATCGAGCAAGAAAAAAAGAATTCATTAACAAAGCACGAGATTCTTTTAAGCGTTTATTTAAATTTTCTCCGTTAATTAGAATCCTGTGTAATGTTATGAAGACATCGACGATTATCTATTTATCATTTGGACTTTTTGGAATTTACTCTCGAGGCATATTTGTACAATGTCATTTATTGTCCACTGCGTGTGCAATCGAAACAAAAAGCAACATTATGTATTAAATATGATTATGTATATTAAATATGTATTAAATATGATATAAAATTAAAAGTTTAAAATACGATATAAAATTAAAATTTTAAAATATATAAAATTGAAAATTTGTTCTCAAACACTAATACATACAATATAGAGACCTCTCCAATGCTTCAAGTGCTTGGAGAAGGGGCACGTAAAGGCCCAATGCGGAAGCGAGATCGACCGCAGCAAGCACGGTCTACGGCGTTGTGCTCATCGGTGCCGTTTCATACGGAAGGCCAGTCGGAAGCCAGCATGCACGCGAATACCTCCACCGGCACTTATTTGATCAGCGAGCGACCTTTCAGGGATCCTCCGTGGCAATCGACATTGCATCCATCGAGTGAGATACCAACATCGCTCTGGAGTCGCATATCACTGTGTTAAAAAGCAGCATTAGGTGTGAGGTCTGGATAGCTCAGTGGTCTAGAGCAGTTGCCCGGAAAGCGAAAGACTCGGGTTCGATTCCCGATCCAGCCACTTGCGCCTCACATATTTTTCTAGTCTGCGAATATTGTTTTCTAGCAATTATTCGTTAGGCTGAAAAATGTGTGAATGCTCTCTCCACAGGATATGCGTCAATGCCGTTGCCATGGATGGATTCTGTCGCTCGTTGCAGTGTTACAGGTGCGGGAGACCTGACCACATCGCCGGGAATTGCACACTAGCGGTGCATTGCCCGGTGTGCGCCGACCTGGGCAGGCCGGCAGACCATAGAGCAGGCTCCCGCACCTGCAAGGCTCCTAAAAAGAAGGGGAAAGGGGAGCTGCTGCGCCGTCTGCCCCGACGACGCAGGGTGCGAGGAAGGAGGGTTCCTCTGGAAAGGAACCAAAAAAGGAGGCCCCCACTTCCTCTCAGGGAGAGGTACAGCGGGCTGCGGTTTCTCCTCCCCCTCCGCGCAAGCTGAGGGGGTGATGGAGTGTGAACCCCTCTCCAGGAGGGCACCGAGGGACCGGTCAGGCGCAAAGCCAGAGACAGCGACCCCGTCCAGCAGTGTCGGAGGCCACGCACCGATGGAGGTGGTAGCGGAGGAGCCTGGCTGTCAGAACTAAATATGGCAGTCAGGTTCCTCCAGGCTAACCTGAACCACGTTAGTCAAGCGCAAAACCTGTTCTATCAGAGCTTGGCTGAGTGTGGTATCGGGTTGGCCATAGTCGCCGAACCATACAAGATTCCCGCAACGGCTAAGTAGCAAGGGGACACGAGAGGTTCGGCGACTATTGTGCGTGGAGCCGCCACAAGCAATCCCCACCCCCTCAAGTGCTTAGGCAGAGGGGCTGGATTTGTAGCGGCAAAATGGTGGCCCATCGCAGCGGTTAGCTGCTACGCCTCCCCCCCAGTTGGAGTCTCGCCGACTTCGACTCGCTCCTCGAGCAGGTGGAGGTAATAGTCAGACATACCGCCCGCCAGCCTGCTCATCGTCGCCGGAGATTTCAATGCTAAGTCTCCGGCGTGGGGCGAGTCGAGGCGCGACGCCAGGGGAGAGTCCCTGGTGAGGTGGGCGAACTCGCTCGGCCTGGAAATATTCAACACAGGCCGGGCCAGCACCTGCATCCGCCCCCAAGGGGAATCCATCATAGACGTCACGATGGGTTCCCAGGGGGCAAAAAGGATGCTGAGTGGATGGCGCGTGGTGGGTGACTCGAGGGGGGAAACCCTCTCGGATCACCAATACATCGAATTTGTACTGGGCACCACGCGCCAGCAGGTGCGTCGTCCACCTCGAGGGGGGCACCAAGGTGGGCTCTCACAAAGCTGGACGGGGAGAAACTCGAAGAAGCCCTCATGGCGGTGTCATGGAAGTTGCCGGAAGGGGCGGGACATCCGGCAGGAGGTGAAGTGGTTGCGGGGTAATATGCGCCAGATCTGTGACGCGTGTATGCCCCGCGCCACTGCGTCCCGCGCGCGCCGGGCCGTTTATTGGTGGACGGAGGAGATAGCGCAACTGAGGCGCCGTCCAGGCCCGGCGCACCCTCTCCCGCTTCCCGAGGCACGGAAGCGCTGAAGAGCGCGAAGAGGCCTTGGCCGCACTCAGGGCAGCGAGGTGCGCCCTGAGCAGCGCCATCCGGAGGTCAAGGGCTAGTAGTTGGGATGAGTTACTCACATCCCTCAACACGGATCCATGGGGGCGTCCTTATAAGATTGTATTAAAGAGACACAGGAACTGGACGCCCCCCGCGACGGAGTCCCTGGAGCCACACATCCTTCAAACGGTAGTGAACACCCTCTTTCCACAAGTGGTGGAGGGGTCCACATTAGAGTGGGGTTCGAACCTGGACGGACCCCACGAATTAAACGAGGATGTGTTGGTGTCTGGGGACGAAATCCGGCGCGCCATCAAAAGGGTCAAAACGGGGAAAGCCCCCGGACCCGACGGCGTGCCCGGAAAAATATGGATCCGGGCTCTTGACTTTCTGGAGGGACGTCTGAGGCACATATTCAACGAGTGCCTCAGACAAGGCGTGTTCTCCCAGCCTTGGAAGCGGGCCAGGCTGGTCCTGCTTCCCAAGGAAGGCAGAGAGAAAGGAACCCCGTCGACATACAGGCCGATATGCCTGCTGGACGAGGTCGGCAAAATATTTGAAAGGATCATTGCCGACCGACTCGTTCAGCACCTATCCCGGGGTAGGGATGTCCATGAGGAGCAATATGGTTTCTGTGAGGGACGTTCGACTGTTGACGCAGTCAAACGCGTCAGGTCCCTCACGGAGGCTGCTGTGAAGGAGGGCAGGGTGGCAATGGCGGTATTGCTAGACATCGCTAATGCGTTCAAAACACCCTGCCCTGGGATAGAGTGGGAAACGCTCTACGAGAGCATGAAGTCCTCCACTACCTCATGGGGATCATAAGACAGTACTTCCGGGATAGGAATCTGGAGTTCGTTGGATAGGACAGACTCCAGAGCCGACAGGGAATCCGGCGCGGGGTTCCACAGGGGTCGGTGCTCGGCCCCCTATTATGGAACCTCGCCTTTAACCGGGTACTCTGCCTTCCACTTCCCCGTGGCTGCCACGCCATCAGCTACGCAGATGACACTTTCGTGGTGGCTGCGGGGGATAGCTGGGGGGACACCGCGGCCAAGGCCGAGACGGCGGTGGCAGCCGTGGTGCGGTGCATCACGGATATGGGTCTAACTGTGGCGGTTAGTAAGACCGCCACCCCCCCCAACCAATTCCAAACGTTCACCCTAAGACCAGGCCCTCTTCTTCTACAAAGGTAGGTCCCTCGGCAGTCCGCCACCCACCCATATCTGTGTAGGGGAAGCATCCATCCTGGTAGGGGACTGACTCGTCCCACCCCCCAGACGGGCCACCTATTGGTGGACCGATGAGCTGGCTGAGTTCCGTCGCCCATCGGCGTATAGGCCGATATGCCTGCTGGATGAGGTGGGTAAGATTTTTGAGAGGATTCTTGCGACCCGCCTCATCCGGCACCTGTCCCGGGAAGGAGACCTTCACGAGGAACAATACGGCTTCCGCGAGGGGAGATCCACAATCGACGCAATCAAGCGTGTGAGATCCCTCGCGGAGGCCGCGACGTCGGAGGGCAGGATGTGCATGGCGATATTGCTCGATATAAAAAATGCATTTAACACCCTGCCCTGAAACAGAGTGGGGGACGCCCGGCGCGAACGCGGGGTCCCCCGCTACCTCGTGGGGGTCATAAGGGAGTATTTCCGGGACAGGAATCTGGAGTATGTCGGCCGGGATGGTGGCCGACATACCAGGGGTATCCGCTGCGGGGTCCCGCAGGGGTCCGTTTTGGGACCCCTGCTATGGGATCTCGCATATGACAGGGTGCTCTGCCTGCCTCTCCCCCGCGGTAACCACTCCATCTGCTACGCAGATAATACGCTCGTGGTGGCCGTAGGGGACAGCTGGGGGGACACAGCGGCCAGGGCCGAAATCGCGGTGGTATGCGTGGTGAGGGAGATCACTGATATGGGTCTCCAAGTGGCGGTGCCGAAAACGGAGGCAATGTTTTTCTACAGCAAAGCCTCCGGTGCACAGCCGCCGACCCGTATCAGTGTCGGTGGAACTTCCATCCTGGTGGGAGACCGATTAAAGTATCCCGGTCTCCTGCTGGACGGTACATGGACATTTGGGCATCATTTTGATGCCCTTGCCCCCAAGGTGGAGAGAGTCGCGGCGGCACTTGCCCGACTCCTCCCAAACCTTGGGGGCCCGGATGGTTGGGTGCACCGAATGTACATGGCCACTATCAATTCAGTGGCCCTATACGGCGCACCCATTTGGGCGGCAGACCTGGTGGCCAGGCGGCAGACGAAAGATCGCCTTCGCCGCATGCAGATGCATGGCCGTCACGGTGGTGAGGGCGTACAGGACGGTGTCGCACGCTGCGGCAACCGTCCTGGCAGGATGGCCCCCCTGAAGCTTCTCGCTTCGATGTATGTCGAAATATATCGGTGCGAGCGGGAGGCTCTAGGGGCCACAGGTGGAAGGCTGCCGCCCAGGGCTAAGAAGATCATCTGGGTCCATGCCCGACGGTTAATGTTGGAGAGGTGGAACACTCACCTCTCCGACCCGCGCACGGCGGGTCAGAGAACCGTCGAGGCCGTCCGGCCCTGTCTTTCCGAGTGGATCGACAGGGCTCAGGGGGAGGTTACATTCCGATTGACGCAGGTGCTGACCGGGCATGGCTGCTTCGGGAAGTATTTGCGTCAAATCAATCGGGAGCTCACCACGGCGTGCCACCACTGCCCCATCCTGTATGACACGGCGCAGCACACCCTCGAACACTGCGAGGCGTGGAGCGAACAGCGCCGCGCACTCAGGATGGTGGCCGAGGAGGACCTCTCACTGCTGGTCTTAGTAGCCAAGATGGTCGGCAGTGAGGAGGTGTGGAGGGCTGTCGTCACCTTCTGCGAGGGGGTAGTGCTCCAAAAAGAGACGGCGGAACACATCCGCCGTCGGGAATTGGCAGCACCGCCAGCACCAGTGGGGTGGCGGCAGCGGTCGCGAACAGCAGCGACGACGAGGAGGGGGAAGCCCGAGGAGGACGAGGGGGATGTACCAACACCCCCCTCCAGCCCCTCCAGCCCCAGCAGTCAGGAGGAGCCAGAGGCTCGTGTCAAGAGGGGCGACAATCCCCCATTCAACACAGGGGAGATGAGACGTGGGCGGGGGCAATGTAATGCCACCCCCGTAGACTCCTCCCCCGCGCGAGCACAGACTGCATCCAAGAGGGATGGCGAGGAGGCGGAAAGAGGACTAGTCCCTTCCCCCTCCTCACAGCGTCATAAGAGCGGCGTTGGGAGATGTGAGGGAGCTACGGCTCCCTCTAGCCCGAAAACAAAGGGCGGAGTTAGCAGTTGATGGGGGGACCGAGAATCCCCCCGGAATGTATGTAGGGGCGCGCGTGAGCGCCCCTCCGTGCGATTCCCTCAGGACCCGGTCGCCGAGGGCGGGGGCCCGAGGCGACCAGGCGGGTCCACGAGGAAGGTGGGCGGGTGGCGTGGCCCCACCCGCCCACAGTCAGGAAGGATGGGGAGTGGCAATGCCCTCCCCCCGGGATGAAGACCCGGCGGTCAACACTGAAAGACCGCTGGGTCCCAAGCGCGGAGGAGAGACCAGTCGGGGATGCCGATGAATTGCATCAGCTAGTTCCGGGTCCCCGCCTGCCCCTCCAGACGCGCGGAAGGCCACCCGTGGGGTTTTAGCGGGTAAACTGGCGATCATGGCCGGGAGTCCCGCATAACCCCCGTCCCTCCCCCGAGGGCGGGGGTATGCATAAAGCATTTCCCCAGGGTTACCAAAAAAAAAAAGGGTACTGACTCAAGTATCTCGGTCTCCTACTGGACAGTAAGTGGTCGTTCGGGCATCACTTCGATGCCCTTGCCCCAGGGTCGAGCGAGTCTCAACGGCGTTGGGACGACTCCTGCCGAACCTTAGGGGTCCGGATGGTCGGGTCCGCCGCCTGTACGTTGCGACCATGAATGCGGTCGCCTTTTACGGGTACCCAATCTGGGCTGCGGACCTGGCGGCCATGCGGTGCGCCAAAGACAAACTAAGGTGCGTCCAGCGTTGCATGGCCACCCGAGTTATAAGGGCCTACCGTACGGTATCGCACGCGGCGGCCATGGTCCTGGCTGGTTGGCTTCCCCTGGAGTTTCTCGCAGCCATGTACGCCGAAATGTACTGACGTGAGCGGGAGCTCCGGGGGAAAACGGGCAGGAGATTGCCAGCCAGAGTTCGGAAGATTATCCGGAACCACGCCCGGCGGTCCATGGTGGAGAGGTGGGACGCCCACCTCTCCCACCCGAACACTGCGGGTCAGAGGACCGTCGGGGCTGTCCAGCCCTGTCTTGCGGAATGGCTAGACAGGGCTCAGAGAAGGTTACTTTCTGCATGACATAGGTGCTCACCGGGCATGGTTGCTTTGGTGAGTACCTGTGTCGAATCGGACGGGAAGGCACCATGGCTTGCCACCATTGTATGGCGGACAGAGACACGGCGCAGCACACGCTGGCAGAGTGCCCAGCAGGAGATGTGCTGCGTCGTGATCTCGTGCAGGAGGTTGGAAGGGACCTCTCGCTGTCGGTCCTCATTGCGAGGATGCTTAGCAGCGAGAGGTTTTGGAAGGCGGTCGCCTCCTTCTGTGAGCAAGTTATGCTCCAGAAGAAGGCGGCCGAGAGAATACGCCGCCAGGTGGCGGCGGCGGCGGTTGCTGCGGCAGCCAACAGCAACGAGGAGAGCGAGGGGGAGGATGTGGGTTGGGCGGGCGCCAGATCGTCAATCCCATTCTTTCTTTTTTCGGATGAGGCTGCGGCCTCGTAATAGAAACACGGGGGGATGCCACCGTCACCTTCCTCACAGAGAGGAGGGTGACATTAAGGGGGGAGCGGGAAATTGGAGGATCACCTTCCAACTAATGCTCCCCCTATCTGTCCCACCCCCTTCAACATACAAACGGGATGGCAGGTTCGCCTCCCTACGCACGGTTGCTGAGCACGGCCGCAGAAGGAAAGAGGGGTTACGGTCCCTCAATGTATATGCGGCGATGTCGCATTCGTTATGCGTTTAAGCCGGGGGGAGCTTGCTCCTTCAGTAAGTGCTGCTTACATGGGGGGGCTTGCTTCTCCCGACTGGAGCCAGCCCGCACCCGTCGCCAAGGCGGCGGCTGCGGCCCTCTTTCGGGATCCGGTCACTGGTAACGGGGGCTCTCAGTGATCAAGGTAGGTCCCCGAGGAAGGTGGGTGAATGGTATGGCCCCGTTCGCCCATAAAATGGAAGAAGGGAAGGGTACCAACCGCCCTCCCCGGGAAGGAGACTCGGCGACAAGCGTAAAGTCGCCGGAACGTATGCGCGGAGGGGAGTCACAGCCGGGGATGCCGATGGAGTGCATCAGCGAGTTCCGGGTCCCTACCTGCCCCTCCACTGCGCGGAAAGCCACCTCAGTGGTTTTAGTGGGTAGACCGGTCCCCTGCCAACGCTTGGCAAGACTGGGAGTCACACATAACCCTCGTCTCTCCCCCGGGAGCGAGGGTATGCATAAAGCATTTCCCCTGAGTCACCAAAAAAAAGGGTTGACTGGGTGGGTTGACTGTGCGGTCGCCCTCCTGTTCCTCCTTTTCGGCGCAGTGCATGCGCGGGAGCCAGCCCTGTGATTAGCAGGGCGCCCAAGACTTGCACACCGGGCATTTCACTGGCGATGCACAATCCCGGGCCAAGTGACCTGGCTCCCCGCATTTGTAACAACAGCCCGCTCTGTCCGGGCCGTTGCCGCACTACGCCTTCACGTGACCCTTCTCGAGGCACATGAAGCACTGGAGGGACCCTTTCTCCAATGCCTTAACCCGGGCGTTCACCCAGCCAACCCTTATTTTCTTGGCCGCGATCAATTTATTGACCGCGGCCAAGGGACAACGCACCCATATGGTGCCCATACCTCCGGAGGACCTTATCTCCACAGTCTTTATTATACTGGGGGGACATCCTCCGACAGCCGCCATCGCGGCAGTGACATCTTTGACCTCGACGGAGTCGTCGAGGTCATGGATTCTTATCTCCGCGATCTGGGTGTGCCGGGCGACTCGCACTCCTTCCTTCCCCCAAAACCTCGTCTAAGCGCTTGGCCAGGTCGTCGGCCTTGCTTGCCCTATTTCGAAAATATAGGCCCCCGTAACTGCGCGCCTGGCCCCCATCCTCTCAATCCCCAAGCTAGCCAAGTCTATCTCCTTGACCGCCAGCTTGATGTTTTCCTTGTAACCGCCAGGTGGGTATGTTATGACCACCGCGGCGGTACGGGGGAGCCTTCTCCCCTTTTTTCCCTGAGCACGGGGAGGATGGGTTAGGCCGCGACGGGGGCTGGGAGGGGGCGGACTTCCTCCCAGCTTCCTTGGGTTTGGCTGCCGGGGTGGGTGCGCTTTCAGCGCGACTCTCGGCAATTTTGCCCTTGTTGCGGCTCTTCCGTCCGACCACCACCGACCATTGTTCTGTGTCTCCTTTAACTGGGGGGTGGAGCGGGTTTGTTGATGGTAGCCTCTCCCTTCTTTGCGGGAGCTTTTCCGGATCCCTGGCTGGGCCTGGGTTGGCTCTTTGAGAGTTGAGGGGGCTTCCCCTTCTGAGCCTTCTGTGGCCCGGTCGGAGGGGGACCTTATTCTCACCCCCTTCTTCTCTTTCTTCTTCTTTTTTTCCTTAGCACCCTTCTGCGCCTTTGCCCTTTTTTTTGTATGCAGGGGAAATCCTCATAGATACCCCTTCTTCCCGGGGAGGGAGAGGGGATTATGCCGGACTCTTACCGGCTAAAACCCCTGCGGATGTCCTCCACGGCGGTGACACGGGGGGGCCACGGGTACGCCACCGGCATTTTTCCGCGACCCCCTACCGCGTTCCCCCGTTGTAGCCGGGAGGGAGGACACCCGTCCACCTCCCGGCTCCGCCTCCTGGGGTCTGTCCCGGTAGGAGATCCCCGCTCCCCCGGGTACCCCTCGCCGTAGCCCCCAGACACGGGGCCTCTTCCACTGCTGAGCGGGGCGGGGGGAGGGGGAGCCGCACGAATAGGTCACAGGACCTCCCGCAGCCCCAGAAACCTCCCACCATGTACGCTCCGCTTACCTCCTCGTTCTTTGCAGTGAGGGGGGAGAATAGTTTCAAAAGAGGCTTCTCCCCCCACTCAGGTCACATCCCGCGGGGGGACCAGAGGCCCAGGAAGCCTCCACCTCCCTCGCCGGGTCCTCCTGGCTGCAGCCGCCTCTCCTCGCATCCCCGCCGGGGGGGGCATCATCCGCCGGTTCCTCTCCGCCTCCTCCTTACTCCGCATGACCTCTTCACAGAAAGAGGCCACTGCCCGCCACTGCTACTTCCCCCGCACCATAGCCCGCACCACGGCGCAGAGGGAGAGATCCTCCCCAACCACCGCAACCAGGGCACGGCGCTGCACTCCCATGCCGGACAGGGCTCGAGTGTGCTGCGCCGTGTCCCGGTCCCCACCGCAGTGGTGGCACCAGGGGATCGCTTCCCTCCCGATGCGGCACAGGTAACAACCGAAGCAACCGTGCCCGGTCATCACCTGCGCCACCCGGAAGGTGATGCGCCCCCAGATCCTCCCCATCCACTCCCTGAATACAGGGAGAACGGCCTCCACCACTCTTTGACCCTCGTGAGCCGGCCCGGCTAATTGCCGTTGCCAGTCCAGGAGGAGTGGGTTCCGTTAGCGCACGGTGCGATAGCGCACCAACCCGATAGCACACGAAAAATTGACACAATTCCCGATAGCGCACCAACCCGATAGCCCACGTCCCGATAGCACACAAAGTAAATCACGCACAATCCCGATAGCGCACCAACCCGATAGCACACCAACCCGATAGCGCACGAAAGTACTATCCCCTCACACACACACACACACACACACACGGGGGGGTGCAAGGGGGGCCTTCGGCCCTCCCGCACCCACCCCGTCCCCCTCGCTTCGCGTGAAAAGTTGCAAAGTGAATCCGTGCGCTATCGGGTTGGTGCGCTATCGGGATTGTGCGCGATTTACTTTGTGTGCTACCGGGACGTGTGCTATCGGATTGGTGCGCTATCAGGAAATGTGTAAATTTTTCGTGTGCTATCGGGTTGGTGCGCTATCGCACCGTGCGCTAACGGGACCCTCCCGAGGAAGCCAGGGGCCAAGGACTCCGTGGTCGGAGGCGCCCGCGGCCTCAATTTTTGAGGACCATTCTATACGGGCGCCCCCACGGATCCTCATTCAGGGAGGCGAGCAGCTCCTCCCAGGCCCTGGTCTTGGACCTCCCGATGGCAGCGCCGAGGGAATGCCGGGCCTCCCGATACTCCCCCCGCGCTTGCTCAATACAGGCCTCGCTACGGTTCCTCCTTCGCATACAGCTTTGAAGTCGGCGTCTGGCCCGGACCGAGGCGTCGAGAAGATTCGCAATCACCTTGGTCCACCAGTACGCCGACCTCCCGCATCCTTTCCTTACCCTTGGCATCGAGGCGTCACAAGCTCCCCAGAGAGCACCGCGAAGCCCCGATGCCTTTTCCCTCCCATGCCAAGGAATCCTCCCCCCAGACCCATAGCGTGGCTTGCATCGAGGCCATCAGGAGGTCCGGATTCAGCTTGGTGAGGGACCACCTGCGTTCCTCTCGAGTGTCCGGTCCAGTGGGCGGATGTCGGACGACCAAACTGAGCTCAATGTACCTGTGATCCGACAGGGTCTCGAGCTCGGCGGCCACCCTCCATCCCCTCACCATGCGCAAGGCCGCCAGGGAGGCCCACGTCAAATCGACAATGGACCTCCCCTGCGGTCTCACACACGTGGCAACGGACCCGACATTGAGCAGGGTCAACCCAAGTGACCCTGCCCAGTCCCGCAGCGCCTCCCCGCACCGATTCTCGGATGGGCAGCCCCAACTTCCAGATTTGGAATTCAAGTCGCCCATCACGAGGACCAACCCGGGAAGGCCGCTCCTCACAGCCTCCTCTATCTCGCCGAGCTCGGCCTCAAACTGGGCCAGGCTCAGCGAGGGAGGGAGGTACACTCCCAGAACACAGGTGGTCCCCCACCACACCATCACGAAGTGCCGACCTCTGATCCCCATCCCGCAGGGGGGCGACACCTCGTCGTCCCTCCGCACGACGGCCACCAGGGGGACGCCCCCCCCAGCACCCGCCCGGAAACCAGAACGGGTGGTCGGGAGGGGCCGCGTACGGCTCCGATACCACGCCCAACCCACACCCACGCTCCGCCATCGTGTGCAGAAAAAGATCCTGCGCACGGCGGGCGTGGTTGAGGTTGGCCTGCAAGATAGATAGGGGCGCTGGCTTACCCTTATTCATGGGCGTCCCTTATTTTCATCCTTTCCTCCGTCAACTCCTTTTCCTTTTCCCTCTCCTTCCCTCCTATCCCGTTCCTAGGGAGCCTCCGCTCTTTCGGTGGCGGCTCCGGCTGGGGCTACAGCGGCGCTCCTTGCGGCTGATGCTGCTACTGCCGCTGCTGCTGTCGCCCCTGTCGCCGCTGAGGTGCGGGGGTGGGCGAGGCCCGTCCCGGGAGCTGTCCGCAGCCAGCTCCTCCCATCCGGTGATCCGCCCTTTTACCCGCATCTGCGCACGGCAAACAGCGGGGGACCGTCCGACACGAGGGGGCCATGTGCCCCACCGTCCCGTACCTATAACAGGTGCGGGACCTATCCTCGGTACCGCTGCACCTGGCTGCGACATGCCCCCCCCAACACTTAAAGAAGTGGGAGGGACGTGCCACAGCCAGCTCCACTTTGGCAGTTGTCCACCCTATCCTGATGCGGGTGGCTGAGGCCAGGTCGTCCGCCGCTCTGACCGGGCAGCGGACTCAGGCCACACCCATCCCGTTGGCGGGCCTATTGATAGAGACCCTCATCTCCTCCGGCCTGGCGATGCCTCTGTCAGCAATGGCGGTTACCAACTCTTCCACCGTTACCGCCTCGTCCAGTCCCCGGATACGGATCGCTGCCATCGGCCTCACTATTCTTACAGAGGGGTCCTCGGCGAAGATCCTCCGCGGCAGTGAAGAGAATTTTCCCACCCCTAAACGGGGGAGGGCCCCCCCACCGCCTATATGTCACGCCACAAGCTCCTCAGCCGGGCCCCCCGGTAGTCGGGGGGAGCGAGCCCGGATCCTACGTGGGCCACTTCTCCTCCCGACCACCGTGGCCCACAGCGGCCCCACGGGTCTCACCTCCTCCTCGGGTGACCTCCTTTTGGACACGTAACTATTCGACACCGCTCGATTGGACACGCATTATTGGACACGTTTTATTGGACACCGCTCGATTGGACACCGCACGATTCGACACCGCACGATTCGACACTGCACGATTGGACACGCACATTGCACGATTCGACACCGCACGATTCGACACGCACGATTCGACACGCACGATTCGACACCGCACGATTCGACACGCACGATTCGACACCGCACGATTCGACACGCACGATTCGACACCACACGATTCGACACGCACGATTCGACACGCACGATTCGACACCGCACGATTCGACACGCACGATTCGACACCGCACGATTCGACACGCACGATTCGACACCGCACGATTCGACACCGCACGATTCAACACACACACACACACGGGGGGGGTGCAAGGGGGGCCTTCCGCCCCCCCTCCCGCACCCACCCCGTCCCCCTCGCTTTGGTGTCGAATCGTGCGGTGTCCAATCGTGCGCTCTCGAAACGTGCGGTGTCGAATCGTGCGTGTCGAATCGTGCCGTGTCGAATCGTGCGGTGTCGAATCGTGCGGTGTCGAATCGTGCAATGTGCGTGTCCAATCGCGCAGTGTCGAATCGTGCGGTGTCCAATCGAGCGGTGTCCAATCGAGCGGTGTCCAATAAAACGTGTCCAATAATGCGTGTCCAATCGAGCGGTGTCGAATCGTTACGTGTCCAATCGGGATACGCCCCTCCTCCTCCACCTCCCTCATCCTCACCTGTTGCTGCTCCTGCCCGCCCTCCGGACAGCCGAAGTACTCCAGGGCAGGGGTAGTGGATCCTTTCTTCTTCTTCTTCTGCTTCGTCTTCCTCTTCCTCTCCACCGGCGCCTTCTCGGCGCCCGCGGACCCCAATGTGGGATCCTCGAGCGCAAGGAGGCAGCCGAACTCCGCCAGGGGGGGTCAGCGATGGGGGTCCGTGGGATCATCAAGAGTCCCAGCATCTCTCGGATGCTGAGCCTCCCCAGCACTCGCTCCACAATCCTCTCGACCGCTCCGTCAATCTGCTGGATGAGGTGGTCTCGTATCAAGCCCCCCTCCAGGGAGGAGGTCGCGGGACGCCCCCGTCAGCGGGGGAAGCCCGCCCCCCTCCCCGGCAGGGTGGGACAGGCGCAGAGGGAGGAGACAAGCGAGCCGAGGGGGGTCCTACCACCCCTCTTAGCCCGCCGGTCCCCCCCGTCCGTTTCCTCGACGATCCTCTCCTTGATCTCCCGGATCTACTCTTCCAATCTCCCTACTTTACGTCGAAGCTCTTCGTTTTCCCACATGGTCCTGTCCGCCTCCCTTTTATATTAGGCAGCTTGCTCCGCCTCCCTCTCCATCCTGTCCTTCTCCAGCTGCAGCCCTGACCTTTTTCCTGAGGCCGGCAACTTCCTCTCCCTCTCCACCACGCTCCATTTATGCCCTGTACGCGAGGACGCTGAAGCTCGCATGAGTCTTTAAGGCCGCAGACCTCAACTCCCTCACATACTGGCCCTTGAGGTTCCTCGCCGTAGTGGCAATTTTCTCGATTGTCCGCACAGCCTGCATCATCTCGGACGTGACGTCGGGAGTTGGCTGGTTCTCCAACTCCCCCATCACGTTCCCCAGGCTGGGCAGGCCTGCGGACGGTGGGATGACGAGGTTCGGATCCGCCATCCTCCTCTCCTCCCACTCCTTCCTATCCATCTTCTTCTCCTCCTTCTCACTCCCCCTCGCTCTGATCACGTTAACAATGTTCATCATGCGTGCTCTTCCTCGCTTCCTTCTCTGCTTGGAGCCTGCACTTGTGGTGGAGCCCTCGTCCTCCGTCATAGAGGTCGAGCGCTCCGACCCCGAGGACATGAGGCCTCTGCCCCTCTTGACCGCCTTGGGGAGGGGCCAAGACGGACGAGGAAGCCTCGTCCGCCCCCCCTCGGCGATCAAGGTGGGCTCCTCCACGAGGATGACCGAGTCCGCCTCCGCGCCGGTATCCTCCAGGGGGGTAGACGCCGGTCTGGTCCGGTCCAGGGCAGCTACTGTCCCCAGCCTCTCTATCTGGGCCACGGGCATCAGACCTCCAACATTCGGGAGGCTGCCAATCCTCAGAGTACCCGGAGATACCTCCGCTGACTCCTTCTTGGCAGTCCTGGCCCCGGTATTCATTGGGGAGCGCGCCGTAAGACTACTCCTCCGGAATGCAGCCTCCTCCCCGCCGCCGCGGACCGCCTCCACCACCTCTGTCACCACAGCCTGTGGGATGTCCTCGGTGGCCGCCGACTTCCTCACACCCGGGATGTCCAGGTATGTGGTCGACTTCGGGTCGAAGTCACACACCGCTGCTCTCTTCACCAGTGGTGATACCACCACCTCGCCTCCTCTCATTCCAAAAATTGTGTATAAGTCTTCCATGTTATCTGCAAAATAATCCGGTTCGACCATCATGGCAACCCCACCGCAGTGGGGCCCTTTCCCCGGTGAATTATTGACCCTAGTTTTGGGGAGGGAAGCAGAGAGGCTGCTTTCAGCTGGCCAGGCCTATCCCTCCCTATGACTCTACGGAAAAGGGTTCCTGGAGAGGGCCAGGTCCACAGAATGATGTTAAAGGTTTAACGTCACCCCTGTCAAGTGGGCCCCGTGGATCCGAACCACGAGTAACCCAGACCTCGGGCTAGACGGTGCCGGAATTTACCCTACCCGGCTGCAGGTATGAGGAAATACTGGCCAGGTAGTCCTCCACACACACGCCCGGTTACCCCGCTTCAACCCCAGCATAGGCTCCGCCAGCGGAGGAGGAGCGGTCTTTCCACGTTAAACATGTCCCTTCAGGTAGTCTTCGCCTGGACGAGTCCAGGATTTATATACCTGCATCTTCCAGGACAGAGGTCAGGTACCGACATCATCCCTCCCCCGCGGTCGGGGGGCTACTACTCCCCCCTTGGTTAGTCTACCGGGAATATCCACGGGGGCCAGCCGTGTCTCACACATTCATCCCACACACCCAGGGTCAAAGACCCTTCACGCACCCATTCACGCCCTCACTCGCTGGGGTGTCACTGACCAGAAGCCACAAACCCGAAAGGCCGGCCGGGTGGCTAAGTCACCCAACCAGGCCAAAGGCGAGTGGCCCCGATCCGCACCCCCAATCCCCCACCAAAGCCCCTCAGCGGGGGCACCAGCAGAAAGTGCAAGGGGGGAGGATAGAAATCCTCCCCTAACGGCTCCGTGCAGCCGGGCGATTGAAGTCAGGGCCGCCAACCCCTATCCGTGATGGGCGATCTCTTTGGGGGGGTGGTGCTTCTTTCCTAATGTCCCCCTTCTTTTTCCTCTCCGAAGAGGGAGGGGGAGGGGGACGTATTCACCCCCTCCTCTTTAGAGTCCGACATCCTTGCGACCCTCCGCTTTTTGGCACGGCGGCGCTGGCGTTGGATCGGGGATGGGGAGCGAGAGGCGGCGGCTGGAGGAGGGTTCTTCAGCCGCTCCATCTCCTGCCTCAGCTCTCGATTTTCGACCCTAAGCTTGTCGAGCTCTCGGCGGAATTCCGAAAGCTCGCTGGGGCCCCCCTGCACTTTTCTGGCGCGAGCGGCCACAACATTGACCGCCGCTCTAATTAGTGCGGCGGCGTGCTGAAGCTCGCTCACCAGATTCCCTTTCAACCCTAACGAGTAGTCCGCTATCTTAAACACTTTAGTGGACTGTTCGATCAACTGGGACGCAATGTCCTCTGTCGAGGCCTCCGACAGATCATGCTCCAGGTCCTCCTCCTCTTTCAGGACCATGGCTCACTTTTTCCCTGTGGGGGCAGAGGAGCTGAGGCCTTCTTGGCTCTCATCTCGGCGACATCCCCCCTTCCTCGTCTCCACTGCCGTCGAGTGAGTCGGCGTCCATCCGATAGAATTATCGACGCGCTCCGGAGGGTTCGAGGGAGGCGGCAATGATTGAGCTGGGGATACCCTGCTCGTCCCGCTGCTCACCTCGCCGCCCACCGTAGGGGTGGAGGCACGCCCCATTCCGCTTGGTCCCGGAAGGGGTTCCTCCCTTTTCTTCCTCAGGAATTCCCCTCTTAGACCCATAGAGATCCAATAGGAGGAGCCGGATATTTTCTCCACCTTGGCGCTCACGACGTCCATTTTTTTAGGACGACGCGCGGCGTTTAGCGGCAGTGATTCCGTAAGGGGCAGTCCTGCTGCCCTTACTGCGAGACCTGTTGCTGGCCTCCTTTCCCGTTGAACGTGTCAGCCTCTGGCTCGCTGGGGATGGCCATTCCTCAACCCTATCCCTTTCGCAATCCTCCTCCTTATTCCCCTCATTATTTTTTCGTGGGTTTAGATTTGATGAACTCATTTCTAAAGAATCCTCGCAACGGCTCCGTCGACCGGGTATACCCTCATCGATCGGGAATGCGAAACATGACCGGCCACACTCCCAACCGGGCCCTGAGTTACCCCAGGGGGTCGGCATATGCCACGGGCCGTGGGATGGGCATCCCCGACACTGGACTACAGCCCCTTACTAACCCATGGGGGTTTTGACGCGGGAGGGTCCCGTTAGCGCACGGTGCGATAGCGCACCAACCCGATAGCACACGAAAAATTGACACAATTCCCGATAGCGCACCAACCCGATAGCACACAAAGTAAATCGCGCACAATCCCGAAAGCGCACCAACCTGATAGCGCACCAACCCGATAGCGCACGGATTCACTGCAACTTTTCACGCGAAGCGAGGGGGACGGGGTGGGTGCGGGAGGGGGGCCGAAGGCCCCCCCCTTGCACACCCCGTGTGTGTGTGTGTGTGTGTGTGAGAGAGAGCGTGTGTGAGGGGATAGTGCTTTCGTGCGCTATCGGGTTGGTGTGCTATCGGGTTGGTGCGCTATCGGGATTGTGCGCGATTTACTTTGTGTGCTATCGGGACGTGGGCTATCGGGTTGGTGCGCTATCGGGAATTGTGTCAATTTTTCGTGTGCTATCGGGTTGGTGCGCTATCGCACCGTGCGCTAACGGATCCCGCTCTTTTGACGACCCCATGGGCTTTCGGGGGTCCCCTGCCTCCGACAACAAGATAACCGTCCGTGGCGCCACCCGGGGGGCCCCACGGACGGATAGAGCGAGGTCGCCGCTCCCCGGCCTCGCCTTGCCCGCCGTGGCAGCCAACCGCCCCCTCACCCCCCGGTTCCAAGTCCGGTTTTTGGGGGCATGCGCTGTCCCGATGGGACCGCTTCGGAAGGGGAAACGGTCGCGGTATCCCACCGGGTACTCATGCTCTCGCCGCCAGACCTCGACCTCGGAATACGCCCGAGCGGTCCTGACGCCAGGCAGCGACGGGGGACCGACGGGAGAGAGACTCCATCCCACGGACACCCAGTCGCTGCATCCTCCGTTGTATCGACCCGAACTCGGAATACGTCCGAGTGGCCCGATGCGACCCAGACCGGCAGTCCGGGCAAGCCCCGTTGTCCGGATATCTCCGAGCGTAAACTCCGGCCCGTCATCTCCCCTATCTGACACGTATCCTGGGGTCGGGAGCGCGTTAATATTGACCACAGTCCCGATTGACCACGATGATATTAACCACGTTGAAATTTACCACGTTGATATTGATCACATTAATATTGACCACGGTCCAGATTGACCACAGTCCTGATTGACCACGATGATATTGGCCACGTTGATATTGATCACGTTGCGATTGTCCATCTTGCCTACCGGCGGGGTGGTTGCGGGAGGGGGGCAGAAGGCGCCCCTTGCACCCCTCGCGCGCGCATGTGTGTGTTTGTACATATGTGGTCAATATCACCGTGGTCAATATCATCGTGGTCAATATCAACCGTGGTCAATCGGGACTGTGGTCAATCGCAACGTGGTCAATATCAATGTGGTCAATATCAACGTGGCCAATATCATCATGGTCAATCGGAACTGTGGTCAATCAGGACCTTGGTCATTCGGGACGATGGTCAATCGGGACCGTGGTCAATATCAACTGTGGTCAATCGCAACGTGGTCAATATCAACGTGATCAATATCAAGGTGGTCAATATTATCATGGTAATATTAACGTGGTCAAACGGGCGCCACTTCCTGGGGTCACACCCCAGGCCGTTTGCCAGGCGGTCGGAGGCCCGTCGGACGCCGCTTCCTCCCCATGCCAGGACGCACGTCCTGAAAAGGACGTCGTCCCCAGATACAAGGCGCGCCATTTCCGCATCCCCCCAAGAGGCAAAAGGCCAAAACCTCATATCCCCCAGCGGGAGCACCCGCACCCCGGCACGGAGGGAAAGTAGAAACTCCCCTATCGGCTCCGTGCAGCCAGGCGGTAACAGTCAAGGCCGCCATATCCCTTCCGACATTAGGTCTCAATGACCATTCGGAGACAGACTGTCCCCTGGGTAAAGCCGGGTACTTTGATACATTCTTAGCGAGTGATCCTCCCTGCCGGCCCCTCCGAGGGTTGGATCCTCGGTACTACCAAAGCGAATCGTTGGATAACCCGGGCCCCTCCACCACGGCAAGGTGGTGTATCACAGAGGGGAAATTTAGAGAATCAGTATTCGAGTTCCGAATCTTCTGAAGCGCGCGAACAAGACATTAACGATAATTTAGAACAGGATCGATAAAGCGTTAGTCGAGTTACTGTCAGGAGAAATTATTCGCCGATATCCTTTGATATTAGTCTCTTTGAGCCAAATCCTGCAAGAAATATGGATAATGAAGCCGTCGATAGAGAAATCGAACGCTTGTGAGCGCAACAGGCCAGACAAAATGCAGCCGCGAATTACGAAGACGACGGGTTGAAAGCACTAATAATATATTACACAGCCACACACAAAAAAAAAATTTTTCGGTTTCGGGGGTCAGACCATGTTTACTATATGTTTTTGGGGTCGCTGAATCCGAATCTGGGGGCAGAATAACCCCATCGGGCCAGGGTTTCCCATAACCTCAAAAAACCCCTTTTTTGAGCCATATAACGATAAACGCTTCACATCAGTACAATAATCATCACAATAACCCCATGATACCTCGAAACCGTAACTCCATAATCATATAACCCCATAACACCATAACCCCATAGCCCCATAATCCCATTGCCCCCAAATCAAACGAAAACAGTTCATCTCAGGCAATTTGTATTAATGCAAATTTTTACGGACATTCAGGATACGTTCGATCAGTGAAATGAAACGTAATAACCCCATAACACCACTACAAAAGGATTTCCTAAAACGAGATACACCAAACAGTGATCGAAAGCGAAAAGCATTACGTAGATCGTTTGATGAAAAAAGAACCCGCTACAGTAGCAAAAAAGAGTGATATACTTTATATTCAATTTTTACATTTTTTACCCAGATATTTAGATACTTATTAGTCTTTTTGATATATTTTATATTTATGCATTGTAGTTATTCGTTTTCTATTCTAGTCTTTCGTTTTTTATTCTAGTCATTCGTTTTTTATTCTAGTCATTTCATACAAGGTCTTATAAGATAGGGCATATGATGTACAAAATCCGATCATGCAACCTTCCCGCGGTGTACATCGAGTAACGCTAATGCCGACGGTTCTATCGTTGTTTAATGGTTTTATGGGTATATAACATTTGATTCCGCTGGTAAAAACTATTCTGAACATCCGCGACGAAATGTATTAATACAGAATGCCAGAGATGAACAGGTTTCGTTTGATATGGGGTTATGGGGTTTTGGGGTTATGGTGTTACGGGGTTACGGGGTTATTGGGTTATGGGGTTATTACGTTTCATTTCACTGATCGAACGTATCCTGAATGTCCGTAAAAATTTGCATTAATACAAATTGCCTGAGATGAACTGTTTTCGTTTGATTTGGGGGCAATGGGGTTATGGGGCTATGGGGTTATGGAGTTATGGGGTTATATGATTATGGAGTTATGGTTTCGAGGTATCATGGGGTTATTGTGATGATTATTGTACTGATGTGAAGGGTTTATCGTTATATGGCTCAATAAAGGGGTTTTTTGAGGTTATGGGAAACCCTGGCCCGATGGGGTTATTCTGACCCCAGATTCGGATTCAGCGACCCCAAAAACATATAGTAAACATGGTCTGACCCCCGAACCCGAAATTTTTTTTTTGTGTGGCTGTGTTATTAGCCGAACTCGTACATAGTTTTCGAGAAATGTAAGATGAATTTACGCAAACAAATGCGAAATGTACATATCAATCAAAAAAACTTTAACGAGCCGAATCTAAACGATGTCCCACACGACATGATGTACGGACGTACCGAACGCGATATCAGAAATAGACGTAGCGCAGCCCCGTACTATCTACCATTAAAGGAAGCGCGATCAATGATTTCCAAATTTGACGGATCATCGCGACATAAATTGCAAGAATTTTTAAACGCATGTACATACGCGGTACAAAATATTAATCCTGCGGACGAAGAGTCGTTGATGCAAGCAATTCTATATACTAAATTAAAAGGTAAAGCCATGCAAGACTTCGAGACGCGAAATATACAAACGTTCGAAGATTTAAAGCAACAACTTGAAACATGCTATCAAGCAAAACAAAGCACAACTCATTTGCAAATAGAGTTTAACTCGCTAAAACAAAAATCAAGCGAAACTACACATGCATTCGGGCAACGTGTCGATACACTAGCTGTGAAATTATATGAGTCTATGGTAGAAGGAGAAGAACAACCTCCTTCATTCAAACAAGCGATACAAGAAACAATTAAAAAACAAGCTCTGATAAATTTCCAAATAGGATTACGCCATGAATTAAAAATTCTCGATCACAACGATATACTACGCTCTAAGAAGCGATAAATGGCGCGAACGCGGAAGAGAAGCTTATTGGACTGTCTGTTACACGAGCACCTGGCTTCTCTAATAAAAATAAATTCGACGTTAAACACGCAACCAACTCGAGACACAAATATACAGTGTTATACATGCGGAAAATCTGGACATTACGGACCCGATTGCCGTAGCAGTAGTAAATATACATTACCAAAACCGGAAAAATCTACACGAATAAATACTGTAAATAAATTTTGCAAATATTGTAAGAAATCCGGACACAGCCGCGATGAATGCTGGAATTTAAATGGACGACCAAAAATTAATATTAAAAATAATAAACAAATTAATAAATAATTATAAAGATAATACGCGTGAACAAAAGACCGCATCGACAGCGGAAAAAGAGCACCGACTCTGCAAGCAATAGCGAAGAGGAGCAAAAAGAAACGAAGAAGCAACCGCGACCTGCCCTAGAGTATCGCGTAACGCATGTTAAAAATATGCATGCATCATCCAAGGACGATTTACTACAAGTTACTTTACCAATTCGCGAAGTAAAAGGCGAAAAAATAAACATGTTATACGATTCCGGATCAACAATTTCCTTAATAAAATTAAAACATTTAAAGGACGACACATTAATATACGAGAAGAAAATAGTACTTATAGGAATAAGCGGACATAAAATATATACATTAGGAAAAATGTACGCTACAATAAAAATTAATAAGCATAAAATTAAACATGCATTTTACGTAATAAAAGAAGATACCGCCATAGAACACAGAGGAGTTCTAGGATGACTTTTTTAAAAAACAAACAGCTAAATGCGATTACGAAACAAATGAAATAAAAATAAAAGACAGTACATTAAAACTCCATCTTTGCAATAAAATAATTTTAAACCCACGTAGCGAGACGATAATACAAGCTGCGACTAATCGAAATCGGATAGGGATAGTCCGAACAGAAGAAACCACACCAGGAGTTTACATTGGAAGCTGCCTACTAGTAGAACCGAAAAATTTTTCGTGCCCCGTGAGCGTAATAAATACGACCGATAAAACTATCGAGATAGTAACCCTCATCGTCACATTAGAGGACATGGAAGACAAAATTAGCACAACCCAAATAAATACAATAAAATCGAGGACAAAGATTAAAACCAACGTCCGCGAGTTCAGCGCATCTGACAATTATTGCGAACTCAACACTTAAATACAGAAGAGAAGCAGACACTTTTAAAAATCTGCGAAGAATTCAGCGATATATTCCATTTAGAAGGAGAACCACTGACTTGCACCGCGACGGTAGAGCATGAGATAAACACGCGTGCCGACACCGCGCTGGTGAACGTGAAATTGTGTCGTTTACTCGAGAAACACAAGACAGAGGTAAATCGACAAATTTAAGAAATGTTAAAGGACGAAATTATTCGAACTAGCACAAGTCAATAGAACGCACCGTTATTAGTAGTGCCGAAAAAAGCAGACGCATCTGGAAAACCGAAGCTCCGAGTAGTAATAGATTTTTGGAAGCTAAACGAATTAACGATAGGCGATTCATTTCCATTGCCTAATATAACCGATATTCTGGATCAGCTGGGAAATGCGAAATATTTCACCACGTTAGATTTAGCATCAGGGTATCACCAAATCCCAATGGCTGAGAGGGATAGAAATAAAACAGCTTTTTCAACTCCCTACGGACATTACGAATTTAATCGACTGCCGTTCGGATTAAAAAATGCGCCAGCTACATTCCAACGACTGATGAATTCGGTCTTAACAGGAATACAAGGACTTAGATGCCTGGTCTATCTCGACGATATCGTAATATACGGATCGAATTTGTTAGAAGATCATAATAAGCGTCTAAGGAAAGTACTACAAAGACTGCGAAAAACTAATTTGAAATTGCAGCCGGATAAATGCGAATTTCTACGCAAAGAAGTAATTTATTTAGGGCATATTATTTCAGAAAACAGAATATCGCCAGACCCGTCAAAGTTAACTGCGATAAAAGAATTTCCAACGCCGAAAAAGGTAAAGGATATCCAATCCTTCATAGGACTCGCAGGATATTACAGGAAATTTATTGAAAACTTTTCAAGAATTGCTAAACCGTTAAAAAAATTAACGAAAAAATCGGAGAAGTTCGAATGGACAACGGAACAGCAAGCAGCATTTGAACTACTAAAGGAAAAATTAATGACTGCACCAGTGTTGAAGTACCCTGACTTCACGCAAGAATTCATAGTGACCACCGATGCCTCCGACTATGCAATCGGAGCAGTGCTATCACAAGGAAAGGTAGGCAACGACCGACCGATTGCTTACGCCAGCAGAATATTAACAAAGGCGGAGCAAAATTATAATACAACTGAAAAAGAATTATTAGCAATTGTATGGGCCGTAAAACATTTTAGACCATACGTATATGGAACGAAATTTAAAATTATGACCGATCACAAACCTCTAATATGGTAGTTTAATGTAAACGACCCCGGATCAAGACTAATCCGATGGAGATTAAAACTAGAAGAATACGACTATGAAGTAATACATAAGACCGGACGAGCAAACGCGAATGCTGACGTATTAAGTCACAACGCGATACCGGGACCCTCAAATGAAAAGAATAACCACGAAGTTTTAATAATAGATGAAGAAGAAGAGCAAGAAGACGAAGCAAGCAGCGAACATGCAAAAACATATACAGAAGAGGAAAAACAATTACTCTCCGAATATCATGATGCATTTATAGGAGAGCATCAAGGAATAGAACGGACAATAAGAAGAATCCGACTTCAACATAATTGGAAAGGCTTAACAAAAGACGTCGAACGATATATTGCGATGCGAATCTTGTTAAAAGAATAAATTATCGCGAAAAAATAAAGTACCGCTAATAATTACGGATACGCCTAGTAAACCGTTCGAAAAATGCGCGTTAGACATTGTCGGACCGTTAACGATTACTACTATAATGGAAACAAATATTTACTAACTTTCCAAGATAATTTAACTAAAGCTAAATTTAGCAAAGCAATACGGATACCGAATCACGAAGCGAATACAATTAGTAAAGAATTTGTTACAAAAATAATACTTGAACACGGAATACCGGAAAAAATTTTAACAGATTAAGGAACTAATTTCATGAGCGAGATATTTAAAAATACTTGTAAATTATTAAAAATAGACAAAATTCAAACAACAGCGTATCACCCGGAAAGCAACGACGCATTAGAAAGATCACATCGTACATTAGCCGAATATCTAGAGTGGGACCCGTTTGACCACGTTAATATTGATCACGGTGATATTGACCACGTTGCGATTATCCACAGTCCCGATTGACCACAGTCCCGATTGGCCACGGTGATATTGGGCGCGTTCAGCAGTTACAACTGTTGCACAACTGTTGGATGAGTGTCTGCTGAACGCACTTCGCTCAGTCACCGCTACTCAACATGTTTAGGGAGCGGACGCCATTTTTTCCATCAAACTTTTTCTCCGCTACCTACGCGCAACATGTTAAACAATATGGCGGCACATTTGAAAAGTGACACATGTCAAAACACGGTTAAAGTAAAATCATTTTTTTGAGAAAATGAGTTGTGAACGAGAAATGTATAGTGTAAATTACACCATCGGTGATGCGCAATATAGTATCACTGATACAGAAGAGATCCATGCAAGATTACAATCAGGTAAATACATATATGTATAAAAATATGCCGTTTGTATCTCCGCTCTCGCTCTCTTCCCGCTCGCGCTCTCTCTCTCCGCGCTCTCGCTCTCTCTCTCCGCGCTCTCGCTCTCTCTCTCCGCGCTCTCGCTCTCTCTCTCTCTCTCTCTCTCTCTCTCTCTCTCTCTCTGCGCTCTCGCTCTCTCTCCTCTCTCTCTCTCTCTCTCTCTCAACAACTTAAGTTAACCGATAATTCCCTTTCAGATGCAGATTTTCTGTCCCAGTATTTTGCGAATGCCACAACTGCACTAGAATTTATTTCAGTTGTAAATGAAACTACTGAAAATACTTGTACTAGTATGTAAATCATTTCTCTCTTTCGCTCTCTTTCTCCCTCTTTCTCTCTGACACATACTGTCTAAATTCTATCGAAGCGCTCTTTATCATAACAATTTTTTAATATGCATTACATATTTTCTTCTAGATCAATTCTATTACTGCTTTGATAGTAAAACAAACTTCGTATATAATAGATTGTTCCCTTCTTGCTGGAAAATAAAAAATATCTTATCCATGTTTTATGTAATTATAGATTCCGTAACGAAAAATTTTACATGGAATACACAAGCGACAAAATTATTTTTAAATAGTTATTTGGATCGGAAAGATAGGTTCCGAAATCCAAAAATAAAAAAAAAGACTCTCTGAACAGAAATTCTTGAAATTATGAAAGAAAACGGTTATTCAAATTTAAATGAAGATCTCCTGGATAGAAAAATGCGAAATATGAAGAAATCATATAAAAATATTAAAGATAATAATAAAAAAACTAGTACCGGTCGAGGACGAGTTTCGTGGGAATATTTCGAAACGTTTGAAGAAATATTTGCAAATGATATTACTGTAAATTGTTCCACAACGCTTTCATCGATGCAAAGGGACAACGAGATAATAACGAGTGAACGAGTAAACGAAGATGCCACTTTAACACACGAAGTAACCACTTTAACACACCTTTTTTTCTAATTCCTGTAATAATCCTTATCATATTTTTACCCCGTCATCTACTTCACCAAATTTGCCATTTCAGTCAATTCCTCCTGCTGTTGAAGCAAATGAAGGCTCTTTTCCAACTACCTCTAGTCCTTCGCTTGGTGTAACACCCCCAGTTCTTGAAAGGTCAACAGATAAATCTATCAGAATGAGCACACTTCATAATTTAAGAAAAAGACAACTCGATATTGAGGAAAGACGCATCACAGCTATAAGAGAATTAAAGAAAGCTATTGATAAAAGTAATGAGATCCAACAAGAGAGGAACAATTTATTACGAAGCATGTTACTTTTGAGGCAAAATGAAAGCAGAAATAATAATTTGGACAGTATGCGTCAGTTCTATACATTTTGAGAAATATATATATATATATTTTTATATTTATTTATAAAATTAATTAACATTATTATGTATATTTTACAGATTTGGGATCCGAGTAAATGCAATATTACCTGGTTTCGAAACATTCTCACAAAACTCGTCCTCGACTGCATTTTTCTATCGAGGAGATCTTCATTTAAATTTGAATAACCGTTTTCTTTCATAATTTCAAGAATTTCTGTCCACTTTTTTTTTATTTTCGGATATCGGAACCTATCTTTCCAATCCAAATAACTATTTAAAAATAATTTTATCGCTTGTGTATTCCATGTAAAATTTTTCGTTACGGAATATATTATCTATTATTATCTATTTTTTCAATAATATTGGAAGAAACTATTCTTAATAAACGCATTAAAATAATTCTTATAAATGCGTTATAATTTACACGTGTGTTTATTTTATAGTAAATTAGTAACAATTCTATTTCGTTTGGCTACTGCAAGATCTTCATCAGGAATATTCCTATTGTCATTTGGTATCGCTTCTTCGATTGGCATCGCTTCTTCGATCGGCACTTCATATTGAAAATCGACTTCGTGTCGATCAATTAAAAAATTGTGTATGACGCACGCTGCTGCTATTATTGTATTTCCCAAATTGGGATCGTATATATCCAAATATTTTAATCGTCGAAATTTGCCTTTCAAAAGCCCGAATGCTCTTTCGATTATAGATCTGATGGTACTTAATTTAACATTATAATTATTTTGTTCTATCGTTAAATGGCCATTATCACGAAACGGTGTCATTAAATTTTTCATTAAAGGATAGGCGGAGTCTCCAAGAAGATGCATATTAGGGGGTAATAATGGATTATCAGCACGATTTAATTGTGCGAACAACTCACTCTGTCTAAATACCCGAGCATCATGCATTCGTCCAGGCATTCCAACGAAAATGTCTATAAAACGTGCTTTGTGATCACATACACCTTGCAGTATAATCGAGTGTATTTTATTCCTATTATAATAATCTATGGGATTGCCTGCGGGAGTTTTTATAGGAATATGGCAACCATCAATCGCACCAACAACACCGGGAAAACCGTGAGAACGTCTTCGGAATATAATTTCCTCTTCATGACATCTTCTTCTGTTAGGCCACGTTATGTAATTCGGTAACAGACCAGCTACAATCGTAATAATTTCTTTAAATATGTAATGACCAGTGCTTTTGGGTAATCCAAAGCGATCTCCGGCAGCGAGAAAACTTTCTGGTTTAGCCAAAATCCAGACCGAGAACATAACTTTTTTCTTAATTCCGCAAGGTAATTTGGATTCCCAGGGATAGCACGTCCAATTATGTTGACCAAGTCCTAAAAAGATTTGATCCAGGCTCAAATTTTGGCCTTTATCTAATTTTTAAAATAATTTAAAAATTTTTTTAAATTTTAAATTATATTTAAATACCGGCGGTAGTTTAATTTTTAAAATTTAAAATAATTAGATATTTATTTATTTTAAATAAATAAATTAATTATTAATTATTTTAAATAATTTATTTGCAGTTTTATAAAATGTACTATAATGTACCTCGAATGTTGCACGAGACATTCTAAAATGTTCCTTAAATAAAAGATTATTATATTGAGGAACAATAATTTCATAATAATTTTGATTTGTGGCCCTTTGGTCACGTTGCATCACTTCTAAATCATCCAACTCTGGTAATGGTTCCATAATTTCATCCAGCATAAGACGCAATGCGTTATTTCGATCATTTTCACCATCATCCATAGTAAATATGTCAATAATATCCAAATCGTCCATCGAAAATTATAAAATTAAATACCACAGACTTCTATAAAATTACCAAATCTATGGTTATGTTAGGAACAGTGCGAAGCCACGTGACATATGCTATCTGAAGCTTGGAGCTCTCAAGTCGTTCAGCAGACACGATCTATATCATAAAGCGCTCACTGATCACTCGCTCAACCGCTTTGCAACTGTTGGAATCTGCTGAACGCGCCCATTGACCACATGTGTACACACACACACACACGCGCGCGCGGGTGGTGCAAGGGTGGACCTTCGGCCCCTTTCCTGCAACTACCCCGCCGGTAGGGAACGCATTGCGAAGAGTTCAATCACAATGGATATATGCTGTAAGTTGTAAAGCGAGGTCCATCTTGCCTACGGCGGGATGGTTGTGGGAGGGGGCCGAAGGCCCTACCTTGCACCCCTTGTCAATATTTCTCACATTTATTTGTTAATAACTTTTGAATAAAGAACAACCGCCGACTAAAACCTTCAGAATATTAATCAGGGATAACATCTTCACAACATATATATCAATAACACATTTGTGCGGGGGGGGCCCTTTTTATGCATAATTACTGATATTTTGAATGTAATATCGTTACCAACGTATAATTATATAAATAAATTTGCGAAAAATATACGAAAATAGATAATAGATTAATTGCAGTAAATAAAGAAATGCGTGTATATGTAATCCTGACAAAACAAAACCTAAATGATTGTATAAATAATAATAATAAATATTTATACGAAAAAAATCAACCAATATACCATGTAAGCATAAATACACCGTGCGAAATTAAAATGTATATACGAGCACAAGATTATCGCAAACATTGTAACATAGACTATGTGATAACGAACCGCACTATATAGATTACATTACACCAGCCATACACTCTTGGCTATATTCGACTGCATCCGAGCAGCAAATTGCGATAAACTGCGATAACCATCCTGAGTATAAAAAGACACTTACAAAATCAGGTCGAATTATCTTACACGACAATTGTAAACTGATAACTGCAGACATGACAATACAAACAGAAACAATTACATATAGAACAAATATAGAAACATTTTTACCAGAATTCAATATAACAATTTCTCGAAACATTGACGAACCGAATGACGAACAAAAATTCAACGACGTAATAAATAATCCTCTAGAATTAAAAGAATTAAGTAACAAATTAGAAGAAATAAATAAAGATTTAAATAATAACGAAAATAATTTCTTTAAACAAAAGGAAATCATTTATCTAATGGCTTCCAGTGGAATAACCACTATAATTATTACAATATTAATAATGTGGATAATTGTCCAATATAAGAAAAAGAAATCTAAACGACCGATACTGTCACAATAATAGACGAAACTGACAAACCGTATGAAATGCCTAGACCAATATTAAAAAGAAGTAAAAGTACACGATTCTAGAATAAATAAATTTTAACTTAGAGATAAGAAACGATTGTAATAAATATTGTAAACGGCAAACGTATTGTATTTAAAACAGAAATAGATATATGTATATTTAGGAGACAGAAAAACTCCGTTTCGAACTTGTAATTGTTAATTGCAAATTACATATTTTTTCTTCAAAACAACTGTGTTTTCTTTACACCAATTGATTCCGCTCATTATTTTGTACATAAAAGTATTAAGGTAAGGTAATCGAAAAATGAATATTTTACAAGATATTTTACGGTTTATGTAAAATTAAGAAATGATTTCAAGCCTCATAACTCGGAAAGTATTCGATGAAAACTAACTTAATTATAGTGTTTTGGAAAGCCCTCGAGATAAGCTACAAAAATATGCAATAAAAAATATAGTGTTCCATTTAAGAAATTGAAGGTGACCTTTATGTGACCTTCAAATGACTCTTCAAGGTCAAACCAATGGTACCCTCTTATGGCCCCCTCGAAACCACACAACTTTTGTCTGAAACACTTTTTAGTAAAACTCTTCCTTATCGAGATATTCGACCGTGTCCAGACTTTTGTAACACCCAGTATATATATTGTGACGTTGCCGTCCCGACGCGCGTCCATCCGCCCCGGAAATCTTCACGGGGCGCGAGCCGAGCGGCCGCGCCAGAAAAAGGTTGCGAGAGCCGTATCGAAATCTCCGGAGAGACGAACCATTATCCTTTTTCGCGCTAGTATTAATTCTTTTTTTTGTATAATTTTTGTACGTCGGGCAACCTGCCGGAAAACCACCGGATGAAGAGGAATTCTTTTGCGACACGGCGCGTACGGATTTCGAGCCGGGAACAACGACAACGCCGGAGAGTCAGGACAGCGCTGCGTTGCGGGTGGAGATCGACCCCCTTCAAATAAAGGAAGGAAAACAGCTGTTTTGTGGGCCGAAATGACCGGGCCGGATCGGCGCCACCCTCAGAGGAAGGAGGACAGAAAATCGACCTCCAGACGATCATGGATGACAGGGCCGTCGAAGTTCAGCATTTCAAATTATCGGGGACGTTACGGCCCCCGATACGGCGTTGTCGCGGGGCGCAGTAATACCTCGCGTGTCGCGGCGCTATTGGCCGCTAATCCGCGCACCCCTGCGCGCAGAATTGACGCCGCTATCGACCCTGAATCGCGAGATCCAGGGAATCATTCTGGTGCGGGCGCTCTCGAAACATAGTCGTCTTTTAAGAGTGTCTATTCGTTGTCGTCTTATCGTCGTTGTCGCCGAGGTCGAGAGGACGAGACCGAGGATCATCCCCTGTCTACGGGAACGAGTATCGGTGAGGTTGCCCATCGCTAATTGTAAGCCACGTACGCGATTCTGTCCGCGGACCGGTCGTTCTGTCGCCGTCGCCATTTTTGTGCCTCGTTGTCGCTCGGGCATTGTACCGAGCTCGCGATTTTCGTGTATTTCGGGCGACCGGAGACAAGCGACCGAGGCATCGAGGACGATCGTAACGTCGGCCGTAGCTGATAAGGAACCGTTCGTCTCTCTCCGGGATTCGGAGTGTCGTAAAACGCGTAGTGACCGGCTCTCGTATATCGATCACGTGCGCGGTAAATTGCGGGGAATGCGTTCCGTGCTGTCGAAAAGAGTTGTCGAAACCGCGTAAGACATCCCCGCAATCGATCTCCGGACAATTTTCGTCTGTAATTAACTTGTATGTGAGCGTGTGACCGTGGGCGTGTGACGACGTGGCAAAAGTCGTGCTGTCCTTGTCGCGCTTGTTGCTTGTATGAATCGCGCATATTGTAAGGTATTTGTCGTACGTTTGAGTGTGTCGCGGTGCATAATAGATTACAGCGAATTAAGAAAGTGTCGAAATTCGAGGGTTTCGCGTAGATAGAAAGCGTTACGCCGAAAAGAAGCGAAGTAGCGTCCGACGGCTATCGAATTCCGAGCGAATCGATCTTGCTCGTAGCAAGCGAGATTTTTCGTCTTCGCAAATCGCTTGATTACTATCGCTCAATTATTAAGCCTTATTTCAAACATAGTGCTGTCGATTAAAAGAGCGAGTAACAAAGAGAATAGATCTGTTAAATGCGTCCTCGAGGAGATTGTCGAGATTTCCGTTACGCTCTCGAAACGCCGTTCGGTCTCGCAAAGTCCGGCCATAAAAACGGGCCTGGAGGACGATAAATATCTCCGCGTTCTTATGATCTCGATTTCGTATTGCTATTGTTATCACCGCTGTCGATCTGTTGTACGTTATTTCAAATTTTCGCATTTATGTTAAACTCAGTTATATTTCGTTAATTCAGTCTCGCTCATTTATGTCATCATCACTATTTCTTTCTAGAACTTGTTATTTCTTTCACTTTATATTCTTTTCTATTATATTTCTTTTATTTAAATAAATTTGTTACATTCTCTTTCATATTAAATTCGCGTAATTTATTTGAGTGTTCGTTTCTCGTGTGTGTTAAATCCCGTTGTGTTCGTCAATTTTCGTAATCACCGACAGCTTCGCATAAAATAATTCAAGATCCTTTTCAACGGACCCTGCCCCTCTACCGTTAGGTGAGCTAGTCGGCCCGTGGCGAAACAGGCTAACGTTCTTAGCGTTATTCTGACGATTTTGCGAATTGATACGTGGAAGACCGTATCTGGCGCCCAACTTCGAGATCTCGAGACGGCCTCCGCTTCGCCGCGGCTCGCGCGAGAACACCCTCCATCTTAGTTCCTCCGAGCGCGAGTATCTCTATCCTTGTGTTTTTGACGGCGTTTTCGCTCCCCCTTTTACATCCTCCTCTCCAACACCCGAGGAGGATTGCAAAATTAAAAATAAAAAAAAGAAACGTCGCAATATATATACATATACATATATATATATATATATATATATATATATATGTATTGCAAATTACTTTGTTCTGCATAAATAGAAATTGTACAAGAAGATAGTAGACAAAAGATTAATACTGCAACAGATAATGAAAATCAGACTAGCTCGCAGAAATTAAATCAGCCTACTTACTTAAGTAATGAACAGAGAAAAAGAATTACTTCCGTCAAAGATCAGCCTACAGGTACAGGGTGTTGCACTTGAATACACGGCAATATGACGGATTGCCTATTCCGTCGGAGTCCGATCGATCGAGAAATACGCGTGCCGATATTATCGATGAATGCGTGCGCGGATAAAACGGAACAAGCGGGCATGCTGTATACGGCGCGAAGCCTACGAGTCGTAAGTTGTTTATCTCATAATCTGTGAACTCTCAACGTGCTTGTGTTAAATCCTTTTTTAATGTAGTAACGGTGAGCTGAGGAAATAGTGGGAAATTAAAAGTGTTAGAATCTTGTTTACAGTTTGAAGGAAATAATGTCACATACAAATAATATAAATAAATATAAATATAAATAATAATATAAATAATAATATTAATATTAAGATAAATATAAGTATTAATATAAATATAAATATTAATATTAATATTAATATAAATAATAGTAAAATAAGTAACATAATAAATATTAGCATAATATTACTATGTTTGTTATAACGCGTTGCGTAACATGGCTGCACATGTCGAAAAGCGCGTTGAGGCGTTAAACTAAATCTTTGATTTTAGATTAAGGAAATGTTTGTAATGAGGACAATATGAAAGACTTATTCGATGGAAAAAATGACGGAGGTAGAGAAGAAGATAAGAAAAATGCGGAGTTTATGAGACATTCCACGTTCATATGTAGCTTAGATTCATTTTCATTGAAAAATTACATTATAAGATTCAATACTATTTATTAAATTGCTCATCATTGTAATTTGTGAATCGTATTTCAAGATCGACAAAAGTGCGAGGGGAAAGCAGATATAAATAAAGACAACACGTTTGGCGTTGTTATAAATACATTTATTTATAACAAATGCTCAAAATAACCACCGTTATTTTCCAGGCAAATAGCCACTCGGCGCATAAAATTTTCGCGTACTTTTGACAACATTGCAGGTGTTATCGTAGCGCTTGTTTGTCGGATTCGCTCCACAAGTTCTTCTCTAGAACGCGGTAATGTTAAGTATATTTTTTCTTTAAGGTAACCCCACAAAAAATAGTCCATCGGAGTCATATCCGGAGAACGCGGAGGCCATTCAAACAAAGGACTTCGAATGCCTATGCATCGATTGGGGAAAGTGCGATTTAAATGAGTCCGCGCCAAATACGACGTATGAGCCGGGTGACCATCCTGTTGAAATATCATACGTCGACGGATCTCTAGCGGGACATCTTCTAGCAACCCGGGTAGATGAGCTTCTAAAAATGCGGAATAACTTTCCGCATTAATAGTCTCACAAAAATGTGGGCCGATGACATATTCATCGACGATGCCCATCCATACATTAACGGCGAACCGTCCCTGCACATGCACCTCTTTGCGGCAGTGTGGATTTTCTACGGCGTAATGATGCTCATTGTGACGATTCACTTTACCGTCGCTATGGAAGGTGCATTCGTCCGTCCATAAAATTTGTCTTAAAAAAGCATCATTGTCGATATTATCTATATCAACCTGCAAATAAATTATTATTACATTACATTACATTACATTAGCTAAATTCTTTCCTTTCATTCTAACATAATTTCGATGCACTTTGCTCACCTGCTCAGATATCCAGTTACAGAAGGCCTCTCTACGAAGGAAATCTTCACGACATAACAATTGAGTTGTGTGACGTTTGTAAGGTCGCATTTTTAAATTATTCTTTATAATGCGATGTACCGTCGTGTGATTCATTTGCAATTCTCTTGCAATAGCCCTTGTGCTTGTATGCGGATTATCAAGCACTGTCATCCTGACTGCATTAATTGTTTCATCATTTCTATGACGCACGTTGATTATTCGATTTGGTGCATGCAGTGATCCATATCTGCGCATCCGTTGCTCTAATTGTCTAAAAATGCTATAGTGTGGATGGCGCCTTTCCGGAAAACGCGCTGCATAGAGTTCTGCAGCTTGTCTTTCATTGCGTTCACATTGCGCGTAAATGAACACCATGTCAGTAAGTTCGTCGTTCCCGTATCGAGCCATTACACTTCTTTTTCTATTTTCCTCTTTAACGTAATTTTCGGACACAGCAATTGTCTGTATCACTATGACAACGTAGCTATATCAAAAAAAAAATTTCAAAAAATTGAAAATCTGTACGCGCTTTCCTTGAATTATTTAAGGAGCATATTTGTAGGTTAAACATATTAAATGTTAAATTAATAATATTTTAAATATTTGCTCCGGCGATTATTGCTCGATACGGGAACGACGAACTTACTGACATGGTGTTCATTTACGCGCAATGTGAACGCAATGTAAGACAAGCTGCAGAACTCTATGCAGCGCGTTTTCCGGAAAGGCGCCATCCACACTATAGCATTTTTAGACAATTAGAGCAACGGATGCGCAGATATGGATCACTGCATGCACCAAATCGAATAATCAACGTGCGTCATAGAAATGATGAAACAATTAATGCAGTCAGGATGACAGTGCTTGATAATCCGCATACAAGCACAAGGGCTATTGCAAGAGAATTGCAAATGAATCACACGACGGTACATCGCATTATAAAGAATAATTTAAAAATGCGACCTTACAAACGTCACACAACTCAATTGTTATGTCGTGAAGATTTCCTTCGTAGAGAGGCCTTCTGTAACTGGATATCTGAGCAGGTGAGCAAAGTGCATCGAAATTATGTTAGAATGAAAGGAAAGAATTTAGCTAATGTAATGTAATGTAATGTAATAATAATTTATTTGCAGGTTGATATAGATAATATCGACAATGATGCTTTTTTAAGACAAATTTTATGGACGGACGAATGCACCTTCGATAGCGACGGTAAAGTGAATCGTCACAATGAGCATCATTACGCCGTAGAAAATCCACACTGCCGCAAAGAGGTGCATGTGCAGGGACGGTTCGCCGTTAATGTATGGATGGGCATCGTCGATGAATATGTCATCGGCCCACATTTTTGTGAGACTATTAATGCGGAAAGTTATTCCGCATTTTTAGAAGCTCATCTACCCGGGTTGCTAGAAGATGTCCCGCTAGAGATCCGTCGACGTATGATATTTCAACAGGATGGTCACCCGGCTCATACGTCGTATTTGGCGCGGACTCATTTAAATCGCACTTTCCCCAATCGATGCATAGGCATTCGAAGTCCTTTGTTTGAATGGCCTCCGCGTTCTCCGGATATGACTCCGATGGACTATTTTTTGTGGGGTTACCTTAAAGAAAAAATATACTTAACATTACCGCGTTCTAGAGAAGAACTTGTGGAGCGAATCCGACAAACAAGCGCTACGATAACACCTGCAATGTTGTCAAAAGTACGCGAAAATTTTATGCGCCGAGTGGCTATTTGCCTGGAAAATAACGGTGGTTATTTTGAGCATTTGTTATAAATAAATGTATTTATAACAACGCCAAACGTGTTGTCTTTATTTATATCTGCTTTCCCCTCGCACTTTTGTCGATCTTGAAATACGATTCACAAATTACAATGATGAGCAATTTAATAAATAGTATTGAATCTTATAATGTAATTTTTCAATGAAAATGAATCTAAGCTACATATGAACGTGGAATGTCTCATAAACTCCGCATTTTTCTTATCTTCTTCTCTACCTCCGTCATTTTTTCCATCGAATAAGTCTTTCATATTGTCCTCATTACAAACATTTCCTTAATCTAAAATCAAAGATTTAGTTTAACGCCTCAACGCGCTTTTCGACATGTGCAGCCATGTTACGCAACGCGTTATAACAAACATAGTAATATTATGCTAATATTTATTATGTTACTTATTTTACTATTATTTATATTAATATTAATATTAATATTTATATTTATATTAATACTTATATTTATCTTAATATTAATATTATTATTTATATTATTATTTATATTTATATTTATTTATATTATTTGTATGTGACATTATTTCCTTCAAACTGTAAACAAGATTCTAACACTTTTAATTTCCCACTATTTCCTCAGCTCACCGTTACTACATTAAAAAAGGATTTAACACAAGCACGTTGAGAGTTCACAGATTATGAGATAAACAACTTACGACTCGTAGGCTTCGCGCCGTATACAGCATGCCCGCTTGTTCCGTTTTATCCGCGCACGCATTCATCGATAATATCGGCACGCGTATTTCTCGATCGATCGGACTCCGACGGAATAGGCAATCCGTCATACTGCCGTGTATTCAAGTGCAACACCCTGTACATACTATAATTTTACAGTTATTTATTTCTTATCTCTATTGAAAACTTCAGATGAAAAATATAAGTTTGACATAAATAAATTCTTACTTTATTTTACAAAAGGAATCATTCCTTATAAATTGTAAATAAATTTTTTATAATTTAATTAGTAATTATATATTGATATTTCTATGCAAGTAATTTTATTTTCGAGATTCTAATTTATATTTATACTTTGTGATTATAGGTATACAAAGTGGGACGCAATTCAAAGAAAATAGATCTTACGATGCAAACTGTAATAATTTACTTAAAAAATCGGTTTCTTCCAGTAATCATCTATCAAGTAAGCATATATGTAAATTATTTAAAATTTTATTAACTAATAATACTTTATATTAATAATTTCTGCTTGTATTAATCAAGAGACACGGTAGTGTCTTGTGCTAAGTCCGCGCAGCAACAAGACGCGCTCCGTGTCTCTTTACGCGAGTCGGATAGTTGAGCGTACTTGATATTTTCATTTCTCATATATCCGCTGAACGGATAGAGTTTTTACTAGATTCAATCGATAGCTTGGGTCTAAATTATATAATAAGTGTTTTTGTTTTTGCGCTACGTGCTCTAGAAACGGAGCTATTACGACGCAGTCGAAATAGGAAAATTTTCATTTAAGAAACGTCTCCCTGGTCAACGCTCAAATCCCCAATGCGCAAGCGCACAATTCATATAATGTACGTTTGACGCATTCGCCATAAGATGGCGTTAACGTTGCTTATAAATATGCTGTAAAAGGTTAAGTGTGTCACTTCAGGTAATTATATAAAAAATAATAATATACATATAACATTTATATATTTAGATTAGATTGTATCTATATTATTATTTCAGATTATATATATATATTATATATAAGGGTGAGCCATTTTAATTAACGCACGCAATTATTTCGGAAACAAAGCATTTTAGAGAAAAATGTTTCAAACAAAAGTTTTATGGTTTCGAGGGGGCCATAAGATGGTATCATTGGTTTGATCTTGAATAGTTATTTGAAGGTCACGTGAAGGTCGCTTCAATTTTTTTAAATGGAACACCCTATTTTTTATTACATATTCTTGTAACTGACCTCGAGAGCTTTCCAAAACACTTATGATAAAGTATTTTTCATTAAGTATTTTTCGAGTTATGAGACTTGAAATTTGTATTATTTTGACATAAAATACAAAATATCTCGTAAAATATTCTTTTTTCTATAGTCTTACCTTAATACTTTTATGCACAGAATAATGGGGCAAATCAACTGGTATAAAGAAAACACATAGTTGTCTTAAAGAAAAAAATATGAATTTGCAACGAGCAGCTACACATTTTTACTTTAAGACAACTATATGTTTTAATTACACTAATTGATTTGCCTCATTATTCTGTGCATAAAAGAATCAGGGTAAGACTATCAGAAAAAGAATATTTTATGAGATATTTTGTTTTTTATGTCAAAATACTACAACTTTCAAGTCTCATAACTCGAAAAATACTTAATAAAAAATACTTTATTATAAGTGTTTTGGAAAGCTCTCGAGATGAGCTACAAGAATATGTAAAAATATATAGGGTGTTCCATTTAAAAAAATTGAAGCGACCTTCACGTGTCCTTCAAATGACTTTACAAGGTCAAACCAATGGTATCATTTTATAGCCCCCTCGAAACCATATAACTTTTGTCTGAAACATTTTTCTCTAAAATGCTTTGTTTCCGAAATAATTGCGTGCGTTAATTAAAATGGCTCACCCTGTATATATATATATATATATATATATATATATATATATATATTTGATATTGTTAGTTTCTTTATTTGTAGGTGGTTTCATTGCTATTGACGTTGACGTTGTAAATCTGCCAGCTCAGCCCTTAGTAAATCATTTTCCATAGCTAAGTAAGGTCTTCTTCTATTCATCTACGTTACTTATATTCATAAAATGATAGAATAGAAATGTAGTAATAGAATACAATAACAAGAAATAATTTTTATTGAAAATATATATTATAAATGTTATTTCATTTTTAATGATACTTATATTATGTTATATATGAATGTTACAGCAAAATTAACAGAATATTGGACTACTTTGGATCGTGAGTATGCAACAGAAGAACAAGAATTGAAATTAATGTTGAAAACAGATAACGAGAAAATTGAAAAACAGACAAAAAATTTATTTGCTGATTGGGAGAATGTGCTATTCGGAATGAATATATTGGCTGCTGTAAAATAAACCACTGTATATATATGTAATGTAATTAAGTCTTCTTTCTCTCCTCTTCGTCCCTCTTTTCTTGATAACTGTAAAATAAAAAAATAATTAAAATTGTAATAATTGATCTTTCTAATTAATATTTGCTTATAAATATTTTTAATATTTTATTTACTTACTGTTACATTTTTATATAAATTGTACGGCCTCCACGGCTACCTCCACGGCTACCTCCGCGGCCACCTCCGCGTTTCCTTCCCGCTCGGTGCCAGCGAGGTTTATATTTTGCTGTAACAAAAATTATAAAAATATATATATATATTTACATTTATATTTATTTTCATTTATTTTTATATTTATTATATTTTATTGTTTCTTTTATACTTACATTGAAAATTATTATTTTCTTTCTCTTTTTTTTTTCTCCTTTTCTTTTTCTTTCTGCTTTCCTTTTTCTGTCTCCTTTTCTTTTTCTTCCTCCTTTTCTTTTTCTTTTTGTTTTTCTTTTTCATTATTAGTTGCTAATTGACGTTGTAACTCTGCCAGCTCAGCCTTTAGTAAATTATTCTCCTTTTCTTTTTCTTTTGCTTTTCTTCTTCGTTGTTAGTTTTTAGTTGATGTTGTAACCAGCCAGCTCAGCCTTTAGTAAGTTGTTCTCCATGGCCAATGTTAGGTTTTCTTCTGGCATCATATTGGTGGCATCCTATTTTAAAAAATACAAATTAATAATTTTTCTTTCTGTACTTGTGGATATGTATGTGCAATATATATCCACAAGTGCGATACATATGTACACAAGATAACAGGAATGTCTTAATGAATTTATGCGCATATGAAAAATGCAAATGTTAAGCCATTTTTGTTATCGTGTGTACATAAATGTAAAGTTCATAAGTAGAAGTCCAGCAAACATAAAGTAATAATAGTAACATCAATATTTTTTCCCAATCAACAATGTAACTGTTATATATAGAAGGCATATTACTTTCCAGTGTTATATTGTTAAGTGACAAATTATAACATTAATATTGTTACTATTATTACTTAGTTTGCTGGGAATATAAGGCCCTGCGCACAATAGGAAAAATATTTAATATTAAATTTATAGAAAGAAAAAAAAGAAGAGAAGAGTTCTTTTCTCTTTCTCTCGTTCTATAAATTTAATATTTAATATTTTTTCTATTGTGCGTAGGGCCCTATTCTAATTAGTATTATGGGAATATTATATTAATAAAAGTCTACTTACATTTTCTACAGCAACACTGGTCTTCTTTTTGTACGTTCTCGTTACCATGTTATTTTTTACCGTATCCATTTTTTTATTTAAATTAACAAAATTATTAGAAAACGCGGAATTACTAGAAAACGTGGTCATCGGTCGTACATTAGGAGAAAAATGGCGGAAATGGCGGTTTCGATATTCACTACCACGTAACATGTATGTACATGATGTATAAATCAGTCAGTACTGACCAGTGAATATCAGCAGCCAATGACATCAAACTAAAACTAAAGGCCTATTTAAGATGTGTTCCACTTAACGCAATGCTCGCGAGCATCATTTGTCTTTATTTAATAACAAGGATGAAATGATACTATGAGCGTTGCAAACGCTAAATGGAACATATCCTTAGACAATTTCATTAAAGTTTAGTACATCTTTAGTTTAGATGCTTTTAGTTTAGATGTGGTTATCTTTTGCCGCCTATTTATCATTATATAGTGCAAGTGATAAAACTTTTAACACATAATTCATAGTAAAGTGACAAGTGTAGTGATTTTCCTCTGATTTAAGTAGGTGAATACTTTATGTACATTGAAATAATATTCATTATAAGTGCAAGAAAACTTATATATGCAAATAACCTAGATTGTTGAAAAATAGTAAGAATTACATGAAATAAATATTTATGAAACATATTATTTAGTTAAAATGTATAACATTGTATAACATATTGTTTAGTTAATAAAAACAATGAATATATTTATATGCAATTTAGGAAATGTACTTATGTATAACGCATACTGGTATTTATATATGTTCTGATTTAAGAGTATATAGTTTAATATTTAACATTCTTTATATTAATAACACAGCCACACAAAAAAAAATTTTCGGGTTCGGGGGTCAGACCATGTTTACTATATGTTTTTGGGGTCGCTGAATCCGAATCTGGGGTCAGAATAACCCCATCGGGCCAGGGTTTCCCATAACCTCAAAAAACCCCTTTATTGAGCCATATAACGATAAACCCTTCACATCAGTACAATAATCATCACAATAACCCCATGATACCTCGAAACCATAACTCCATAATCATATAACCCCATAACTCCATAACCCCATAGCCCCATAACCCCATTGCCCCCAAATCAAACGAAAACAGTTCATCTCAGGCAATTTGTATTAATGCAAATTTTTACGGACATTCAGGATACGTTCGATCAGTGAAATGAAACGTAATAACCCCATAACCCAATAACCCCGTAACCCCGTAACACCATAACCCCAAAACCCCATAACCCCATATCAAACGAAACCTGTTCATCTCTGGCATTCTGTATTAATACATTTCGTCGCGGATGTTCAGAATAGTTTTTACCAGCGGAATCAAATGTTATATACCCATAAAACCATTAAACAACGATAGAACCGTCGGCATTAGCGTTACTCGATGTACACCGCGGGAAGGTTGCATGATCGGATTTTGTACATCATATGCCCTATCTTATAAGACCTTGTATGAAATGACTAGAATAAAAAACGAATGACTAGAATAAAAAACGAAAGACTAGAATAGAAAACGAATAACTACAATGCATAAATATAAAATATATCAAAAAGACTAATAAGTATCTAAATATCTGGGTAAAAAATGTAAAAATTGAATATAAAGTATATCACTCTTTTTTGCTACTGTAGCGGATTCTTTTTTCATCAAACGATCTACGTAATGCTTTTCGCTTTCGATCACTGTTTGGTGTATCTCGTTTTAGGAAATCCTTTTGTAGTGGTGTTATGGGGTTATTACGTTTCATTTCACTGATCGAACGTATCCTGAATGTCCGTAAAAATTTGCATTAATACAAATTGCCTGAGATGAACTGTTTTCGTTTGATTTGAGGGCAATGGGGTTATGGGGCTATGGGGTTATGGGGTTATGGTGTTATGGGGTTATATGATTATGGAGTTATGGTTTCGAGGTATCATGGGGTTATTGTGATGATTATTGTACTGATGTGAAGGGTTTATCGTTATATGGCTCAAAAAAGGGGTTTTTTGAGGTTATGGGAAACCCTGGCCCGATGGGGTTATTCTGACCCCAGATTCGGATTCAGCGACCCCAAAAACATATAGTAAACATGGTCTGACCCCCGAACCCGAAAATTTTTTTTGTGTGTGGCCGTGTAATTAACACTGCCACGTACTTTTTATTATATGGTGCGCTCAGGGGGCCATAGTATAATTTCCATTATTCTTAACATATAATGGTAAAATATTAAATAATATGATAAAATAAAATCATATTCTTCGAAGGTCAGCCCCATTTCTGTCTGAATTGTTTTAATACAGTACATCGGATTATTTAATTTTTGTAAAATACATATTGTTACAATAATAATTTTTATTTGTTAAATAGTGCACTTTTTATGGCACAAAGTTCTCTATTTATTTACGTTGTTCAAAATTTTAAAAATTGGTTTAAATAAGATAAATAACATAAACTAAAAAAGTTAGTAGCGCCGATCACAGGTGACCACCATGGCCCCATTGAGAAAGCAAGCTTCGGTCACGGGTGACCACTGTGGCAGTCAACGTGTTAAACAGAGAATATATTTCATAAATTCCTTCATATAATTCTTGCTATTTTTCAAACCAGATTATTTTTCAAATCAGATTATTAAACAAACCAGATAAAAAAATATATGTTATGTTATGTGAATTATTTTGCATATAATAATTTAGGAATTAAACAAACCAGATTAAAAAATATATATTATATGAATTATCTTGTATATAATAATTTAAGAATGTATGAAATAATAATTTATTTAATTCTTAATTATTTGAATTATTCAGAAAGTATATAACCTTCTCTTTTTCTTTATGAATTTCTTTATATAAATAAACTTCCACTAATATTTAAAATAGATTAATACTTTTTAAGAATCCTACCTATGTATACAGTACTATAAAAAAAGAGTGAAATCCCCAAAAAACTAACCTTTTCAAAAAAAGGTAAAAAAAAAGGCGCCAAGTTCACGCGAGCAAGTGGAAAACTACTATTATATGTATTTAAATTAACTGTAAAAAAACTATCAGTGGTAAAATATATCCTACAAAAATTAATATCAAAAAATTGCGCCAACTGAAAATAAAAATCTATAAATATATTTTAACCAGAAAGTTATACAAAATAATTGTTTGCATTTTTTATACAAATAATATAAAGTTGAACAAAAAAAGCTGAATAAAAATCTATACTATAAAATTTATTTCTTTTTTTGTTTACAATATTAAAAGAAAAAAATATATTTAATAAACGGCAATATATTTATTATAAAAATTTGAATATGTTGAACAATTTAATAAACAGCAATATAATATTTATTATAAAAATTTGAATATGTTGAACAATTACATACATTCCAACAACTATATGCGTACATCACGAAAAGTTAATGTACGAAACACAAAAAATAAAATTCAAAATAGAAAGATTAATAATTAGAAACTAATGCAAAGAATTAAAAATTTATATAAAAATTAAAAATTAGTACAAATAGAAAAATTTTAATTAAAAAAAAACTTGGCGGTGCTAAATAATATGGCGTATACTAATTTGACATCAAAATTAAATTTACTATTTAACTGATTTAATATATGCTTTGAAATTTAGCACCGCCAAGTTTTTTTTAATTAAAATTTTTCTATTTGTACTAATTTTTAATTTTTATATAAATTTTTAATTCTTTGCATTAGTTTCTAATTATTAATCTTTCTATTTTGAATTTTATTTTTTGTGTTTCGTACATTAACTTTTCGTGATGTACGCATATAGTTGTTGGAATGTATGTAATTGTTCAACATATTCAAATTTTTTTTAATATACACAAGGTTATGTTATAATTTATTTTTCACATACGTTTTATTTTATTATATTTGTACATAAAATTATATTAAAATATATTATATTAAAATATATTAGTATAGATTCTATCATATTTTTAATTGCTTAATTGAAAATATAATATTCTTTCTATGTATATAGTTCTATGCATATAGTTTAGAGCAAATTAATATAATTTTGAAATTATTTACTTTTTTCAGCTATATTATTTATTTACTTTTTTCAGCTATATTATTTATATTAAAGGTAAGAGAAAAGAACGATAAAAAAGAAGGTAAAGAAGGAGATAAGAAGATAAGAAATAACATTCAATGAGAAGAAGATAAAATATAAAAAGAAAAGGTAGAGGATAAAACACATAATTGTTATATTATTCAGGTATTCAGGTATATTTAGCATTTGGTCGATGTATTCTAATTGCTGTTTTAAAAATTGTTCTGTGTATGAATATATTTAATATAGTCATATTAAATTAGTATACAGAATCAGAATATATATATATATATATATATATATATATATATGTATGGGACATTCTCTGTCAACGGGAGACCCCCCTGCCCAAAATTGGTTAAAGTTTTTCAAAACGTATTTGGGCGCAAATGAAAGCTTATTGTCTCTAGTTTCGAATGCCACATGGCCTTTTTTGAAAAAACAAGATGGCGGATTAACATGGTGGCCGCGAGTCGACAACCTCATCCCAAAAGAATATTTTTAACAACCATACTTCATTCCAAGTCTCTATAAAAGAACGAATTAAGTTTTTTCTTGTATATTCTTGATTGCTGAACACTTATCTACCATTATTCACTACGGAAAATGCCACGTGTCGGCCCTAACCTCAAAAAAGCTCCCAAAAATCAGTTTTTCACGGCTGACGCATACCCAAGTCATTATAAAACAATGAAAAAATTCTTTTTTTGTGTAATTTCGATTGCTGAACTTGAATATGACATTCCTTTCGGTGGAGAACGTTACGTACAGTTTTTAACCTCAAAAAAATTCCCAAAAAGCAGTCTTTTGTTACTCTCATTCACTTAGGTCATCAGAAAATTTTACGAAAAACTTATCCCTCATTTCTTATTGCTTCATATGATTGTAACATAAAAAATGTGGACATAGTACATTTGCATTTTTGAGGTGCTTTTTCATAACTGTATTAGTCAGTTACTTTTCAGAGTTCTCGACTCGAGTGATTCTCCTTACTGTCTCACATATGTTTAGCTTTACGTAGCAACTTTCACGCTTATTGTGGTACTCGAGTACCTTGTCGTCAAAAGCTCTTTTGTAGCTACAATTGGAAAATATGATCTTTTTGAATTTCTGGTTAAGGATTTCAAGGATCACAACTTGAATACATTATTCGTTCTTCTTCTTATTTTGTTATATTCAATTGTACTAAAATGAAAGTGTCACAATAGTTCAAAAGGCGATCACCCACATAATGTCTCTCACCGTTTTGCCTCTCTTACGAAACAAAGACTCGAAAAATTTTGAAAGTATCCAAAAGAGATTATTCGCCAAGCAAAAAGAGGTCAAAACCATATAAATGTTGAAAATTGAATTTTTTTGTTGAGCTATTACGTTTGCAATCAGTCTGATCATTTAGTTTCAAGTCTAAGTTTGTTTTAATGTTAATTTTATAATTTAACATCGTTATCTTTTGAACTTATTATCGTTGTCTGTATTTACGTCGCGTGGCGTCTCAACGCCGGACTCGGTTACCGTCACAATGTGTACATTGATTTAGTAGTTCAAGATAGTGCATAAAAAATAAGTATTGAAGACTTTATTCGTACGTATGAGCGTATAGTTGCATTATAGCTATGTCAGTACGATCATATCAAAACAATTGTAATATCATTCATCATTGAAATGTATTTCATATCAATATTGTGATTGCATTAGGAATACTCTGGTGTACTGTTGAAATTTTCTATCATCTTTATCATTTCGTCAGCTTTTCATTCAATTAACGAATATGTCTGAGAAAACGCGACTAGACAGATGCTGTAATCCTTGGATTACTTCGAATGAAGTGGGGCACGTTGGTAAAGACTTAAGAAAAATATCAAAAGCAATGAAAAGAAATTTTCCTCATCTGCCTCAAAAAGGTAAAATATGTTCTGACTGTAGAAAAAAATGTAGAACTGATTCTTTGTCAGCTAATTCAAGCATAAGTGTTGATAATACTGAAAGTATGGAACAGGACATTTATGAAAATCATGATACAGACATGAGTGCCAGTGCAAGTGAATTGAAATCATCCAGAGAAATAGAATTAGAAGAAATACTAACAGAATTGAAAGAAAAGTATAAAAGCTTACAAGGAAATGATCCTTTAAAACTGAAAATTTTAACTATAGCCCCGTCAAGTTGGAGTGTGAATAAAATAGCGAAAGAGTTTGGTTCATCATGGCAATTAGCAAAAAAATCCAAAGAACTGAAAGCTTCTAAAGGCATTTTAGCTGATACTACTGCGAAAATAGGCAAAACGTTACCGTCCACTACCATTGAGAAAGTGAGAGCATTTTATGATGATGACTGTAATAGCAGAATTATGCCTGGACAAAAGGATTGCATTTCTGTAGAAGTTGATGGAATGAAAACTAAAATACAAAAACGGCTATTACTTTTGAATCTAAATGAACTTTATGTTTCTTTCAAAGAATCATACCCTGATGAAAAGATAGGTTTTAGTACATTTGCCAAATTGCACCCAAAACATTGTGTTCTTGCTGGAGCGAATGGAACTCACAGTGTGTGTGTATGTACCATTCATCAAAACTGCAAACTGATGTTGGATGCAATAAATATTGCACAACTCACACAAGGATCCAAGAAAGTAATTTTTGGATACAAAGAATGTTTAGAAGAAATGATGTGCAATAAACGTAAACCACAGTGTCACCTTGATCAATGCAAAGATTGTCCTGGCATTGAAACATTTTCTTCTACATTATTGGGGTTGCTAGAAAAAGAAAACTACAATGATGTTGAATATAATTTATGGATGGCAACTGACAGGTGCCAGTTAGAATTAATCAGACAAAATAATGCAGATTTTGTTAATACGTTATGTGATAAATTAAGAACTCTGAAGCCTCATTCTTTCATCGCTAAAGAACAAACTAATTTTATAGTCGATAAGAAAAAAAATCTCAAAATAAGAGAAGCGTTGGTGATGTTCGATTTCTCAGAGAACTACGCGTTTACAGCACAGGATGCAGCCCAGGCATTTCATTTTAATAATGACCAGTGCACTGTTTTCCCTGTGATTTACTATTATAGAATAAATTCAGATATAATCCATAAAAGTTGTGTATTTTTATCCGACAGCTTGAACCACGATACAGCTGCAGTGTATACGATTCAAAACTTGCTTATACTCGAGATTCGCAAAGACGTTAGAAAATTGAAAAAAATTTTCTATGTGACCGACGGTGCGAAACAGCATTTTAAAAACCGTTACCAGATAGCTAATCTTTTATGTCATGAAGATGATTTCCAAGTAGAAGCAGAGTGGCATTTCTGTGCCACTGCTCATGGAAAGAGTTGTTATGACGGTATTGGAGCGACATTTAAAAGAGAAGCATACAGAGCAAGTCTAACAGCAAAACCAAAAAATGCTATTTTGACACATGACGTTCTTTTCAAGTGGGCATTGAATCATTTCAAATCACTGAAATGTTTTTATTTTTCTAAAGCCGAACACTAAAAAATGAGAAGAAGGCTGAACAAGAGATTTGAGTTAGCCAAACCAGTACCAGAAATCTTAAAGAATCATTCTTTTCAAGTTGTAACTCCAAACGAGCTTATGATAAAAAGGTACTCAAATGCTATCTCAGGCGTGAAAGTTTACTTACATCGAACACTCCAAACAGTGAGAGGCAAGGGGACTCACTTTAATCAAGCACCCCATAAGTGAGAGGCAAGGGGACTCACTTTACTCAAGCACCCCATAAGTGAGAGGCAAGGGGACTCACTTTAATCAAGCACCCCAAAAAGTGAGAGGCAAGGAGACTCACTTTAATCAAGCACCCCAAAGGGAACAGAAACCTACTACGTCCACGTCGTTGTTCCTGGGTAACGCAAAAAGTAGGTTATAGTCACGTTTATCAATAAGAAATGAAGGATAAGTTTTTCGTAAAATTTTCTGATGACCTAAGTGAATGAGAGTAACAAAAGACTGCTTTTTGGGAATTTTTTTGAGGTTAAAAACTGTACGTAACGTTCTCCACCGAAAGGAACGTCATATTCAAGTTCAGCAATCGAAATTACACAAAAAAAGAATTTTTTCATTGTTTTATAATGACTTGGGTATGCGTCAGCCGTGAAAAACTGATTTTTGGGAGCTTTTTTGAGGTTAGGGCCGACACGTGGCATTTTCCGTAGTGAATAATGGTAGATAAGTGTTCAGCAATCAAGAATATACAAGAAAAAACTTAATTCGTTCTTTTATAGAGACTTGGAATGAAGTATGGTTGTTAAAAATATTCTTTTGGGATGAGGTTGTCGACTTGCGGCCACCATGTTAATCCGCCATCTTGTTTTTCCAAAAAAGGCCATGTGGCATTCGAAACTAGAGACAATAAGCTTTCATTTGCGCCCAAATACGTTTTGAAAATCTTTAACCAATTTTGGGCATGGGGGGGTCTCCCGTTGACAGAGAATGTCCCATATATATATATATATATATATATATATATATATATATATATATACAGGGTGAGCCATTTTAATTAACGCACGCAATTATTTCGGAAACAAAAGCATTTTAGAGAAAAATGTTTTAGACAAAAGTTTTATGGTTTCGAGGGGGCCATAAGATGGTATCATTGGTTTGACACTGAAGAGTCATTTGAAGGTCACGTGAAGGTCACTTCAATTTTCTTAAATGGAACACCCTATATATTTTTGCACATTCTTGTAGCTTATCTCGAGAGCTTTCCAAAACACTATAATTAAGTACCTTTTCGTTAAGTACTTTTTGAGTTATGAGGCTTGAAATAATTTCTTAATTTTACATAAACCGTAAAATATCTTGTAAAATATTCATTTTTCGATTATCTTACCTTAATACTTTTACAAAATAATGAGAGGAATCAATTGGTGTAAAGAAAACACATAGTTGTTTTGAAGAAAAAGTATATAATTGTTAATTGCAAATTAACGTAGCTTTCGAGTTCGTCCGTCATGTCGCCTAGAAAATTTCCCGTGGGCGGCACGTATTCGTTCAAATCACCTGTGCTTATAAAAATACACGAATCTGTATCATAATATAGTACACGACGATCTAAACGTTCTAGGTACTCATACAATTTTAAACGCGCTAGAGCTGTCGTATACGCAGCTATCACAACGTTTGTTATCAGCGAGGGAACGAGAGCCTCTTGTCGCAGTCGCCATGAAACATACATTACCTCATCATTCACGGGTAATATGTCGGTTATCTCGTATTCGGCGCTCGTTAATAATGTCACGAAACGTTGTTGTATTTTTACGATTTCGGTAGTCGGCAAATTGGATCGTTGGCCGAATTTTCCCCAGAATGAATTTAAGCACAGTTTCGCAACCGAGCGTAAACCGGGATTCCGCGCGATGTTTCGCTTATCAAGAACGATACCCTCGGTTTTTTCATATTCCCTCAAATATCGCTCTTTTGCCTCATCATCGTTTTCCCCGCATTCGCTCGGCCAACCACTGGCTTCCTGTTTAAGCTGTAAAAACGTATTAATATTCGGCGAACAATCCACTTTGCCGCGACGTACGATCGTATTGGCTAACTTTATATTGCCAAATTTCGCTTACTTTCGTTACGAGATAACCTTTCTCGACAGCCTTGCGTAATTCGCAGGTTACCCAGGTACCCTCGAATTCACGCTCGCTATCATTGTGGGTGCACGGTGTCTGAGAAAATGTTTCGCAGCAACTACGACATAACGCGAAGAGTAATTTTCCTCGCGCGCGATGCGGAAGTACGGAGTGAAATAAGTCACGAGGAGGGAGTACTCTACAACGTATGAGGCCTTCGAGCAAGTCGAAATTATAATTCGGTGACCTTCCGACTAACGCGCTACATTCATCGCCGACGTAAATTTCCGGATGACCGATCGGAAAAGCGCCCGTCTTCAATACAAACGGGTATAAAGAGCATACGTCGACGTAGCGTATTTTCTTCATACCTGTGACTTCGTATTGAGTTGCGATATTTCCCGTACGCCCACCGAAAAACGCATCGCGAGGATCGAGCGGCGGTGTTTCTACCATCGGATGGTTCGCGAGAAAATCATACATTATGCGATTGTCGCTCATTTCTTGGTCGAAGGCACACTCCCATTTTTCCGACACTATGTATCCCCGCTGACGAAGTCGCCATGAAACTGCGAGAGTTCGTTCATATCGCGAATTTAATGTATCTCCGCGATCCTCCCCCGACGAAAGCGCTTTATCGCGATTTACAGTGAAACAAGTTGGACATCCGTGCCAAAAGCAACCGTGAAATTGCAACACGTGACGCTGCGTCCTTCCCGCAACAGACGTTTCGAAGTAACCATCGACGAGCATACCCTCGATCGTGCGATATTCCCGTGCACGCCCCGCGTGATTTATGCGACGGGCGAGTTCGCGCTCCTTCCATATCAGCCATTGCAAGGCTTTACGCGAATGATTGCTCGCGCGTCTGTATCCCCCCGTAGGAATGATGCCTATCGTATCGGCTTGCAAAAAGTTTTTCCGGAAAACCGTCATGCAAGTCAAAGCAATAGTTGTACATTCCTCGAACGGACATACATTTCCGCGATCTAGGAAAATTTTTCTAAACGCTACGCACGCTCGTCGAAGAATATCAACATCGTTACGGCAATAGCGCACTATTTCGCGTTGGAAATCGAACACGATATTTTTTTCCCTCATTTCGGTATGCCATGCGAGAAAGCGTTCGCGCTCTTGCGATTTCATGCTATCCGGAGAATAATATTGTACATCGGGTAACGGTCCGATGTACGTTTGATAGTATTAAATAAATGCGGAAAAATGCCTTTATCCTCAGTGTTCTTTAGCCCGAAAGCCTTAGGTAATTCGGATAAGCGCATCGGCATATAATTAACGCTATCGATGAATTTTGTATGTTAAAAGAATAATTTTTGTGCCGTTTAAAATTACTTTCGGTTCAATATCTCTACAATTTTCCACGATATATTTCAAAATAAATTGAGCGTCGAACGCTTTCGCATTATGCGCTATACAAATTATGTGCTTAAAATATTTTACCGGACGTGTAACGAAATCTACAAACTGTTTAACTGGATCGCGATGAAATACGAACTCTCGCACTCCGCACCAACGACACCGCACGGACATGTTATTTTCCCCCGCACATGCTTCGAAAATCTGTTGCGCGATGCATAGTGTCGGAATATGTTTTTTATATTTACCGTTCCTTCGACCGTCTCGTCCTGTCGCGTTTCGAAATCGTAAAATACGAAAGCCACACGTCCCTTTCCGCGTTCATATGCACGTTCGTTCTTTTCCACGTTATCACATATGCTCCGTGCTTCTTCTCGCGCGCTAGATATAATTACCTCATCCGGTACCATCGTTGACGTGGATGGTCCGGCGGAGGAAATATCGCCACGATGACGAAGAGGTTGCATATAACACAAATGATTGCGTGGCTGTTGTGAACGGCATAATTTGCAATAAGAAACGCCGCATTCGTGTTTTAAATTCGATTTAACGATACGCCCGCAACTATCGCAAAATCGCACGATGCTACAAACATTAGCGCGTGTTCTACCGTCGTACGATTTCTCGCTACGATGACGCTCGAAACACCTTGCACCGTAAAATAGCCGATTGCACGCGTCGCATTTTATTTCGGCGTAAGTGGAATCGCACGGTGGTGCGGATAAGCATCGCGGGCATTTATTTAAGCACCGGTGACTATTGGGTCTATCGTTTCGGAAGCCTACATTACACGCTACGCAATAATCGCGAGTACCAGCGGCGGCTTTTAAATTTAAAATAGGATTATAATGTCGCGAATCCTCGTAATACATGATATTTAATCGCCGCGAGGACTCGCGTCCGAGAGAAGCGAGTATTTCGGCACCGTCATACATCGGTTTTTCGCCGCGACCGAAAGTATTAAAATTATACACAACAATCGCAATATTGTCGGCGGCGAAATAATGTTGGAAACGTTCGATCTCGCGAATTCCACAACCCTCTTCCGGTATTACGACACCTGCATTTCTCGCTAATTGCAATGCACATTCGCGTTGTAACGAAGAATGCGAATATCTTATCGCGTTCCATTTCTCATGCAGCTCACCCGTACGGATATTACCACGCTCGCTATAAGTTTGAGCTACTACGAGGGCTCGAGGGAAGCACAGGTTATCCGAATTATTAATTTCGACTATCGAACGTTTCGCGACATCCCCGTGTGTTAACGCGACGCGTCCGCGACTTGAAGGCATTGAAACATTATAAACCCGTATGTTAAATTGATCAGCGATATCGAGACCACCGGCGCTCTGTGCTAATGAACTCACGAGTCTCCAAATATCCTCGTAACTTAAATCACGCGCCGGACGAAAAGATATACCCGCAGGGCCATGCGATAAATTCGGCGAATCAAACGATAAACCTATGTAATCGCCCGGTTCACACGAATTTATCGCATACGCGTGAATTTCGCGAAACGCGTTTTCTAACGAGCGATATATATCGATACCTTCAGTCAACGGTCGTATCACGAAACTCGCTTCTCTACCGATTACCCGGAATCTTCTAAATTGTCGCGCATTTTCCGTTATTAAATTTATGAAATTAAAATTATTATTTCCGACCTGTTGCTGAAGTTGTTGGTGTTGTTGTTGTTGTTGTTGTTGTTGTTGTTGCTGCTGCTGGTGCTGCTGATACTCTTGCTCCTCCTCCACGTCCTCTTCACCCTCCTCAGTCTCGGATGAAATGTTTTCCGAACGTAATTCAGCTACTTCCCTCTCAGTCTCATTTTCCTCCGCTTCTTCTTCCACATTGCTGGGGGAGAGCACTGAATTTTGTTCGCTGTCAACGCCACCTCCGTATTGCACTGCTAAAAAACCGTATAAATTATAAAAAAAACTATTTTCATTATTTTTATTATTTTAATATTTTTATACTCGAATGTATTCCGTACTACGAATGTTATAATACAACGAAATAATCTCACCTTTTTAGCAATATTCGTTGTTTTTTATTCCGCTACTAATATTCTGGGGAATAGTTAATTCTCCAGCGGCGGGTTTCTAAAGAAAAATTAAGAATTTGGATTAAATTCGAGCATAAAAATATATCGAGAAATAAATTAATAAAGTTACCTTCTTTGGAGGGAGCGTATACATTTTCCTCTTCTTCATTTCGCTTTTCTTCCTCTCTCACTGTCTCTTCTTCTTCTTCCTCTTCTTCTTCTTCTAGCACTCACTTCTTCCTCTTCCTGCACTTCTTCTTCCCCGCTTTCCTGCGGCTCTTCTTCATCAATCTCCACTCTCTCACGCTCCTCCATCTCTCGCGGAAAGTCTAATAATATTTTAAGATTCGAACATTTAATATTATAGAAACAAAATTTAAAAATGTTTTAAAAATATTTTTATATTTGGATTTACGTTTTAGTCTATATTTTACATCAGCATCTTTACCTGGCGTGAACACTTCGCTATCCGGACTACTGACTGTGTAAGCGATGTCGACAGCATCCATGTTTTCCTCGTCGTCGTCCTCCTCGTCGTCGTCGTCGTCGTCAAGAACGACAACGGGAATCGCGGGATTTTCCACTAGTAATCGTGGTCTTCCTGAAATGCAGAATATTTTTTATTAATATTGATTATTATTTTTATTACTACCGAACAATTTAACTGAGAAAAATTAGTACTCGTTTTCATTATGTGCAAACTTACGCGGAGGACCTGCCTCGGGTTCTTCCTCTGCACGGCGTCTACGCGAAGGTCGCACCATCGCTATTCTCGCGGGATTATTGTTTCCTGTGATTAATTAATAATTAAATATTTAACTTTATAATCGCGATTTTTCGTATTTTTTCAACAAAAGTAAAAATAAAATAAAATAATTACCCGTCGACTGGATCCTGTTGTAGTTTTGGAGTAGGTAGGCTACATGTCCACCTACATCTTCCTCTTCTTCATATTTTTCATCTTCTCTTAATGCTCTTCTCGCACTAATTATTTCGCCGGTAATATTTAGCAATTTTGCGTCGCCGCCGAAATGCTGCAATTTATATAAAATTGCGAGCATTGTATCGGAGCAAGCACACGCAAAACTCGAAAACACATTATAATTTTGGTCACTTGCTTCCGATAATTTAGAAATATAGCTCGTCGAATTTATCTTCGGAGATAAACACGCAGCCAACTTTACACAACTTGATATTAAATTTTTATTACACGCCATTTTTTTCACAAAGGAATAACACGCGAGTAAAAATCGTACAAGTTTTCTCGGGCGACGAAAATCTCGAAAATGCATATATTCGGTTAAACATTGCCCATTTTATATTTTCATCCCCACTCGAAAAAGGAAAATCAAACAAACCTTTATCGCCGCTCGGAGAAGTCCAAAAAACGTAGAAGTTTGATATTTTTTGTAGTCATACCGTATTATAATTATATTTTTCATCTTAGCGCGAATAATCTATTTGATTTCTTATTATGTTTTTCGAGAAAGCAACTGATGCTAAACATTTTCTAATTATCTTAATTAAGTAATGATGTACACATATAATTTCTTAAAAACAGCGTAATTATTTTATTTGTCAAAGATTTTTTTATTTAGCGTCGACCAAAAGCTATTACACTAGTAGAATAAATTTTTAAAATTATTTGTTTCTTTAGAAGAAAAAATACTTGTTTAATGCTAATAATAATAACAATTATGCCTCTGTATGTCTCGTCCGGATGGAGACTATGTAGTCGTGCTTCCGCACGCCCTCTCGACAACAGATTTTAAAGTACCGCCAAAAAGAAAAGCCCGCGCCTCCGCGAGCGCGAGTCCCCGCGCGCGCCGGCGCAGCGCGCGCCATGCCACCTCATTGTGTTTTGTTCGCTCGTGTCGACAACGTGTACCGTAGTTATTAATTTCATTTTTTAGTCTCTTTTCAGGCTCTACCCATTAGAGTAATGCCTAAGCACAAAAGCGCAAAAAAGGGATCTTTCTCGAGGCATTCTAGGGACAGAAGAGCGTCCCGTAAACATTCCTCAAGGGAAAAATCGCGCGAACGTGCTCGAGGAGAGAGACATAGGAGAGAAAGATCTAGCGACGCTCATTCATCGGACAGCATCTCATCGAGGGACTCTTCGGTGCGGCGTTCCCGATCCAGGGAAAGTTATGGCGAAATTCTCAGAGATTTTCGAGAATTTCTCGCGCGCCGCAACAGCCCACATAACCTAGACTTATGTCAGGTTAGATCGCCCATAGAGGTTATCCCGCCACAGGATGAGGGCCCAGCATCGCCCTTAGCAGCAATTAGGCCAGGCGCCGTGGAGCAGAATACAATAGAACACACGGTCGCACAAGCTGACCGAGGCGTTGTACCAGGTATGTCCTCCTGTTGACCCAGCCCCCCCTCTGCAACTGGCAAAGGGAGGACATATCCGATGTGATTTCTATTCTGTCTCCTTCTTTCCATGCATAGTTACGCCGAGGATTCCTAGCGTCAATGAGGTGAGTCCCACGCCAACTGGTAGCGTATCCTTTGCCTCCCCACTTGCTACAGACATTCCGGAATCTCAGGAGCCGGAAGTGGTTCCCGTGGCGTATACCTTGGTTGAGGATTTGTTCGGGGGAACTCAGACACCTCCTACGTCATCCTCCTGGAATCCCACGGTTCTGAATGCAATCCAGACGGAGTCGCGAGGCGGTCTCAATACCGAGATGCGTTCTAACCTGCTGTCTAAATATGAACCTAAGGGGGAGCTATCATCGCTGGCTCCACCAAAGCTGAATAAAGAGCTAATCGCAGCACTGACCCCGTCGGTCATTAAACGGGACGAATATCAGTCATCTTCACAGGCACAGGTGGCTGCTTGCCTCAACGCCCTCGGCTCGGGCATGTCGCTCTTGCTGAAGACGGAGATCTTGCAAGATCTCAAGAATGAGGCAAGGTCGGCTCTGACAAATTTCTCAGAAGGCATTCATCTGCTAGCGGACCACCACTACCGTCTCTCACTGGCGAGAAGAGCTTTCACCAAGCCTTCTCTCAATATCGTTGGCAAAAATGCTGCAGAATCAGCTCCGCTCGACCAGTTCTTATTCGGGCAAAATTTTGCCGAAACGCTCAAGGCGGCTCAGGTCTGTGAAAAAACTGCCCGTGATGTCTACAAATCAGCTCCCCCGATAGGAAAAAAGACGTTACAACCGGTCCGCCAGACAACACAATATCGATCTCACCAACAAACGTCTAGGATTTCGGGAAACCGGAAGGCCCCTGCCCGTCCTTCGTCGGCTCGCCGAACAGGGGCTCATTATCACCAGAGCCAACGCCACCGCTCCCGGTCTCAGACCAGATCTTGTCGCCGTCACTAAACAATGTAAGTTCGGCCGGTCGCTTACATAGATTCTACGAATCTTGGTCGAGTATCACCTCTGACCCTGTAGTATTGAGTGCCATAAGAGGCTACCGCATTCCTTTCACTATTCCGCCTCCATCAAGGGCTCATCTTTCTGAACCCAACTTATCGTTATCTGCTGCGCTAGCCTGTGACTTGGAAATAGATCGTCTACAGCGAAAAGAAGCCATCGCACAGGTTGAACCTAGCAAAGACCAGTTCCTCTCATCTTTCTTTTTGATAGATAAGTCATCAGGAGGGAAACGCTTTATTTTGAATCTGCGAGACCTCAACGTATACATCGAGCCTCCACACTTCAAATTAGAGGATTGGCGTACTGTGGTTCGCCTCATGCTTCCTGGAACGCATATGGCAACCCTCGATCTGGAAGATGCTTACCTGTTAGTTCCAATTTTTGAGGGCCATAGAAAGTTCCTTCGTTTCCAATGGCGCAATAAGACCTTTGAATTCACGGCTCTGCCTTTGGCTTGTCCACAGCTCCCTACATATTCACAAAGATTCTTAGACCTGTATTTACCTATCTCCGTAAAAAAGGCTATCAATCAATAACTTACCTGGACGATTTTCTCCTCTTAGGCTCGTCCAACGAAGAATGTCGGGCTAACATCAACGCTTCAGTTAACCTTCTCCACTCTTTGGGGTTTGTGGTAAATTACGCTAAATCGCATTTGGAGCCATCAAATAAAAGCAAGTATTTAGGTTTCATCTTCGACTCAAATGAGCAATCAATTACGATCCCTCCTTCACGTAGAGCAAAGTTACTAAGCTTAGCAACATCGTTGGCCCTCAGAACAAGATGTTCTATTCGAGAATTTGCCAGCTTTATCGGTTCTCTCGTCTCAGTCTGCCCTGCAGTTCAGTACGGACTTCTTTATACGAAGAGATTTGAAAGAGAAAAGTTCTTAGCTCTTGTCAATAACAATGAAGATTACTCAGCAAAAATGGACATCTCTTCACACCTCCAGGAAGACTTCAGATGGTGGATCGACATCTTTTCCAACCCCAAACAGACGAACAAAATCCGCTCAGACAGATTTGTGCAAGAAATATTTACGGACGCATCTTTGAACGGCTGGGGGGCTTTTTGCCGCGACAGGCGCACTCATGGCTGGTGGTCGGAGTGTGAGAGGACGCTTCACAAACTCATTAGAGCTTAAAGCGGCCTTTAACGGTCTGCTTTGTTTCGCAGCAGATCTTCACGACTGCAACATCTTACTCCGCATTGACAATACTACTGCTATAGCCTACATCAATAAGTTTGGCTCTATTCAATTTCCTCATCTCTCTGAAATTTCTAGACAAATCTGGCATTGGTGCGAGGATCGCAATATATTCGTCTTTGCCTCTTATATATCATCTATAGAAAACTCTATCGCGGATGCCGAATCTAGAACTTCGGATCCTGATACGGAATGGTCTTTATCGGTTACAGCATTTCGTCGAGTGGCAAGGGTCTTTGGTCCCTTTGATATAGATTTGTTCGCGTCTTCAATAAATAACAAATGTGATTTGTACGCTTCTTGGTATCCTGACCCGGGATCAATCTCTGTAGACGCGTTCACTTTTTCGTGGGAAAATCTAAACTTCTATGCTTTCCCACCTTTCATTTTACTACCACGTGTTCTCAGAAAGATAATTGACGACGGAGCAACGGGAACACTGGTAGTGCCTTGGTGGCCCTCACAGCCCTGGTTCCCGTTGTTTAGTCGTCTTGTGATTTCCGAACCATTAATCTTACCTCCTAATTATTCACTCTTATCGTCACCTTTCAGGACCTGTCACCCATCATGGAGGTCACTTTCCCTGGGGGTCACGAGGTTATCAGGGAGGCATTCAAGGCTCGATTAGTACCAGATACAGCAATACCAGTTTTACTAGCCTCCCTATCGGAATCGACCATCAAACAATATTCCTACCCACTTCGTGCCTGGTGGAAATTTTGCCAGCGTCATAGGTCACCGCTCTACTCACCGTCGGCTGCTCAGACCTTGCAATTTTTAGCCCAGGAACTACCCAAAATCTCTTCCTATTCAAGTCTGAATACGATGAGATCAGCGATCTCCTTAATTTCGCAGAACGAAATCGGCAATCATCCTATGGTTAAACGTTTCTGTAAAGGCGTTTCGGTAATCAAACCGCCCCGCCCGCGATAAGATTTTGTCTGGGACCCCGCCCCCGTGATAGCTAAATTGTCCTCTATTTATCCATATGAAGGAGTTTCTTTGAAAGATATCACCAAAAAACTGATACTCCTCTTAGCTGTCGCTACTGGTCATAGAGCGCAAACGCTTAGTTTAATAAGAGTGTCGCAGATCTCTTTGGAAGAGAAATTGATGATTCGCGTTCCAGATCGGATAAAAACTTCAGCACCGGGTCGCTCTCAACCATTTTTCCTTTTTTCACGCTTTGCAAACCATGAAAATCTTTGTGTTGTTCGCCTCATGGAACATTATTTAGAACTTACCAGGGAGTTACACCCTTCTACATGCGATTTTTTGTTTATCTCTTTTTCTAAACCCCATAGGGCGGTTTCGTCGCAAACTATTGGTCGCTGGATTCGTCTGGCTTTGGAGGAATGTGGTATAAATACTTCCCTCTTCTCTGCACACAGTACGCGACACGCTTCAACGTCTCAAGCAGCCGCTAAGAGAGTCTCTATCGAGATTATTAAACGCGCGGCGGGTTGGACCGGCGAGTCCAGGGTCTTTGCTAATTTTTACAATAGGCCTCTTATCAACCCTGAGGATTTTAGCGATGCGATCTTAAAACCCTAATTACTTCTACTATGAGATCGCTACGTAAGACCATGTGGTCATTAGTCTTAAAAGTTTATTTTAATTTTAAGTTTATATGGCTCTTAGAACATGCAATTTTAATTTTTCTATAAAACCACAGCGTACTCTTTGTATACTTAAATATATAAGACACTTTATACTTACACATCTATCTGTTATTTTTAGATAATATGTAGTACTCGCTCACAGTCTCTCACATTAATATCTATATTACTCCCACTGGCAAATCCCTAGTCTATAAACAGATACATAGTCTCCATCCGGACAAGACATACAGAGGCATAATTGTTAGATTGAACGAACTTACCTGAAGTGAAGTTCGATCATAATTATGCCCTTTGTCTCGTCCGGATGGACACCCACCCATCAATTATTTCCCACCCCCAGGAAGGGTGATTTGCCGAAATGATTGGAACTTATGAAGTGGCATGGCGCGCGCTGCGCCGGCGCGCGCGGGGACTCGCGCTCGCGGAGGCGCGGGCTTTTCTTTTTGGCGGTACTTTAAAATCTGTTGTCGAGAGGGCGTGCGGAAGCACGACTACATAGTCTCCATCCGGACGAGACAAAGAGCATAATTATGATCGAACTTCACTTCAGGTAAGTTCGTTCAATCTAACAATAATAATACGCATCGTGTTGCTACGTGTTCGCAGTAAAAAGGACAGTAGGAGATATTGGGAAATATATTGAAAATGTAGTAAAAAGTACTCTGCGAATTTTTTAAAGAAAAACTTGATATTTATTATTATATTTTATCAATGTACATTTATTTATTGGTTTTCATAAAATTTTCGTTTTTGTAAAATCGCGCAAGAAATTTCATTAAATTTAAGCGAAAGTATCTCTACGAATACAATGCTGAAATATACATCTAAAAATGTTAAATTATTAATTTGAGTTCGAACACTGTTCGATTTGTTCATAATTTCCTTTAATTGTGAGTTTTATAATTTCGCAATCTATGTACGATGAGGGAAGTTTTAATTCTATTTCGTTTATTATATAGTTAGCACATGTATTGACAGTATCAACGATATTTATTAATTGCGCCAAATGCGTATCTACGCATTTTATAATATTTTCCAAGCCGAGGAAAGTAACTTTCTGCATCACGATAGCGGTGTTATAAATTTTTCGTTTCTTCGACGGAGGTTGTTCTTCCTTCTCGACATTAGTCGTGGAATATTCACTGGTTTCCCTGTATGCCACTAAAATAGCCCTCGCGCCATCAGCGCTGGTAAAGTTGATGGTGATATTGTTAATAATAATCGGATTTATTCCTCCCGTTCTTTTTTGATCCTCGTTCAAATACTGTCTCATATGATCCACGCAGGCTTGAAATTGCTGCCACGTGTCGGAGTCGAGACAAATCCCATCGGCATTATTGCTTGTTAATTTGACAATTAGAATGAAGCAGTCTTCCTTCGTCGATTGCAATCCCACTTGTATCTTCTTAGTGAAGGATGAATTAAGTCCATATGTTGTTGATAGCAACAAATGTCGATTTCTTCCACCGTTGCCGATTTTATTGTTTCCATTTCCCGCCTCTTTAATATCACAAACATGCGAGGATTTCACAAAACTAGCTATTTCCGACGTTCCAGCCATTACTATTAACTTTCGAGTGTACTGTGTAAAAAATAGTCACAACAACGATAGCGTATTTACGTATAATTTTTCTTCTTCGCTCGAGACTTAATTTCTGTTAACGACAGAATTCGAATGAATATGCGGTTTGTCCTCGCGCTTATATTAGCTGCTTCTCCCTCCTAAAAAAAAATCTAAACAAAAAGAGTGGGGGAAATAATATGCGCAGAAGTAAGCATAAATGCTCGTTTAAACAAAATATTTTACAATAAAAAGTACCGAGAAACTTCTATAAACATTTCTAGAAACTTCTAAAAATTTTCTCTAAGCTTTATCTCGATGATTCACCACGGAAAAATATTTAGGGGAGTTTTATTAGGGAAGATTTTTTCATTATAACAATATTTTCTTAACCTTCTAAAATAATTAGAGACTTGAAAATTCGAATGATAAATTTATAGATATTACGCGCGGGGATATATCCGAATGTTTAATTTCAAAAATGTGAAATCTTATCGGAGGCCTTTTTTAGGCGACACTGTATACGCTGTTTCGGCATGAGAAAAAATATGTTGATTTAGGATGAGGGTTTCGCTAAGATTCGCTGGATTCAAGCTGAAAATATTTTCTATATCTTCCAAAATTATTTAGAAAGAGAATTGTAAAACTTGAAAATAATAATCTAAAAGAACAAATATATAGATGACAGATTATATAACCGAATATTTTAGAAAATATGAAAATGTTTTTAATCGCTATTGCAAATATAGTGGGTCTATTTTAAAATAAAAACCATTAGCGCTTATCTTAAGATGAGATTATTTTACAGGATGTTTCTAGTTTTTTAACGTTTGTTTAGGCTTTTAAGAATCTCTAGACATTATTATTATATCGCGAGGGATGGTGATTGTCGGAGAGAGCTATCGGCTGATGCATAAAATGCAGGTATATACAGGTATTTTGTAATTTAGACGTTACAACGATACAACGAATTAAAATATATTTTCCGGAATTTAAGCATTTTATTTTTACTATAGACGCATATAGAGAATCAATTATGAGCTCATTAGCGTTGGTGCTCGCGAAAGTCGCCGATGCGAGCCTACCCTCGCGCGAATACGCTTACTCGCGGTTACGCGCCGGGTATCGGCTAATCAGCAGTGCTTTCCGCTCGCACGCGTAACAGAAAACGCTAGCGCGAGCATGCGGCCGCCGCGGATGGAGCCCACGCGAATAAGCTTATTTTCTTCTTACATTCCCACAAATAATGTTCGAGGAGCATGCGCAATTTTTTTTTACTTGGGTTATTGTTGTTAAATATCATCGTTTATTTTCATTTATGAGATTGTTCCTAAATACGAAATCGATTATTTAGTATAATGAACGTGCGCTGGAAACATCCTTGGACGTCGATCGTCTGCGGTCCTACGGGATGCGGGAAAACAATTTTCGTGAAAACATTTCTTCGACATTTATCCCGCATATCCGATGTCCGATTCGAGAGAATTTTATTGTATTACGCCGAGTGGCAAGACGCGTATCAGTGCTTACATTGCGACACGGGAGAGGGAGAAGAAGAGAAAAGCGAGAGCAAATACAGCGATAATGCTTTAGCGAAATCGAGGAAAAATATAATCGAATTTCACGAAAGGTTACCGCGACCGGAGGATTATTCTAACGATCCGCTTTCTCCGAAATTGGTAATAATCGACGATCTTATGAGGGAGTCATCTTCGTGCGACGCTATTGTGGATCTATTTACTAAAGGAAGTCATCATAAGAATCTCAGCGTTATACTCATTTCACAAAATCTTTTCCATCAGGGGCGTGGGCAGCGCGACATATCTCTCAACGCAAATTATGTAGTGGTTTTCAAAAATCCGCGCGATCGCGCGCAAATTCGCCATTTAGCACGTCAGGTATATCCCGACGATCCAAAATTTATGGAAGAAGCGTACTACGACGCTACCTCGAAGCCGCATGGATATTTATTGCTCGATTTGAAACAATCGACTCCAGACGAATATCGATTTCGCACGAGTATCTTTCCGGAGGATACTCTACATTACGTCTACATACCACGTAAATCAGTCATTAGAGCCGGAAGCGTATAAAAGAACAGTATTCGCAGCCGTGAGTTGTAGTTGTACGATTACGGCGCAATGGTGAAAAAAGCAGCCCCTAACAAAATATCAACGACGTCGACATCGAGAAATTTATCGAATAGCGCGATAAAGACTGCGAAACGTTGCATCGGAGAGAGGAACCTGTGTCTCTTAAAAACTTTATGCTATTTGAAAAAAAATCAAAGAGCGGCATTCTTACGTGATGCCGACAATAAATTTGTAAAGTGTATTCAGGAGTGTATTTTCAATACGCTCGAAGGTAACGTACCGCTCCGATCTAGCGAAAAAAAGCGTTTGTCTAAGCATAAAACGACTTTACGTCGCATCGCGGCAAAGCGGGGAAATTTGAAGACTAAAAGAAAACTGTTGATACAACGCGGAGGATTTTTACCCTATATTATCGGACCTATACTTGGTGCTCTATTATCACGGATTATCGGCGAGTGAAAAAATACAATTCTTTATATCCATCGTAAGGAAAAATAATAATAATATTTGGAAAAGTATTAAAAATGGAAAAGGCTAAAAAAATGGTTTTAATTTCTACGGAAAATCTCGAAAAAATGCAACGAATGCAGCAGCAACAAAATCATCAGTCGGAAAATGTTAATAATATGGAAAATGATAATAATAAATCTGTACGAACACCGGGAACCCCTTTATCGCGACTCGATGCGGAGATGTGTCGTATTCTCAATCTCACGTCTCCCACCGATGAGGATGAAAGATGGAAAATGTATAAAGAAGTACTTCAACGTTATCTTTACTTTGTTCGAGATGCAAAAAAGCGTTTACGTAAAGATCCACGTGTGGTTTTAAACGACGACGTCGATGATAAAACTGAGCAGGACGAGGACATGTACTTGGAAGATGACGATACCTCAGAATTTTCACATACATTAATTTGTAGCGTTGGAGAAGGAGGTGACGCCGATAGTTTCGGAAAAAAACGCGATCAATCGGAGGAAATGATTAAAAATATAATCGAAAGCGTGCCGAAAACTTATCGCTACAAAGCTCACACGTTATTGAAATATTTGCTCGATGCCCCGTCGTCGAAGATCGGTTGGGATAAACAAGGACTCGTAACTATAAACGGAGCGGTTGTAGCGGGTTCGAATATTAGCGATCTCATAAACGACGCGATACGTGAGAGAAAAACAGTAAAAGCAATCGGAAGAGCTCAGTTTGCGCGATTACTGTACGACATAGACATACCTCCCGCCCTCATAGGAAATCGTAGTTTTTTACACAGGGAAAATAGCTCGTCGTATTAAAAGCATCGGATTAGCGACTGTTACTTCCACTCCGAAAACTCCTCGTTCACGCAGCAGGTTAAACGAGACGACTATATCCGAGAGCGATACGGTATTTATGTCTGCCGATGAGGATGAGGTGGATAAAACATTAACAACTAAGGACGAGAATTCTCCGACAAAGAAAGCAAGAGGTTTATTCGGTTGGAGCAAGTTCTAATAAGATGGAACTCGAAAAATTATATTACGATTCTTCGCACTACGCTGGCTATTCGGCGACGGACAATTTATCGCGAGCGGCTAAGCCGAATTTCTCGCGTAACGAAGTTGTCAACTTGCTTAAATCGCAAGACGCGTACACGTTACATCGTCCAGTACGTCGAAAATTTCCGCGTTTACATTATAACGTGACAAATATCGATGATTTATGGGAAGCGGATTTGATCGATCTTCGTAATCTTAGGAGTTATAACGACGGATATTCCTATCTACTGGTGGTTATCGATGTACTTAGCAAATTTGCCTGGGTAGAACCTTTACACGATAAAACCTCGTCGTGTGTAATAAAGGCCTTTCGGAACATATTCTCGAGAAACAAAAAACGTTTACCTATATACCTGCAAACCGACAAGGGTAAAGAATTTATCGCGAGCGCTGTACAAAAATTCTTAAAAGAAAAAAACATCCGTTTTCGTGTAGCGCGAAATCCCGATATCAAAGCAGCTATAGTCGAGCGTTTCAATAGAACACTTAAGGAGAGGATGTGGCGCTATTTTACACATAAAAATACTCGCCGTTATATCGATATTTTGCAAGATATTGTTCACGCTTACAATCATACTCGTCATTCTAGCATTAAAATGCAACCAGCGATCGTTACGTTGGAAAATGCGCGTATCGCGCGAGAAAATATGAATCGGCGTTGGAATATCAATGCCGAAGATGATGAAGGAAGAAAAAATCGCGGGCGCAAACAAAAGTGTAAATACAGAGTGGGCGAGCTCGTACGCATTAGTAGAGCAAAAGCAGCGTTTGAGAAAGGATACGAGGCGGGATGGAGTGAAGAAATATTTCGAATTCATCGCGTTCTCGAATGGAGAAGACCGCCTGTATACGAACTAAGCGATTTACAGGGCGAGGTTATAGACGGGATTTTTTACGAGCAGGAATTAACGCAAGTTATTAAAGACTTACGAGAGGGA
>JALHBL010001084.1:67500-105000 GCA_023638675.1 Camponotus pennsylvanicus | reverse complement strand
TTTGAACTTGCAAACAATATCTCGATCAACGTGTACAGCATCGAGAAAGAGAACAGCATTGTCCCGATACGTTTTTCGGAGCAGAAGCGAGATAAGCACGTCAACTTGTACGTGGAAGACGGTAACAGCGTCGGACATTTCGCTTGGATCAAGAATCTATCGCGACTTGTCAGTTCACAGTTGAGTAAAAAGGATCACAAGAAATATATCTGCGATCGGTATGTAAATATATTTAATATAAAATAATTTATATAAAATAAAAAATCTTGATAAAAATTTTTTACAGGTGTTTACACTACTTTAGTTCGAACGACAAGCTGCAGTCACATACGGTCGACTGTCGAGAGATGAACGACTGCGCTATCCGATTGCCGAGCGATAAAGACAAGTGGCTCGAGTTCAACAACTACACGAGGAAAGAGAGGCTTTCATTTGTGATCTATGCCGACTTGGAATGCGTTTTGACCAAGATGGAGGAAGAACAGCAAAATTTGTACCAGCACCATCGGGTATTTAGTATAGCGTATTATATGCATTGTTCGTACGACAACTCGTTATCCGTTTATAATTCTCGCCGTAGCGCCGATTGCGTTTCGTGGTTCACCGAAGAACTTAGAAATTTAGCAATTCTCGCGTTAAGACTATTTTAATGACTACAAATGTCCCATGGTAAATTTAACATCGGACGAGTGGGAAAAATTTCACAGCGCAACGCATTGTCATATATGCGAAAAGCCGTTTACGCAAGAAGACGATACACGCGTATGCGATCATTGTCATTTGACCGGGCGATATAGGGGTCCCGCGCACTCAAATTGCAATCTAAATTACAAAGAATCATTATATATTCCGATAGTCTTTCATAATTTATCAGGTTACGACGCACATTTCATTATCGAGGATATAGCTACGGCGTTCGAAGGGGAAATCGAATTACTTCCGATAACCAAGGAAAAATATATTTCGTTTACAAAAACTGTTAAAGTCGCACAAGACAATTGGAAAAATTATATAAAATTACGCTTCATCGATTCGTACAAATTTCTCGCGACAAGTCTCGACAAATTGGCATCTCTTTTAGAGAAAGATAAACTCAAAATTTTAAAATCGAAATTTCAAAATTTATCTGCAGAAAATTTCAGTTTATTAACACGGAAAGGCGTCTTTCCGTACGAATACATTGATTGCGTCGATAGGTTGCAAGATACGTGTTTACCACCGCGCGAATCATTTTACAGTTCCTTGACCGGTGAAACTATATCCGAGAGCGATTACGCGCACGCCGAGAATATCTGGACGCGATTCTTCATTCGAACGCTGGGCGAATATAGCGATTTGTATCTCAAAATCGACGTCTTGTTATTAGCCGATATTTTCGAAAACTTTCGCGATAGTTGCATCAAAAGTTACGGACTCGACCCCGCGTATTATTATACTCTCCCCGGATACACATGGGATGCCATGTTGAAGCATACCAAGGTTACGTTCGAATTGCTTACCGACATCGATATGGTCATGTTTATCGAACGCGGTATACGCGGTGGTCTGAGTCAGTGTTCAAACAGATACGCTCGCGCTAATAACAAGTACATGGAGTCGTACGATCCATCGAAACCATCGTCATACTTGATGTATTTCGATGTAAATAATTTATACGGATTGGCAATGTGTCAACCGTTGCCCTATGCCGATTTTCGATGGGTCGACGACGTGTCGAATTTTGACGTAGCATCGATCGCGTTAGATTCGCCTACTGGTTATATCCTCGAAGTCGATCTCGAGTACCCGCAACATCTTCACGATACGCACACTGACCTACCGTTTTGTCCGACACGCGACAAGCCGCCCGGCAAGCGGCAAGACAAACTTCTTGCAACGCTATACGATAAGAAGCGTTACGTGATACACTACCGTAACCTACAGCAATGTACGCGATACGGCCTTCGCGTTACAAAAATACATCGCGTATTACAATTTACACAATCTCCGTGGCTTCGCAGTTATATCTAATTAAATACACAGTTTAGAACACTCGCGAAAAATGATTTTGAAAAAAATTTATATAAACTGATGAATAACGCGGTATTTGGCAAAACGATGGAAAATGTGCGTAATCGTGTTGATGTAAAATTATTAACAAAGTGGGACGGACGATACGGAGCAGAACAATGATAGCGAAACCAAATTTTCATAGTAGAAGCGTCTTTTCGGAAAATTTGGTTGCCATAGAATTACGCAAACTTGAAGTGAAATTTTATAAACCAATCTATGTCGGCATGTGCATACTCGACATTTCTAAAACGTGCTTGTACGAATTTCATCATGAGTACATGTCACCGCTATATCGTGATAAATGCCGGGTAATGTACACCGACACAGACAGTCTTATATATCACATTGAATGCGAAGATGTCTAAGAAAATATGAAACGTGATATCGCTAGTTTCGATACGAGCGATTATCCAATTGATAACGCGTACGGTATACCGCTCGTGAATAAAAAAGTACCGGGTTTAATAAAAGATGAAAATAACGGCGCGATAATGACCGAATTCGTCGGGCTTAGAGCAAAAATGTACTTGGTGAGAGTGGACGGGAAAAAGGATACGAAGAAGGTTAAAGGCGTCAAAAGTAACGTTGTTGCGAGAACGATAACATTCGACGATTACACGCGGTGTTTGAATGACGAAATAGAAATGACACGACAGCAATCTTGCATAAGATCGAAATTGCACGAAGTGTATAACATTCGCGAAACGAAAATTGCTCTGAGTCCGTACGACGACAAACGGTATGTCACCTGATTCGACCGACACTTTACCATGAGGACATTACCCCAGATACCCTTATAATATAATATTATATATATATAATGTAATGTAATATAATGTAATATAGTGTGTGATATAATGTAAGATATTATACTATAAAGAAATATTATTTTTGTATATGTATCATATGTATTTCATATGTATCTCATATGTATACAGTAGTGAGCAAAATAAATCATACACCAAGCAAAAATTTACACTATTGTCTACAATATTTTTATTATAATAGTTATCAAAATGATATCCTTTGAAAAATTATAGTATTTTCTATCAATTTTAATAAAAAAATGTTAATTAATAAAAAACATTTATAATTTTTTATTTAGTTATTTTAGTGAACACGTTGCTTTTTTCTGTGGTGCAAAATAAATCATACATTTAAAAAATAAACGAAACAAAAACTCAAAAACAAAAAATACTTGTCATCAATATTTTGTGTGTCGTCCTTTGGCCTTAAGGACTGCTTCCAGACGTCGAGGCATGCTCTCAACTAATTTTTTTATGTAATCCATATCAATCTGATTCCATGCATGCTGAAGTGCCTTAAAATAATTAGTTTTGTTTGATGCGTTTGTTTTATCGACCTTGTCATCCAGATAATTCCACAAATTCTCAATAGGATTTAAATCTGGTGACTGGGGAGGCCATTCTAGCAGTTTAATCTTACTATCTTTGAAGAATTTAGTCGATACCTTAGCAGTATGCTTAGGATCATTGTCCTGTTGGAGAGCGGGATCCGTTAGCGCACGGTGCGATAGCGCACCAACCCGATAGCACACGAAAAATTGACACAATTCCCGATAGCGCACCAACCCGATAACCCACGTCCCGATAGCACACAAAGTAAATCGCGCACAATCCCGATAGCGCACCAACCCGATAGCACACCAACCCGATAGCGCACGAAAGCACTATCCCCTCACACATGCACTCTCTCACACACACACACACACACACACACACACACACGGGGGGTGCAAGGGGGGCCTTCGGCCCCCCCTCCCACACCCACCCCGTCCCCCTCGCTTCGCGTGAAAAGTTGCAAAGTGAATCCGTGCGCTATCGGGTTGGTGCGCTATCGGGATTGTGCGCGATTTACTTTGTATGCTATCGGGACGTGTGCTATCGGGTTGGTGCGCTATCGGGAATTGTGTCAATTTTTCGTGTGCTATCGGGTTGGTGCGCTATCGCACCGTGCGCTAACGGGACCCTCCCCCTGTTGGAAGATGAAGCTGTTTTCTAATCCTAATTTCAGTATCGATTCCTCAAGATTTTCGCATAAGATGTCAATGTATTTCTCTGCTGTCATTATACCCTCGATACGAGCTAAGTTTCCAACTCCGGACCATCCAAAACATCCCCACACTATAATATTGCTTCCTCCATGTTTAACAGTTTTCTGAATATTTTTCTCCTTGAGTGCTTCCTTCGCTTTTCTCCACACTCTAGAACGACGTTTTTGCCCAAAAAGTTCGTATTTACTCTCATCAGACCATACAACTATTTTCCAGAAGCTTAGTGGTTTTCCGATATATTTTTTCGCAAATTCATACCGTTTCTTTTTATTAATTTTGCTAATAAAGGGACGTTTGGATGCAATGCAGTTTTTCAAACCGACCCCATGTAGTCGACGAGCAATTGTGTGACGGCTGACATCCAAATTTAATGATTCTTTGATATTTCTTGCCGAAATCTTTTTTCTGTACTTCCCTCACGATCATGATATCCTCTCGTTTTGTTGTAGCTCGCTTTCGGCCGCGTCCACTCAGGTCCCTTACAATTCCATACGCTTGATATTTCTTCCAGATATGCTGGACAGCCCCTACCGATACTGCGTATCTTACAGCGATTTTTCGTAAAGATTCTCCTTTTTCTCGGTCTCGAATGATTAGTTTACGCAAATCAATCGAAATTTGTTTATTATCCATTATGTATACTGCACGTTTACCTCCTGTACGAAAGATCGTTTCGAAACCGATGTTCAGTTGTTTCGTTTGTCTTCGGCTCTCGTTTGTTTATCAATAGCTCTCATTTGGCGCGTTTTCGCATGAATAGGAAGTACTTCAGATGAGTTAAATGAAGTGTATGATTTATTTTGCACCACAGGAAAAAGCAACGTGTTCACTAAAATAACTAAATAAAAAATTATAAATGTTTTTTATTAATTAACATTTTTTATTAAAATTGATAGAAAATACTACAATTTTTCAAAGGATATCATTTTGATAACTATTATAATAAAAATATTGTAGACAAAACTGTAAATTTTTGCTTGTATAATTTATTTTGCTCACTACTGTATGTATTTCATATTTCATATATTGTATTATATACGATTATTGGAAAGGATGTATTAATAAAGATTTTTGTATTTTATATATTTCATGTATATTTTTATATGTTGTACATATTTTTTCTTAAAATTAAAAATTGTTCGCTAGAGGAATCCGACAGTGCGACGACAGGAACGGAAGGTCTTTTAGTGAAAAAGTGCGCGCTACGTTCACAATCAAGACAGACGTTTATTACAGTCAAGAATAAAAAAGATATTCAGTGCAGTGACTGCGAGTATGCGACAGCGGAGTTTAACAGTGAGAGCGGTTTTACAAAGCGGTTAATCGTAGTCCAAGTGGAATAGCGGTCGTTATAAGCGGTTCGATTTTCGTATTATTAGCAAAGAAAGCGGAAGTCCGAGTGAGCAAGCGGTCGTGTAACGAAGTAGCGGTTTTAATCAGCGGTTTAACAAAAGATGCGGTTCAGCGAAAAGTACGAGACTTCGATCTGCTCTCGTGCGGTGCCCGTTATAAGGCGAGCGGAATTTTGGGCCCGTTGCGACGTGGCCCAATAATTTTAATTATTTAGCGGTGACCTCATGGCGCCGCGTATAATTGGCCGCCGATGAGGTCTGACGTCGGCTTTTTCGCGGTTGCCATGCGCGCAGTCTTTTTAGAACAGCTGATTGGCAATCAGTTGATCGTGACGTATGGGCGCGCATGCCCGTACGTCACGCTGATTTTGTCGACGGTTGATATTATTATTGTCAATGTTTATGACACGCGTTTCTTATGTCCCAAAAAAATTGGAGATAACTCGGACGATCGAGTTTTTCTGGCGATTAGAGGTCTCGAGAAGTTTCTCGACGCCCGTTAATTTTGAACTCTCGAGTTATAGAACATTATTCGAAATAGATATAATATATTTAAGGAATTTAATTCGGAATGAATTTTACGATTTTCGAACATCCCGCCCGCCTCGTCAGTACGTGACGAAATTTGCGAGTGTGTTCAGGCGCGAGCAGGTGTCGCGAACGGTTCCATCGATGAGTTGTTAGTCGCGATTAATGAATGGAATGCGTGACGTAGTACAAAGACACGTGTTGTTCAATTTATTCGTGTCTTTCGCGAGAATAAGTGACGCGTGAGTGTGATGAAATAAGTACAGCGGTGGATAATGTGAAGTGTACAGTGATTTAGTAAATAATCTCGCGAATGTAGTGAAACTAAAATGATCGTGAAAATTAACCGTGTGCGGTGTAACGGGAGTGGAGCGATTATTTTTATACATTGAATAAAAATGCGCGGGGACAGCTGAGTAAGTGACAATGAAATCACGCGATGAGAATGAGATACGGATAGTGCGGCTAAGACAAGACGAAAGAAACGCTGAATGAGTATGACGGAACAATAGGATATATACAATATATACAGTGACGCGCGAGAACGCCACGCGAAGAGGACGATGCTCGGGCACTACCCGTCCACGTACGGGCGAGCCTCCTTGATTCCCGGTAGGAGGACGATTTTAACTACCGGACGAACGAGCTCTGAGGTGAAGGTTCGAACGGTCACGACGCGGATTGTGCCGTCATTTCCCGGATGCAGCTTGATAATTCGCGCGAGGGGCCATTGGGTTGGTGGAGTGGCCTCCGAACGAATAAGGCATAACGCTCCGATCTCCGGGGCAGGTTCGTCCTTGAGCCATTTGGGTCGAGGTGCCAAAGTGTGGATGTACTCCTGTGACCATCGCTGCCAGAAGTGGTCACGCATTTGCTGGAGTACCTGCCATCGTGACAGAGTGTTTGATGCCTCCTTGAGTAGTGAAGGCTCGGGAACGGCCAGCAGAGGCGCCTATCAGAAGATGCCCTGGAGTCAGTGCGGACAGGTCGTCTGGATCATCTGATAGGGCCTGCAATGGACGAGAATTTAAGCATGCTTCGATTTGAGCCAGAAGAGTACTCATCTCTTCGAAGGTGAGTGTTGTCTCTCCTATCACCCGTCGTAAATGATATTTCGTCGACTTCACCGCCGCCTCCCAGAGACCTCAAAAGTGCGGCGCGGCAGGAGGATTAAAGCGCCACGATATACCCTCCTTGGCTATTTCCCGAGAGATGCGACGGCCGTCGGAAGAAGACGCACGAAAGGATTCTCGCAGCTCCCTGTCCGCACCGACGAAGTTCGTTCCGCAGTCCGAGTACATTTCCTTGCACAGTCCTCGACGGGAAACGAACCTGCGAAATGCGGCGAGGAATGCGTCTGATGAGTAGTCAGAAACTACATCAAGGTGGACCGCCCTGGAACAAAGACAAACGAACACAATTATGAACGCCTTGTGCGCTCGCTGTCCTCGCCCTTTGGTTGTGCGAATGAATATCGGGCCAGCGTAGTCCACTCCTGTCCTCAAAAAGGGACGTGCGGGAGTAACTCGTCCTCGAGGGAGGTCGCCCATGAGAGGCTGCGGGGTGTTGGCTCGCCAGCGAGTGCACGTCACGCATCGGTGCAGCATCCGCTTGACCACGGCTCGACCTTGTGGGACCCAGAGGCGGAGGCGAAGGAGCCCCAGAGTGAGCTGCGTGCCTCCATGTAGCGTCCGACGGTGGCAAGATTCTATGAGCTTGGTGAGCCATGAAGCGGGCGGCGCTATCATGGGGTGTCGCTCGTCGTAGGATAGCATTGCATGTTTCAGGCGGGCGCCAACACGCAAAATTCCGTTGTCGTCGATGAAAGGATGCAGTCTGGCTAGATGGCTATTACGAGGCATTGGACGTGAATCTCGTGCTGCGGCGAGTTCAGCGGCGTAGTGAACTCCTTGGACGATTCTGAGCCAACGAAGCAAGGCTGCGTCGAGCTCGTCCGGGAGTAGCGTCGTATTGGAAGAACGGCAGGCGGCTCGACGCCAACGATGACACCAAGCAGAGACCCGTAAGAGTCGTTGTAGGGTTGAAAACCGGAGAAGGATTTCCGGCTCTGGTCTGTTCTTGCTGGTGGCTGCTAATCCTGTTATTCTCTTTTCAGGAACATTGGTCATCGATGCCTCGTCGCCGTTGTCCGGCCATAGAGACGAGTTCATGCGCAGCCAGTTGGGACCATTCCACCAGAGAGGGTGATTCAGTAGGTTCCTTGGAGCGATTCCTCTGGATGCGCAGTCGGCGGGATTGTCTGGACCCGGGACGTGCCTCCATAGTGCCTCGGGAAGCCGTTGCTGAATCAGAGACACTCGGTTGGCTACGTAGGTTTTCCATCGAGAGGCGTGCCCCTTAATCCAGTGGAGGGTGACCTTGGAGTCGGACCAGAGATACACTGGCGCCGTGGGCAAATCTAGAGATGAGCGGAGGTGTTGCGCCAGATTCGTCAACAAAGAGGCGGCGCAGAGTTCCAGTCGTGGAAGCGACACGGGCTTTATGGGGGCGACTTTACTCTTCGCTGCGAGTAGATGGATGGAGGTTGCATTGGCGCTAGCTACGCGGAGATAGACGACGGCGGCGAATCCTCGCTCGGACGCGTCGACGAATCCGTGGATTTGAATTAGCGGGTCCTGGTGGCCTTTTTTTTTTTTTTTTGTTGACGCAGGGGAAATCTCCAAGGAGATACCCAATGCCCGCGGGGACGGAACACTGGGTTATGTGGGTTTTAGGGGCGCTTAAGACACGCCCCCGACCCACTAAAACCCCTGCGGTGACCTGGCCCGGGCCTGTATGGGGCCCTCCGGGAACGAGCACCTGCAATACTTCCGGAGGGCCCCTGCCTAGCCTTGCCCGAGGGCCGCCATCTTTTATTGGACGGCGGCCCTTGTCCCTCTCCCTTGTATATTTGGGAGAGGGGGCCTTCCTTTTGTTGCGGCACAGGAGGGTCACACTCCCATGCCGCTCCTCTGGGGGAGCAAATTTCTTCTCCCCGGGGAAGGACGAGGGCTTGAGTCTCTCCCGCACAAGCTCCCGTCCTGTTTCGCCTCCCCCCTCTTTGTTGTAGAAGGGGAGGCGAGAACTACCTACATGTATAGGTGGGGTGATCTGTTTCAGTGATCACCCCACCCCCGTACCGGTGGTGTTATTAGGGGAGGGAAAGACTGTAGTGTTTTCCCCCCAGGTTTATCATCCCCCGTCCTGTCGGACAGGGGAGAGATCACTGCCTCCAATGAGGCGGCGACGGGGGGGGGTCTCCGGCGTGTTCGCCTTCTTCCTGTTCTTCTACCTCGTCCCCCGTCGCTTTCCGTATCCTCTTCTTCGCTGCTGATTGCGGCAGCAGCCCTTTCTCTCTCGCGCTCCGCGGCTTCCTTCTGTGTCATCGTTCTGACACAGAAGGTTGCCACAGCCCTCCATGCTTCTTCGCTCCCGACCATTTCTTTAACAACGGCCGGGAGCGATAAATCCTCCCCTATAATTTCGGAAAGGACACAGCGCTCCTCTACCCATGCTGGGCAGATCTCGAGTGTATGTTGCGCCGTGTCCCTTTCCGCCTCACAATGGTGGCATTGTGTCGTGCCTTCCTTCCCAATCTTATGCAGGTACTCGCCGAAACAGCCGTGTCCGGCGAGTACCTGCGTCAGGTGGTATGACATACTGCCGTGAGGCCTCTCTGTCCATTCGTCTAGGACAGGCCCCACGGCCCCGACGACTCTGCTCCCTGAATCTGTTGGGGGAATGGCGGTTAAGTACTCCCCCCACTCCTCCATCATCTGTCGTCGGGTTTGGAGTTTGACGACGTCCCGAATCCTAGCGGTGATCGGTACTTCCAACCCACGGAGCTCCCTCCTTCAACCTCTCGTAGGCGCGGGATTGTGCTCGCGTCACAAGCTCCATGGGCGGGAGACCCGCCAGGACCGAGGCCGCCGCGTGCGACACCGTTCGATATCCTCGAACGAGGCGAATGGCCACCCTGCGCTGTATCCTGCGCAGGGTGTCCCTTATATGTTTCCTGCCAACCGCCTCGTCCGCCCACGCTGGTGCCCCATATAGGGCCACCGAATTGACGGTGTGCGCATAAATGCGGCGCACCCGATCGTCTGGCCCCCCAAGGTTTGGTAGCAGCCTACTGAGTGCTGCTACCACCTTATTTACCTTCCCAGCCAGACGATCGAAGTGGTCGTCAAAGCTCCATCTTCCGTCCAGCTGTAGGCCTAAATATTTTAAGTTTTTCCCTAGCTGGACAGGGGTGTCATCCACCTGGATACGGGCCCCGGGCGACTTCCCACGGAGACCATTGTGAAAAAAGATGGCCTCCGTTTTCTGGGGGGCCACCCTCAAACCCATATCTTTAATTGCACGATTTAACGCACGACACATGCCACCGCGAGATTCGCCGTCCTAATCGCCTCCCCCCAGTCTATACCCCCGGCCAGCAGCAGTGTGTCATCGGCATAACACACCACTCTGCAGCCGGGGGGAGGGCAGTACGTAACACGCGGTCATATGCGATGTCCCAGAGTAGGGGGTCCCAGAACTGACCCCTGTGGAACACCGCAATGCATCGCCCTTCGGCATTGGGTACCGCTTTTGTTGCGGTACTCCAGGCCCCTGCTCCTGAAGTACGACTTGGTCACCTCCACGAGATATTGAGGAATACCGTGATGCAACAAGGCATCCCTCACCTTGCCCCAGGGCAGGGAGTTGAATGCGTTCTTAATGTCTAACGAAACCGCAACAACTACCCTGCCCTCCATTGTGTCAGACTCCACGAGGGAACGGACTCGGATTATTGCATCCGTTGTTGAGCGTCCCTCGCGGAATCCGAACTGATCCTCGTGGAGGTCCGGACCGTCGCTCCTCAGGTGCTGGACGAGTCGGTTTGAAATGATGCGCTCCAGCAACTTACCAACTTCGTCCAGCAGACAAATGGGCCTGTATGCCGAAGGGCAGCCCGCTGCTCTGCCCTCCTTTGGGATGAGGACCAATTTGGCCCTCTCCCAGACTGGGGGGAAGTATCCCTCCCGGAGGCATGAGCTGAAAAGCCTAGCCACTGTGCCGGACAGGTGGGCCAAGGCGTGGACCCAGACCCGGCCGGGTACACCATCAGGACCCGGGGCTTTATTACCTCGGGCCCGTAATCTCTTGATGGCCCCGGCCATCTCGTCGTCGGATACCTCGAAGCCCTCGTCCCACTCCACCGGTTCCCGCTGGTGGATTTCGGGAATTCTTCCCGCCACCGGGAAGAGGGTAGAGAGGGTGTCTTCGAGGACCTCGGGTTCCATCGACTCCGTTGCAGGGGGCACCCAATGTCTTAGCTTATTCATAACGAGCCTATATGGACGCCCCCATGGGTCCGAATCTAGCGTGAGCAATTGTTCGTCCCACGCCTTTGCCTTGGCCTTTCTGATGGCCGCACTGAGGGATTTTTAGCTCCTCTGTAGCCCTCAAGTGCTTCTTCCATACTCTCGGAGGGACCGCGCCTCCTTTCTCTGATGAAGCGGCGTCTGGCATTGACCGAGGTTCTGCGTAGATTCGCTATTTCCTCGGTCCACCAGTACGCCGCTCTGCGCGGTCTCGGCCTGGCCCGGAGCATGGCAAAGTCGCATGCTCTCGTTATAATTGCCCCGAGCCATTCCACCTGGTCTTCTGTACCTAGTGGAATTTCCACACCAGGCCAAGTCTCCGAGAGTATAATGGTCGTCAACCTGTCCGTATCCAGTTTTTTAAGGGCCCACCTTTTGGGTGTTGGGTCCCCTCTATCTCGGCGGCGATTCAGCACCCCTCGGCGCGTGACGTCGACCCTCATCCGAATATATAGATGATCGGATAGGGTCTCTTGCGGCATCACGCGCCAGTTGTCGATTCTGTCAGCCGCAGAGGGAGACGCCCATGTCAGATCGACTATGGATTCCCCCCGCGGTCTGACTAGGGTGCTGCTCAACCCTTGGTTCATCAGGACCAGGCCGAGTACCGCCGCCCAATCCTCCATGACCCTGCCTTTGCGGTTTGTTTGCCGAGAACCCCATAGCCTATTCTTGGCATTGAAGTCCCCGGCCACCACAATGGGTTCGGGGAGTCTTCTCTGAATGATGAGTGAGATCTCATCGAGGACGTCCCCGAACTGAGCAGGGTCTCTTATGCTGGGGGGGATATAACACCCAACTACCCACAATGGACCCCATTCAACAGCCACATGGCACCTCCTTGCTCCAATTTTGGAGCCTAACTCCTGCCTCCAGGTGATTGCGACCGAGCCGTTGTCGTCTGCCGCCCAACAAGGGTGGTTGGGTGGGACTTTATATGGCTCGGCCGCAATCCCAATCCCACATTTTTCTTCAGCCAAGGCATGGGTGAATAAGTCCTGCGCCCTGGCACAATGATTCAAGTTGGTCTGGAGGAGGCCTATCTTAACCATTAGCAGTTTAAGTTTAGACCTCCTCCATGATCACCTCCTCCAGCTGTATCAGATCAGCGACCGGCACCTCATTGGTGCCCTTTTCCTTCTTTCCTCGGGGAGCTTCCTTACTCCTTGGCTTCCTTTGGGGTTTAGGGAGTTCCCCTTCCTTCCTATCTGAGGCGGTATCCGACCTCGATTTCGAGGGTGGGCCGTCTTCCTCCTCTTCTGCCGCTGCCACCTTTTGGGAAGAGTTTGTGGATTTTCCCCCATTTTTGGGTTTCCCTTTCCTTTTCGGGTGGCAGTCGGTTCCCCCTACCCTGTGATTGGCTGGGAGACCAGCTTCAGCACAGAGGGGGCATCTGGTTTTAGCGGTGCACTCATTCGCCTTATGACCTGGCGCACCGCAGTTATAACAGGATCCCTTCCTATCAATGGCGCTTGTGCATTTCTCGCGCACGTGCCCCCTCTCCAGGCATTTGTAGCACTGCAAGGGTCTTGGCTTTAAGGCCTCCACCCTTGCAGTAACCCAGCCTACCGTGATCCTCCCTGCAGTAGCGACTTTATGTGCCGCCTGCAGGGGGCATCGCACCCACAATGTCCCCATCATCTTGGGTAGGGTGCGTATCTCGCCAGTCTTTATCTCGGAGGCATAACAGCCCCCAATTCTAGCGACCTCCGCCACCACTTCTTCCTTCGTGGCTGACTCGTCCAACCCTCGAACTCTCAGTTCGCCCTTTTTGGATGGTCGAGCCACACGCACTCCCTTCTTTTCTCTCAGGACCTCCATGAGTTTGTTGGCAAAGAGGTCCGCCTTCTCCTTCTTCCCTTCGCCAGGGATCTCGTAGACGAGGGCCCCCGTAGCGGCTTTCCTCGCCCTCACGTTTGTAATGCCCAGCTCCGACAGGTTTATCTTCTGCCGGGCTAGACTGATGGTCTCCGCATATTGCCCTTCTGGGCATGTGATTGTTACCGCGGCCGTCCTGGGAGCTTTCCTCGCCCTAGGCCTCGGCCCAGTGGTCTGTTGTGCCTTCCCCTTCGCCCTCAGTTTTTGAGGGGGGAGGCCTTCTCAGGTCCACTGTTTTTGGTCGGGAGGGGATTGTCTGGCTGCGATTTTGTTGCAGCCTCCCCTTTCTTCCTCTCCTTCCTCCCCACCACCTTTGCCCACGAAGTTTCCCGAGATTTCAAAGGCGCCGGGAGGATGAGAGGAGTAGGATCAGAGGATGCCTTTGTCTGGCCTTTAGCCGTTTTGGCTGGGCCAGTCTTCCCCTTCTTGTCGGGTTCCGGTGCCTTACTCGGCACTGTTTTTCCCCTGGCAGCATCCTTTTTCCCCTTTTTGGACCGAGCAGGGAGCACGACTCTGGCGCTCGCCGGAGCCGCGGCGGACTGTGGGTCCTTTCTGGGGATGGCGGCTTCTTGGGAGGATGTGGGCTGGCTGCCTTGGTACGCCAGTCGACTCCTTTTTTGAAGGAGCCGCTCGATGCCGGCAGTTATGGAGTCGTATACCTTACGATTCTCCTCCGAATCTACCCCTGAGGGGTAGACTAACTCCAACCTTTTCTGAACTCCCTTTATGGGGGGTCTTAGAATAGGCTCTGGAGCAGGGGGTTATCGGAGGTCACTTCGATTTCCATGTCGGTGTCCTCAGTTGGCGGTCTCGCTGTTTCCCCTTCTTCTTTCCTTCCCTTTCCAGCGCTTATTTCCTTCCTTGGGAGCACTCTAGGCACCTTCATTCTCCCCATCTCCTTTTGAGCCTTAAGCTCTCCTTGAAGACGGAGATTGTCCTCCCTTAATTGGCGGATCTCTCTTCTGAGAGATTCCGCCTCCGTTTCGCCATTCTCTAGGTCAGTTGTTGGACTCGACACTAGAGCTCTGATCGCAAGAGTGTGTAGCGCGGCTTGCATAAGACAGGCCGCCTCTGCGATTTCCTTTTTTACTGTGCCCTGCATGTTTTTGAAGCGCACAACAATCTTGTTCAGGACCGTGGCCCGGTCCAAGGTCTGCGCCGTGATATCTACAAGGGGGGCCTCTCTCATTTCCTCCAGATATCCAGCCACTCTATCCTGCATTCGTTTCCACGCACAGGAACCGGTTAGCGGTGTAGAGGGGTCAAGCATTTCTCTCTCTTCCTCCGCTTCTCTTCTCTCCCGCTCCACCGCTTTCCGCGCTTTCAGGCGCTCATAGTCGCCTGTAGTCGTGGAAAGACCCTGCTTCCTTTTCTTTGGGAGGGGTTCCTCCTCATGTTCGGGGTAATAGTCGTCCCTTCCCATCTCATCCGTCACAAGGTTGCTGGTCTGCGATACCGATTTGCTGGGTTCCAAGGTCCCAGCTTCTCTTGTCAGGTTTATCCTGACTTCTTTGCACTCAACCATCCTTATTTTGGATGATCGAGGGCCTGGCTTCGAGGCCCTGGTGGTGGGTGCCTCTAACCTCCCCCTCCTCTTCCTTCCTTCCTTCCTGAATATTTGTTGGTGTTTGTTGTGTTTGTGGGATTTTGTTTTGTGTTTTGTTAGTGCAGTTCATTTTTGGTTTGATCCCACTGTCCCCTGACGGCTCTGCCGACCGGGTATACCTTCACCCCCGCCGCGAGTGTCCCGAAACATGACCGGCAACACCCACGACGGGGGGCCCCCAAGTTCCCCCGGGGGGTCGACATATGTCACGGGCCGGCGGCCAAAGGCAGCGCCGGCACAGGACTCCAGCCCCCTACTCACCCGTGGGAGTTTTAACGCTCCCATGGGCTTTCAGGGGTTCCGCGCCTCCGATCTCGCGGACACCGTCAGGGGTGACGCCACCCGGGGGGCCCCACGGACGGTTGGGACGGGGCAGCCGCTCCCCTACCCCGCCTTATCCGCCGTGGCGACCAGCATAATGTCCCGTCTCGGGTCCTCTAGACCCGAGACTATGCGCCTTCCCGGTGACTGCCGCTTCGGAAGGGGAAACGGTCACGGCAGCCACCGGGTAACCAAACACCCGCCGCCAGACCCCGACCTCGGAAACGTCCGAGCGGCTCTGGCGGCAGACGACGACCGGGGACCGACGGGGGGAGTTATTTCCCCCCCGCCAGGAGACCCAATCGCCGCCATCCCCGTCACACCGACCCCGCCTCGGAAACGTCCGAGCGGCTCGGTGCGACCCGGGCCGGCAGTCCGGACAAGTCCGGTCACCCGGATATCTCCAGGTGAGTCAACCTGCCGACCCGTCCCCTCCTCCTACTCGGCGCGTATCCCAGGGTCACACCCCGGGCCGTTTGCCGAGCGGTAGGAGGCGCCTACCCCCTTGCGGGACGCCGCTTCCACCCCTCCCCGGAGGGACACCCATACTTGGGTGACATCCCGGCTCGGAGTGGACCGGCCACCGCATCCCCCCAGGAGTCACGGGCTAGCCCCGAGACCCCTTTATTGTGAGACGCCGAAAGCACCCCATGCCAGGACGCGCACCCACCACGCAAGATCGCGAGGAGGATGCCGCCCCCAGACACAAGGCACCCCGGCACCCACGTCCCCACCCGAGGGACGCTACGAGGCAGGAGCACCCACCACGCAGCACCCTCACACCCCTGCGGGAGCACCCGCAATGTGCACGGAGGGAGGATAGAAATCCTCCCCTATCGGCTCCGTGCAGCCGGGGTTTGTAGTCGGGGTCTCCTTCCCCTACCGACATCGGGTCTCAATGACCCTTCGGGGACAGACTGTCCCCTGGGCAAAGCCGGGTGTCCTGGTACACTCTTAGCGAGTGATCCTCCCCGCCGGCCCTCCCGAAGGTTGAACCCTCGGTACTGTCTCAGCGGATCGTAGGATCACCCGAGCCCCTCCACCACGACAAGGTGGTGTACCCCGGAGGGGGGTCCTGGTGGCCTGTGCTCAACCAACGTCTTATGCGGAGCCCCTCGAGCAAATGGAGCTCGGAGAGGAGGCGCTGCCAGTGTTGAGCGTCCTCCGTTGGGAGTGGGGTGTCCCAATCCAGTCTCTTCAACCAAGCTGATTGAATCAGAATTTTGGCGCGAATAATGACCGGAGCGAGCCATCCCAAGGGGTCAAATAACCGAGCCGTCTCCGTCAGGACTCGTCTCTTCGTATACTCGCCAGTGATTCGAGGTTGGATCGCGAATGAGAAGTCGTCGCTGGCAGGATGCCAGCGCAGGCCCAAGGTGGAATGCACCTCGTTCTCCCAGGAGTGGTGCACCTGTTGGAGGCGATGCTCCAGAGGAATACCCTCAAGAATTGCCTCGCTGTTTGCTGCCCACTTTCGCAGCGGAAACCCGCCCGCCGTGCAGAGCTCGCGGAGTTCTGCCTGCAAGGTGACCGCATTGCGCAAGGTGTCCGCTCCAGTGATTACGTCGTCCATGTAACAATCATGTCGCAGGGCGGCTGATCCTCTTGAGCCTCGTGCTTCTTCGTCCACCGCAAGTTGACGAAGTGTTCGAACAGCGAGGAACGGAGCGCAGGCAAGCCCGTAGGTCACGGTGTTCAGCTCGTACTCCTGGATTCTGTCGGTAGCCTTTGAGCGCCAAAGTATCCGCTGGAAGCGGCGGTCATCTGGATGGATGAGTATTTGCCGGAACATTTTCTCAATATCAGTGACGAAAACGAAGCGGTGTCGGCGCCAGCGAAGAAGAACATCGGCTAGTGCCGGTAATAAGTTTGCACCGATCAACAGGTGCTTGTTGAGAGAGTCTCCGGAGGTGGTGCGCTGTGAACCGTTGAACACGACGCGAAGTTTGGTGCAGGAGTTGGATTGGCGGAGAACTCCGTGATGAGGTAGGTAACATCCGGAGGTACTGACCGTATTCACAGGGCCCATGTGTTTCAGCTCCTCGTACTCCTGCATAAATGCTCGATAGAGGACACCGAAGTCAGGGTCCTTCCTGCACCGAAGTTCCATGGCAATCAAGAGGCTCTCGGCAGGTTTCCGGGTCTCACAGAGCGATGTCGGCAAGGACGAGAAGGGTAGTCGCACGACGTATCTTCCGGACGCAGTTCGCTGGTGAGTACGCGCGAAAAGAGTCTCGCACTCCTCCTCTGGCGTGAGTGCGACTGGGGCGGATAGTTCCTTTTCCTGCTCCCAAAAGTTATGCACCAGCTGGGTCAGTTCTCGATCGACGGTGCATTGCAGAGAGTTGCGGGGACCTTGAAAGGATGCTGTGCTGGATCCCCCTGACAGGATCCACCCCAGGGCGGTTTTCTGAGCAACGGGATCTTGAGAACCACCCTTGCGCAGGCCGACTTCGAGGATGGTTGAGCAGACATCAGCGCCTAACAGCAACTCGACCGGATCGTGCTCCAGATACCTGGGGTCGGCGAGTTCAAGATCACGGACGTGAGGCCAAGGGGTGTGGCTCCTTATCGACGAGCCTTGATATGCCGACAGGCGCGGTAGCACGAAGGCGACGGCTTTGAGTTTGGCTCCTGTGATCGACGAGGAGAGATTGAGCGTTACCTTACCGCGGGCTGACCCAGAGCTCCGCCGATGCCGATGATAGACACCGCGGAGCGGAAGCGGGGTAAGCGTAAACGTTGGACCAGCGCCTCGGAGACGATCGACACTTCGGAGCCTTGGTCGAGCATCGCTCTAACTGGATGAAGATGCCCGGCGCGGTCAGCAATATGCACGCGGGCAGTCGCGAGGAGAATTGCCTTGCGGTCGGATGACGAATGCATCGCGGAGAGCACGCTTGCTTCGGAGGATGAGGAAGAGACGTATGCTTCGTGCAGCGCGGTATGGTGTTTGCCCTTGCACGTTAGGCAGGTCTTGACCGACTGACATTTGGAAACCAAATGATTTCCGAGGCAGTTGTAACACAGCCTACTTTGTTCGACAAAGGATCTCCGGTCGCTCGCGGATTTCGTCTTGAAGTCGCTACATTGCATGAGCGTGTGTTTGCCCTGACACAGCGCGCACTTCAAGTGAAGTTTGATTCGGATCCGTGCTTCGAATAGTGAGCCTTCGCGATTCGCGACGAATCTCCGGAGCTCTTTGCTGATGTTCTCGGCTTGGCAGCATTTAGTGTGAGAATGCGCTTGGCGATGAAGTTAATGAGGGTGTTGTGATCTGGCGGATCAATGGAGTCGCTGGTGGAGGACTCCCATTCCATCCGCGTGCGCAAATCAAAGAGTTCGACAGTGAGGAAATTGAACAGGTCCATGCCATAGGAGTTGATGGGCCTTCCTATGCTCTCCTGCGCGTTTACTGCGGTCGTAACGGCATTATGAATGCGACTAAGCTCTTCGGCGGATTCTCCCTTCATTTTGGAAACCGTGGTGAACGCAGCGAAATTAGAACGGATCAGCTCTCTTTTATTTTCAGTGTTTGCACAGGATCGACCAAGCACGATGGTAATTATCACTGTTCACCGGTCACTGTTAATGATCTGATTAATTTTTCAGCGGCCCCTTTTACGCAAGATCGGAGGTAGTGGAACCGCTCGATGTCGGAAACAGACGCATTCTCTCCGATGACTGACAAGAAGAGGTCGCGGAATGACGGCCATTCTTCGTACGAGCCCGAGAACATAGGAAGTTTGATTCGCGGCAACGAGGTCCTTGGAGCCTGCTCCTGACTCGGCTCGCCTTTGGACGCGCTGGGCGTCTCGCTCTTGAGTCTTTCGGCATAGCCGGTCAACGTGCTGCGTTGCGTCACGTACGTATTTTCCGCGACATCGATGAAATCGGATTTAGCGTACTCACTCTCTTGGTACTTGTCCTTTAGCGCTGCTCGGACGAGCTCGTGTTGGGCTTCCAACTTGCTCCAGAGGTTGTCTAGAATGCTGATGCGGGCTTGGATGGCGTCGCGAGTGATGTTACTCACACCCATCTTCCGGAGATTGTCCACGCAACGGGACATCCGTCCGTGGATGTCGTACTGCGCCTCCAGTAGTACCTTCATGCCAGTACTCATCGTCACTGTTTTGCTTTCAGAGATCACTGCAAAACACGAAACTGCACGGCACTGAGAGAATCACCCACGGAACAGCGGATGCGGATGATAAATCCGGCTCGAAGGACCAGAAAATGTTCGCTAGCGGAATCCGACAGTGCGACGACAGGAACGGAAGGTCTTTTAGTGAAAAAGTGCGCGCCACGTTCACAATCAAGACAGACGTTTATTACAGTCAAGAATAAAAAAGATGTTCAGTGCAGTGACTGCGAGTATGCGACAGCGGAGTTTAACAGTGAGAGCGGTTTTACAAAGCGGTTAATCGTAGTCCAAGCGGAATAGCGGTCGTTATAAGCGGTTCGATTTTCGTATTATTAGCAAAGAAAGCGGAAGTCCGAGTGAGCAAGCGGTCGTGTAGCGAAGTAGCGGTTTTAATCAGCGGTTTAACAAAAGATGCGGTTCAGCGAAAAGTACGAGACTTCGATCTGCTCTCGTGCGGTGCCCGTTATAAGACGAGCGGAATTTTGGGCCCGTTGCGACGTGGCCCAATAATTTTAATTATTTAGCGGTGACCTCATGGCGCCGCGTATAATTGGCCGCCGATGAGGTCTGACGTCGGCTTTTTCGCGGTTGCCATGCGCGCAGTCTTTTTAGAACAGCTGATTGGCAATCAGTTGATCGTGACGTATGGGCGCGCATGCCCGTACGTCACGCTGATTTTGTCGACGGTTGATATTATTATTGTCAATGTTTATGACTCGCGTTTCTTATGTCCCAAAAAAATTGGAGATAACTCGGACGATCGAGTTTTTCTGGCGATTAGAGGTCTCGAGAAGTTTCTCGACGCCCGTTAATTTTGAACTCTCGAGTTATAGAACATTAATCGAAATAGATATAATATATTTAAGGAATTTAATTCGGAATGAATTTTACGATTTTCGAATAAAAATAAATACAATTTGTATGAATTAAATTACATTGTCCTTATGTATCCAAGAATTGTGCGAATTGTCAAATCCCAGCCATTTCACGTAAACCTCGTCACCCCTCCTGCGCAGTACTTTCTCCACGAGATACACGTCCGGATAATTCGCGCGATGCAACTCGTGCTCGTAGAACGCTCCAGCGATAGATTTTTTGCGATAATCCTCGAGTAGATAGCTTACGGGATTAGTATGCTGCACTTTTACAATTTTAAACACCTCGGTTGTCCAATTTGGCGTGTAACCCTTTTCGAAAACTGTCTTGTACTTGCTAACGCGTACCGAGTTACCTACTTTGAATTTCGCCAGACCCGCGATATTTACACGGTTGTACACAGTAGCCAAGTCTTTCAGCGATCGCGGGGGTAACGTCGACGGGTCGCATACCGATCGTTCGATGCTTGCGCGCGTTGTAATCCGATACGAGTCGCGGCAACGCGTTGATCCACTTGTAAGATCCGTTCAGCGTAAACATCTTCCACATGTCGTTTTTCAGCGTGCGATTGAATCGCTCAACGATCGATGCCTTCAATACCGAATACGTAGAATAGTGATTGATGTTGTTTTCGCATGAGCCGTTGCACATCGGCGTTATAAAATTCCTTCCCTATATCGGTCCGTATGTTTTTCGGACATCTCTTGCTATCTCGAATTATCTCGGCGATAGCGTCAGCTGTCTCGCTTCCGCCTTTACTCTTAAGTGGTACGGCCCACGCGTGCTTGCTCAACGCATCGATAACTGTGAGTATGTAGTGGTAACCTCTGTTGAAACGAGAATACGGACGCATCTCGACGATGTCGGCTTGCCACAGGTCATCATAGTCCCGCACTATGACGTGTCTTCGGGGAAAATTTTTTCTCGCCGGTGCGTGCAGTTCGTTCACCAACTGCCGTTTCTCTAAACTATGTTGTTTCTTCGCTCCTTCGGTTATTCCCGATCGTCGATCCATCGTTGTTTCGATTCGTCGACCAAATGATATGTGTCCCGAGTATCACCGTGCGTTTTATCATTTGTTACCGTTCGTTGGCGTTCGATAGTCGTTTGATAGACGTTCCTGACCCGTTCGTTGGCGTTCGATAGACGTTCGATAAACGTTCCTGGCCCGTTCGTTGACGTTCGATAGACGTTCGATAGTCGTTTCTTACACGTTTGATAGTCGTTCACTGCCGTTCTTGACCCGTTTGTTGCCGTGATTGACCCTGTTGGTAGTCGCTTCTAAGTAGTCCGTAGCCTCGTTCACAGTCGTTTCTGACCCGTTCGTAGCCGTTCCTGAGTTGTATACCGCCTCGTATGTAGCCGTTCCTGACGTCTTCATAGCCTTGTTCGCAGCCGTCCTTGAGGTGCTCGTAGCCTCGTTCGCAGCTGTTCTTGAATTGTTCGTAGCCTCGTTCGAGGCCGTTTCCTCTTCGATCACTGCCACTTATTGTAGCTTGATAACCGTTCGATAACCATTTATAGTCGTTCGATAATTGTTTGTAGCCGTTCGATAACTGTTCGTAGCCGTTCGATAAGCCTTTGTAGATGTTCAATAATTGTACAATAGCCGCTCCTAAGCCGTTCACTACAGCTCATTACAGGTTGATAGCCGTTTCTGAATTAGTGTTAATCGCACGCCGAAGCTCGTTTATCGCAGTCTGCAAAGCTCGCACAACCTTCTCGAACGCAGTCAGCTTCTCGTCTGATTCTTTCTGTTGATTCTTCAACGTTTTAACGCATTGTTCCATGTACAGTTTGTTGACTACATCGGTATCGGTCTCAGGTTGCGCTACACGGCGAATCTTGCGCGACCTTGCGTCATAGTCCGTAGCGACGCGACACAGAGCGTTTTGACGCAAGTAACTCGTCACCAATTTAATGACGCCCAATGATCGCTTGTGTCGATCGCATCATTTCTCCGTTCGAATAATCCAAATTTGTTGATAGGCATTTTTTTTCGATGCGAGTGACATCGATTGACTGATTAGTTTCGTCGAGACATCGTTTAATTTATAATAAGACCGGCTTCGCGAAGTTCCTCTAGGATCAACAGGCATCTCGTTGTCGTGAGCGTTGCGGCCAACTCGGCGCGAAGCGTCGAGCAATCGTAGTCGATCCACTAGCTCGTTGGGGTCGTCCCAGTGCACGTAATCGATCTTATTGTCGGTTAGCGTCATCGCGCGAGGCTCCTGTTCCGGATTTATTCTTTTTCGATTCGATCGACATCAACGGCGCGATTATTTGCTTATACTTGTATCCCTTGTTGTTATTTAATCGACCTTGCGCATCATATTTGCGTTTATGCGCACTCGTCGCCATTAATATGCTCTTATATTTTTGCATATCGTCCTCAGTGTATATGACTCATCGGGAATTCTCTTGAAGATCAACTCGTATAAATCTGGTGTACCGATATACCTCACTTTGTCTATGATTATAGAGTCATCTCTATCAATGTCGAATCGTTTGTTACCGAGACGCATTTCATTCTCGTCGAAATAGACACCGTACACGTGATCGATCTCATTTTTTCTTTCGTCGCCACTAAGGAGAGCGCTCATGTACTTTTGTCCCAGTGGCCCCAAGTGCTCTCGTAACACTTCTTGACCTTCTGGGCAGCGATTACGTATCTTTTCCCCTAGGATGGAATCGTGAAAAGTGAAAACTTTCACGTGAACTCGACGATTCCACCGAATCATGAAACTTTTATTAGTGTGGAAACGTGAAACTTTTCAGTGAACTTGTTAGCCGAATTGCTGACGGAAAGGTGGAATAAGGGAATAGTGACGCTGCCTAAACCTGCAAATTTCTATTGAAAGTGAAGTGAACTGTTTAGTTAGACTTAATTAATTAAAGTTAAAAAAAAAAAAAAAAAACAAATTAAAAAAAAAAATAATCTGCCAGATTCTTTTTTCTTGTGTAAAACGCGTCGAATAAGAAATTTATTGATTTTTGAGGTGAGGCCCGTATTCTAAAAATTACCTTAAAAATTATTCTTTCTTATATAATAAATTATAATTATTCATAATATATAATTTTGTATTCTTTAGCATAAACATGGCACTTGCTTTGTGGCAGTTGCAATTAATTGCAGAACAAGAAGAAAGAAAATTTTGAAAATACGAAGAAGACAACTACGTGATGCATCCAATCCCTTTGAAATTTTGGAGTCACAATATTTTTAATCGGTAGGTAAAAGAATACTAAAATTGAATTAAGAGATGAAGCTAGATCTATAATAATGATTTTTCAAAGATAGATCAAGAAATCAAGATAAAGTGTTTGTCGAGTTAAAAATATGACATGAACAATAATTTGCCACATAACATTATATCACAACAATTCAATTCATCAAAAATTCAAAAATTAAAACTTTAAGTAAAAATTTAATTCACAGGCTTTCAAAAGTTGCTACATTGGAATTATGCAACGCTAACGGCCTTACGTGCAGGAACGTGTGAGAGCAACGGCAATTCCATTGGAACTGAAAGTAAAAAATTAAACAATTTAAATAATTAAAACAAATAAAATTTTTATAACTAAATAAAAAATAAAAAAAAAAAAAAAAATGTAAAAAGTAGTTATTTTTAATTTTTTGTTATAGAGTAAATTAATTAATTGATATTTTATTTAATTTATTTATATTTTAAAGCTTTTGGCAACCTTAAGTTTGTTAAGTTCGGGATCTTATCAGAGGAGAATTGGTCAGGATTTTTTATCTTGTATGTGCCAAGCATCAGTTAGTAAAGCGATACATGAAATTGTTAATGCACTGAACGCCATAATGCCACAATGGATAAAATTTTCTACTCAGAATGATGAAATTCAGTTTATCCAGCAACAGTAAGTTGTAACTATTAACTACATAATATTTTAAATATATTGTTATTCTTAAAAAGAGCATAATTTTGCTATTATTTGTTTTATGTTTTTCAATTTGAACTGAGGTATAAAAAAACTTAAAATTTGTAAAAAAAATTATATGAACTTATATCATACTTTTGTTTTATACAAAACTAAATTATATATTTAGGTACTTGATTAATACAAATTTCCCAGGTGTGATAGGAGCTATAGATGGAACGCATGTAGCGATTTGGCCTCCTACAAAAAATAGGGAACATTTATATATAAATAGGAAGCTATTTCATTCTTTAAACGTTATGATTGTAAATACAAATTATTATTATTATTTTATTTATTATTTACCTTCTTATGAAAAACAATAAGGTTTACGAATATTTATGAATTTCGAATCACATATGCTTGTACAATACAACATCTAGTATTTTTCGATTGAATAAGAAAAGTGCATTTCGAAATTCACAAATATATTCGTGAACCTTATTGTCCACACGACTGCATATACGTACATCTTTTCTCACTATGCTTTTTATTTATTTTATATTTTATTTACAGGTGTCTGATTATTATTGCAAAATATTGGCTGTTGTTGCAAATCATGGTGGTCGTACACATGATGCTAGAGTATGGAGCTCATCCCGTTTATGGAGGCACATGTTAAATCAATACGAAAATGGAAGAAGAAATGTGTGGCTGTTAGGTAAGAAAGTGTGATTTTTATATATTAATATATAAATTATAAAATTCTTTATTCTTTATCTACATAACATGAAAAAGTGTGAATCATTCAATATTCATTTAGAATTACATATTATAATTGAGATGATTCATAAAGTTATGATATAAATTAATTTTTTTAGTGTATGATTGTGTTAGTATATTTAATTTCTATAATTTATGACTTTAGGAGATTCTGGATACCCATTGTTGCCATTCCTCATGACGCCAAAATTAAATCAGCCACCAGGGTCTCCAAGTGCTGCATATACGGAGAGTCATGTGAGAGCACATGCTCTGTAGAAAGGACAATAGGAATTTTAAAAGGAAGATGGAGAAGTTTGCGTAAAGAAAGGGCGTTACATTATTCACCAGAATTTGCTGGTAAAAGAAATATAATTAATTTTAATATTTTATAAAAATTATATTTAAATTTACTATAAAATCTTGTTATTATTTTTTAGCACTCGTAGTAAATGCAACATGTGTTTTGCATAACATTGCTAAACAATATAATGTTGCGGATGTTGAAATATATTTAGATGACGAAGATATTAATGAGGAAAATATCGGAATAGATAATGTACCTCAAAATATGCGCGCCAGAGGACATGCAACACGTGAAGCGATCATTGAGAGATATTTTACATAATTCCGTAAATTGGTATAATTTGTAAGAAATATTTATTATATTATAAAAACCAAAAAATACATTTTTTTAAATTATGCGAATAAATTTTATATGAACAAAAACACAAACTTTCTATATTTATATATATTGCACAAAATCATATAATATTTCTTATACTAACATATAAGTTCTTATACTATTGATTCTGCAGACTGTGCCAAAATATATTTTATTTCTCTTAATTGGGCTAAAATATTTTCTTGCACCTTTAATGTTTTTTTCGAAGTTTTAATTCCTTTTTCTTAATTTTTAATTTAATATCTTGTATATTTAATATGTTGTACGATAATTCATGAGTGGACTTTTCTGCAATTTAAAGTAAATATTAAGTAATCTAATAGTAATATATATAAAATATTTTTTTAGATACCTTTTCTTGTATTATTTATTTGTATAAATTTATTATTTTTCTTGTTTTTATTAACTTTTGATGCTGATTTTGGTGGAACATTTTCTATATCGTCATTTTCTTCTATTTCTTGGTATGACATGTTCTGCTCTTCTATTACATTATTATTTGAACACACATCATTTCTTGAACTACATTCTTGCAACATTAGTTCATCATCAATTATTCCACCCTCTGGGATATTATCCATTCCAGCTGCTTCTGGAGTTAAGAACTCTAAAACATCTTCTTCAAATGTAGAGAAATTAACTTTTGGAGGTGGTCCACCACCTGTTCCTTGTATGCAATTTTTTCGTTTGCTTTCTTTTTTCAAAATATATGTTTTTATATCTTTCCATGTCTAAAAAAATTATATATATGTATATAAATTATTATATATGACTTTTTAAAAAAATTAATTATAATTTTATCTTAGTATTTCATTTTAAAATTAGAAATATGCATATTTTACACAATAGAGATATACATTTTTTACCTTCGCCCATTCTTGTCCACTTTTCTGAGGACCTATATCAGCTGCATTAATGCTATCAGCAATATTATTCCACATATCTTTCTAAACATATTAATGAGTTTTGTGTTCAATAATCTTTATCTCTACTATATGTATGCATATCTATTGATGCGTAAATAATTACATTTTTAATTTACCATTTTCCGTTTGCTTTCACTTTTTCGATCTATTCGACCCCTTGCTAATTCCGGATTATTTTTTAAGAAATTCAATAACATTTCTTTTTGTTTTTGTGTGACGTTCATTTTGATATGCTACTACTTATACTTCGAGGAGACGGTATTAACAATATCGTTTGGTTTTTATTATTTAGTTTGGCGCTAATAGCATCTCCTGCCCCCCCAAACGCAGTCTATATATTTCTTAATTTTAAATATTCGCGGTTTAGTTATACTAGTAATTTTTGATAGTAATACTAGTAATATTTCTTACCTAATGTCACATGTTTGGTGATTTCACTTTTCACACATAATACGTAATGGTTCTGTTATAATTTCACGTGAAAAAATACACACGGAATTTGGATAAGCGGAATCGTGAAAAGTGAAAGCGGAAACGTGAAAAGTGAAAAGTTTCGCTCGAAATTACATAATCGACACCCTGACGTTTGTAACATGTTTCGAACAGATGTTTTGAGCGGGTTGCCCGTAGTTTCGAAAACATTTTCGATTGCGAGTGATTTGGGTATCGCGGATTGTACGATTCTCGTTGTCGCTGAGGTTATCGGCGGTTCATCCAGTAAAGCATCCGATAGATCGGATGTACGCGGCGTCGATAAACAATTCGCCTTCAATCGTTTCCTCTTTTTCGGTGTCGCATCCTCCTCCTTTTCCTCCTTGTACCGCTTGATGGGTAACGTTTTAATCTTCGCGTCAGCGTTACTCTCTGGCTCGTTTTTTACCGCGATTGAGCTAGAGTTGTCGACGATCTTTTGTAGTGGCTCGATAATAGGCCCAAAATGGGTCTTGACCGCGATATCGTCGTCGATCTTACCGGTCTTCTCTTCTTCCTTTAATTTAAATGGCCGCTTCTGATCTTACCGGTCTTCAAAGCGCGATGTTTCTTGCGAATCGATTCGCTCGTTTTCTCAATCTGCCTCGCAACCTTTTCACGCTCGCGAATATTATTGCTTCCAGCCATGTCGACAGTGTCGAGCGTTTTACTCCTCTCGACGGAATGTCAGCAGCGACTAATCGTTTTGCGGTATCGCGAACACGTTAAATCCTTTTCTGTATCGCCCGTTCGTAAGCGAGCTGTCCTTATCTATCACTAGAAATCCATACTTTGGTTGCCAACAAGTACGACATAATTCACTGAAATCCTCGTACGACATGTCGATATTCACGTGATCGTTGTACACGTGTTTCAAGATGGTACCGTCCTGTTTAAACAAGATCAGCAGGTTCGCGTTGTCGCGTATAAGATGTTTTGGTATTCTCGCGTACGTCTTCCGGTCCTTCCGTCCCATACGTATGCGACGTATGAGATGCTTGTGTTGAACGGATCGAAAGACGTGAGAGATAACGCAATCTTTACGAGGCCAGCGACAACAACAACAACGTCGACGTTCGCTAATATCCAATCGTCCAAGAAAAAGAAACTCAGCGCATCGAACGTTGCGTTTTTACAATCTTTGGGATTCGCGGTACGAAACAGCTGAACGATGACCGACATCCTCAACATCGGTGACGAACCGATCTTCGACGATCGTATCGTCAAGATCGAGACTCACACGTACAACCCGTTCGCCAATACAACGTTCGGATACAGTGACGAGATAAGAATACCCATACAACAACAGGATCTGTATACGTTGCCGTATGAGTTTCCTATACATCGAGGGAGAACTAACGAAAAACAGACCACCAGCTGACGGAGGAGCTGATGTGGCACTGGGAAATAATTGCGTCGCATTCATGTTCGATGAGATTCGATACGAACTCGATGGCGTTGAGATTGATCGCAATAGAAACGCAGGAATAACTACTACGCTCAAAAACTATGTAACGGTATCATCCGATAGAAGCGTGATTATGAGGAACGCCGGCTGGGATGCGTCGACCAATGCGAATGGACATTTCAATTTTTGCGTTCCGCTCTACATGTTATTGGGATTTTGCGAAGATTACAAACGCGTAGTGATTAACGCTCGTCACGAATTGATCTTAATACGATCGCGCAACGACAACAATTGTCTGTTTGAAGATTCGACGCTGGAGCCTGCGATCAACATATTCAAGATACAATGGCGAATGCCACACGTGCTGTTGAGCGAGATCGAAAAACTGTCGATGCTGCGTGCTCTGGAAAGCGGACGATATCTCAGCATGGGTTTTCGCTCGTGGGATCTGTACGAGTATCCGCTATTGCAGCGTACAACCAAGCATTCGTGGGCCATTAAGACCGCGACTCAGCTGGAGAAACCACGCTACGTTGTCTTCGCTCTGCAAACAGGCCGGAAGAATGTTATGTCTGAGGATACGAATCGATTCGACGACTGCAAATTGGTCAACGTGAAACTCTATCTGAACTCGGAATGTTATCCGTACGATGATATGAATCTGGATTTCGATAAAAACAGATGGTCCATTCTGTACGACACGTACACGCGCTTCTGCAAGAATTATTACGGATACGAGTATCTCGAGCCGAGTCTCACCGTCTCGATGTTTCTACGTAACGGTCCGTTCGTGATTATCGATTGTTCTCGACAAAACGAATCAATCAAGAGCGCAACCGTGGATGTGAGATTGGAATTTGAGTGTAAGGAGAACGTGCCGACGAATACCACTGCGTACTGTCTCATCATACACGATCGCATGATCCAGTACAATCCGTTGACCAACGTTGTACGCAAAATCACCTGTGTTCGCGACACAAGAGAGAGGGGAAGAGGAGCAGGATATAAATCAGTGTTGCGAGGCGTTGGTTTTAGTGTCGTCATTCCTCTCGACGAGAGATCTCGTCATGTCCGTACCAACGTTTGTGGATCTGCAAGGGTTTATTGTGGGGAGAAATTTTGTCGTGAAGGAAGCTGCGGTTCTGAGAAAGGGATATGTTCTCTCGCATTACTTTTTCGCCAGTCCCGTACCGTAGAGCGTGCTTACAAAATCTGAGCGATGTCAAGTCTCATGGGTGATTAGAAATCATCATGGATTACAATGGGAAGACGGAAACGTTCCGTATGGCTTGGCTGAGCGTGTAATTACAGCTGTCGTTGGTACGATACACGAAGAAGAAGAAGAAGAATCGTCTGTCTTGTACGTTAAAGGACTTGAAAAGCGATAATGGCTGACCGATATACTAGACGATGCGGGAACGGCTATATCACTGAAACCTTGGATGCGGATTACGAAGATATTGATTCTCTAAATAAATTAGATATTACCAATAGTATGCGATGTGGAAAACATGTTAAGAATTGCGCATTACAAAATGTATTCAAAATATTTAACTGGTGGTCGCAACGCCAGAAAGAATTGCAAGAAAAATAAAATATGTAAACATTAATATGTGATCTCTTATTTCCCCACCCTAATCCTTCATTGCGTTTCTAAGAATTCTTTTGTCCGAGCGCCGTCTCCCCCTTCTCCTAAATTTCAGTGCGTTAGAAGCATTGATCCCCCACCACATTATACTTTGGAAGATGAGCGTCACGTATACTCGGTTAATTCCTGTACGATCAGTGTCGCGTTAACCGTTCGTGGTTCACTTTTCATAACCCCCCAGAGAAATGTACTACGTTGAAAGAAGCAGCAGCAGCAGCAGCGGCGTCGGAAGACGCGTGAATAATTATGTACCGAGTCGTGATAAAACTCCATCGTTTGAGAACAAATGTGACGAGTAAGTTTCGTTTAACTTCTTTCTATTTTTATATTTTTTACAAATTGTATTATTATTACTATTATTTAATTTTAATTTTTCCCGTAGTATTTCGTTGGAGCGTCGTGCGGTTCGTATACTAGGTAGACGATACGCATTGACAGCTACGGAATGCAAATTCCTCGAAATTGGTATCAACGTGGGTCCGCCGAGTTACGTGGAGATTGCCATAGGTCATCGGGGAAAGGAACTGATATTATCTCTCGAAACGTGGAAGGGACTCTGCGAGCAACGTCATAATATTCTAAATCTCCTTCGGAACGGCTCTCAAGACATCTACAATTTTATAAGCGTTGGACCGCTAACAGTGAGAGTTCATACGATTAACGACGCTAAATAAGTCTCGAATCTTCAGACGTACGCATGATGATGGTCGAATCAACGTTACATCGTATGTTCGATCTCGATAGTTGCATCGATGTAACTTTTGATCGATTGGATAAAATTATCGAAACAGTTGATGTCAAATTTACGCAATTCTCCAATATCGCGTCCCTGTAACGGATCCGAAAGAAGTATCAAATGTAATACACGCGAGTGACGCTTTCAACAAGCATCAACTCGTCGATTGCGAGCTGGCAGCTTTAGTTTTTAGTCCACATAGTGTGTAAGAAAAATATGTATAAAAAGAAGAATAAAGTTTCAAGTTTACTAAATCATGATGTAATTTCTTCGCACGTATTCCCACCCGCCCAATCCTTTTCAAAGAAATACCGCTGTTTATATTGTTTATAAATTCGCGCGACGCGTAATTCAATGCGAAAGATAAGAATATGTCGAACGGAAAAAAATCTAGAATTACTTTTATTGGGGGTGAGGGGGTGTACTGCGAGAGCGCAAAGCAGCCGAACATCGGCGCTGATGCGTTGCATTCCTTCCGAGAAAAAATATAGAAGATGATTCTGGAACGCCATTTGTTTATATTGTTTATGAATTCGCGCGACGAGTAATTCAATGAGAGAGAGATAAGAATACGTCCAACGGAAAAAATCTAGAATTACTTATATTGGGGGGTGAGGGGGTGAGGGGGTGAGGGGGGTACAGGATGAGGAGATACCGCGAGAGCTGTTACTTATATTGGGGGTGAGGGGGATGAGGGGGTGTACCGGGGAGAGCTATTTTGTTTGCGAAAACATGTCCCGACGCGTTAGGGTATGTAATACAATATTGCTTGATAAAATACCGCTGTTTATATTGTTTATCTCTCTCAACCGGGTATGTAATATAATATTACTTATACTTGCGATAAAACATCCAACACCCGCCCCGCAGCCCCCGCGCCTCCGAAATCCCCTCCGTCCCGCGTGACGTCATACCCCCTCGCCCCGAAGAACCCCCTCGCGCCTCACCCCCCTGAGAGGACCTGGATTAGAACCGGCCTAGTATCACCTACTTACATGTGAGAGATATGCAATATTTTATGCAATAATGTATTTTTGTCAATTGGATAATAAAAGTAATATGCCAAAGAAATTAATTAAAATATATAATTATACTACACTGATGGTGTGTTACCGAGAGCCTATGGATTACCAAAAATTCATAAGCCGAACTGCCCATTTAGGGTGATTGTCTCCTCAATCAACACTCCCCTATACCAATTAGCTGCATTTTTACATATCATCATCTATGACGCTATCCCCAGGGCACATAGTCATGTTGCCAATAGTTTTGAATTAGTTAAAAAACTATCAGGTGTACAGTTAAATGACCACTTTAAATTACTATCATTGGATGTTGTCTCTCTCTTTACTAACATCCCATTAGATTTAGCGTTGGATGGCGTCTTAGAGAGATGGTGTTTAATAAAAGAAAAGTGCAGCATTCCCCGCGACGAATTCTTGACTGCAGTTCGGTTTATATTAAATTCTACTTTCTTCACTTTTAATGGAAAAATATACCAACAAACATTCGGAACTCCCATGGGCTTTCCCCTATCCCCCCTCATTGCCGATATCACTGCAAGATTTGGAAAATAAAGCAATTGGACGAGTTCCCTTCAACCTACCATTCTATTATAGGTATGTGGATGATATAGCTTTGGCGGCTCCCTCTTCTATGTTCAATGAGGTCTTGGGTATCTTCAATTCTTTTCACCCAAGGCTTCAGTTCACATTGGAGGAGGGGGTTAATAATAAACTTAATTTTCTTGATGTTACGATAATCGTGAACAATAATTTAATTGAATTCGATTGGTATCACAAACCTACTTTTTCCGGGAGATATCTAAATTACAAGTCAAATCATTCACTATGCCATAAGAGGGGAACAATCGTAGGATTGGTGGATCGTGCCTTTTTATTATCGCATCCGAGGTTCCATCAAAAAAACTTTGAGCTGATAGTCGGCGTCCTCTTGGACAATGGCTATCCTCTATTTTACATTTTCCATGTAATACGAGAGCGTCTGAAGTTGGAGCGGGTTCCGTTAGCGCACGGTGCGATAGCGCACCAACCCGATAGCACACAAAGTAAATCGCGCACAATCCCGATAGCGCACCAACCCGATAGCACACCAACCCGATAGCGCACGAAAGCACTATCCCCTCACACACGCACTCTCTCACACACACACACACACACACACACACACACGGGGGGGGGTGCAAGGGGGGCCTTCGGCCCCCCCTCCCGCACCCACCCCGTCCCCCTCGCTTCGCGTGAAAAGTTGCAAAGTGAATCCGTGCGCTATCGGGTTGGTGCGCTATCGGGATTGTGCGCGATTTACTTTGTGTGCTATCGGGACGTGTGCTATCGGGTTGGTGCGCTATCGGGAATTGTGTCAATTTTTCGTGTGCTATCGGGTTGGTGCGCTATCGCACCGTGCGCTAACGGGACCCTCCCCTGAAGTTGTTATTGGCCTTGAATCAGACAGGCTTGGAGCCCGACGAGGACCACTCTGAAAAAAGACCCTCTTCATATTTTACAATCCCATACATTCCAACGTTTTCGGAACAATTTAAGCGAGTTCTTCGTAATCATGACACGGGAGTTTCTTATTTTGGCTTAAATAAACTTCGTAATTTTGTCAAGGTCCATAAAGACATAATGCCAAAAGATTCGTGTAACAATGTAGTGTATAAAGTCTCGTGCAATGATTGCGATGTGTCATATGTCGGCCAAACTGGCAGACAGTTAAAAAAACGAATTTCTGAACACCGAAATCATATTCGACGAAATACGTCACAACCTTCGGTTATAACTAATCACAGACTGGAATTCGGTCATGATTTTAATTGGGAAGAATCTGAGATTTTGGACAGGGAGTCCTCGTTGGGCAAAAGGCTTGTCTCTGAAATGTTGTTTATCAAGCGCCAAAAAAATAGCTTGAACTTGCAGAGTGATACAGAGGGCTTGCATCATACATTTGCGACGATAATCGATAATTTATCGAAAGTATGAGGCGTTCGTTCATGCGTCGGTATGTTTGTTATCGTTGAGTCAACTGCGCATGTCCTTGGTTGAGTCCATGTTTACGTCCTGACAACCGAGGACATATTTATACAGTTCGTCATTGAATCTCGAACCGACATGGGGCACACAGCGGTACACTATATTATTAATTGTAAAAAGCGCGGAATCTGGTGAGCCATGCTTCTAACTATTAATTTAAGCAAAAAAGCTTATTCACGTGTAATATCTTTCGGTATTTATTTTATTATTTTTACTCGATTTGTTAGATCTGCTGTGACGTCGCATAGCATGACTATAGTATATTTAATTGACTATTGGAAGCAGAGCGCTTACTAGACCTCCGCGGGACGCAATTTAGCGTCATCTACGCGTCGAGAACAAATTCGTTTAATGTAACGCGTCACTATCTGTAACATATATTGTTAACATCGCGCTGAAGAAGGATCAAAAGATGATCCGAAACGTACGTTTTTTGTTATTATAATGTGTTTTTTAATAAACTAATACTGAAAAAAGAAAGAAGTGTTGTTGCTTCTCTGCGCTCCAACTACCGCGCGTTGGCTCTTATGCCATTTTCTTTTTAATTTTTTGATTACTTGAGCCAAATCTCTAATTATTAAATATAATTATACATCTTTAAATTTCGTCGCGATTTTGCCCTTTCCTTACATATTCCAACTGCCATGGAACCTGTCCTTCTGGAGTTAAAAAATAGTCGGCAAGCTTATTTTGCTCTTCATACGCTTCAACTGTCGCTCGATGAGCATTAGACGGTGGAATACTTGGAATAGGTATATTGTTTTCTCTCCAAGCACCATTTATTATATTCCCATTATTATTTTCTATATCAACAAATCCCGGAGGACAGTAACATCTATCCGTTTCAAGTTGTTGCTCTTCAAAACTTTTTAAAAAATTATGAAGACAAACTGCACTCATAATTATTTTATCCACAGCATTAGGCTGCATGCATATTATTGTACACAATACTCTCCAACGAGATACCAAAATGCCAAAAGCATTCTCTATTGTTCTTCGTGCACATGATAATCTATAATTAAAAATTCTTTTTTTTCATCTAAATTCCTCCCTGAATAAGGTCTTATAATATTTTTTGATAGAGGAAATCCTTCATCTCCAATGAAAAAGTATTCAGCTAATGTGTTACTTCCTGGCAGTCTTTCTCTACCTCTTGGTAAATTTAATTTCCCTTCTTTTAACAATTTTCCAATTTCAGATTCCGAAAATATACTTGCATCATTATGACTACCATATGATCCAACATCGATTAAGATGAATTTATAATTGTAATCGCAAGCAGCCATTAGTACTACACTAAGAGTTTTCTTATAGTTGTAATATAAACTACCAGATCGTGAGGGAGCTCTTATAATGCAATGCTTGCCATCAAGTGCACCAAGACAATTTGGAAAATTCCATTTTTCAAGAAATCCTGCGCTAATTTTCTTGTAATCTTCCATAGATGGGGGCTGCACAAATTGAGGGAGTAAAATATTCACAATAGCTTCAGTTGTTTCCTTTATAATAGCATATGCTGTTGATTCTCCAACGCGATACGCAAATGCTATAGATAGCACTTGATCACCAGTAGCTAAATATCTAAAATTGTAATAACTTTACTTGATACTTCATTTTCATTAAAAAGAAAATATAATATTTTATCAGAGATTCTCTAATGAATTCTTTGCATTAAAGATTTTGGCATACCTTTAATCTTAATTAGACAGCATTATTAAATATCCTTCATTATCATTAAGTATTTTATTTAATAATATATAACTTATTATTTTAGTATAAAATATGACATGTTACATTCAAATAATTTAGTAAATATGTTAATTTTTAACAAGCAATTCCTTTTATACAAAAATACTCTAAGATTGTATGTATTATAATTAAACCAGTAAATTTATGAAAATATACCTCAGGGTTATAGATAAACGTTGTTCAGGTGAAATAGCTCTCCAGTGTGACTTTTGTAATGCAGGAGCTATTAGCTCTAGTAAATTATAAAATGTATTAACTGTCATACGTGTATATCTAAAGAACATTATAGTGTCATCTTTCAACTCCTGAAATAGAGCCATAAAATCCCCTTGTTGAGGTCGATTTTCATTTATGGGCCTTACCCATAATCTTGTCTTTTTGTGCTGTCTTTTTCTCCATGTCATAAATAATCGACACCAATAGCTAATCGCTAATAGAAAATGTGGATCATTCCATATATTGCTCATTGCTGGAAATAACATTTATTTACTTAATAATTTTATTCATCACAGGTAGTATACCCGGTAAGCAAAATGCGCGCAATTTGTCAGCAGATTGGCGACAGATTTCCACAAAAGTTGCTAGCAGATTGGCATCCGTTATGTCCGCATTAGGATAATGATTTGTTAGCAGAACCTGCTCACAGAATCTGACAGCAGATTGGCGACAGAAACCGAGCAGAATCTGTTAACATGACTTGAGGTTAGATTGTCAGCAAAAACCGAACAAGATCTGCACGCGCGCAATCTGACGGCAAATTGGCAGCAAAAACCGAGCAGAATCTGCAATTTTTTACCATTCATATCAAATAATGCATTTAAATGGATTTAAAGTCCGATTTTTACATTTATATAAATAAAAATGAAAACTGAATGACATTTTTATAATTATATTTTTAACTATTTAGACATTATTTTACATATACTTTTTACAAAATTTTATATAATCATATTTATGAAAAATATAAACATAATTTTCTATTAATTAAAATTATTTAAACTAAATTAAAAATACTATTATAATTAAATTGTGACCTTTAAATATTCTATAATTTTTATAATAATTACATGATATCAATTACATGATATTGAATTCTAATTATAGTATTAATGAATAAACTTGTTGATGGATTTTCCGATGACCGCGACCAGAAGAGAACCTAAACAGACAACAAATAGAAAATTAAAATATTATTTTGTATATTATTTTAATAACGTAATATATAATATTATATCGCGCATGTCAATATTTTTAAATAAATGAATATAGTTTTTAAAAACCTACTCATTTATTTGTATTTGCGACACACGATATAAAATATACGCGAGAAAGCTTTTATAATATGAAATATTAGAACGCTATAAAAAGCGTTACAATTATAACACACGCGCGTACGTGCGTGCGTGTTATAATTGCAACACTTTTTATAGCGTCCTAATATTTCATATTTTTTGTGTGTGAGTGCGTGTGCATGTGTGTGTATTTGTGTGTATGGTTCTTAAAATTTAACGCTGAAAAGTGCTCTTTATTACGATAATCGAGGTTATTCAAGTCGGATGATTAAAAAAGGCGCTGAAAAGTGCCGTTTGCTCTTCTCGAGAGAGATGCGATCCATTCAACGACATATGTCGTTGAATCCACCAATCGCGTAGTAGTCCTTCTCCTCCTCCTTCTCTTCCTCTCCTCTTCGTCCTTGTCCTCCTCCTCGTCCTCGCAAGTATAGTTTCCATTATCTAAAGATGTATAAAAAACTTTGTCATGTTACGAAAAATTACAAAAATATTTAAATAAGAAATAAAATCAAAATTTTTACATACACGTTATCTAATCGTCAATAATTTCTCGATCTGTACTTTCGTTCGACTGCTCGTCGTTCCATAGATCGCGTTGAACCCTTGTGCCGCCGCCGTGCGGAATGGTCTTGCGTGATCTGCTCCTGTGTCTCTCCTTGGACATCCTCAAGGCCTCTCGCATTTGCGC
>JALHBL010001084.1:0-62500 GCA_023638675.1 Camponotus pennsylvanicus | reverse complement strand
TAACTCACTGGATCGACCGGTGGGTATGCATAAAATGCATTTTCCCCTCTCGTAAAAAAAAAAAAAAATACAGGTGAGTAAGCAAATGAGAGAGAGAGAGAGACACAGACAGACAGACAGAGAGAGAATGTATGTGTTCGCATGTGTGTCTGTATGTGTATAGCGACCAGCTGATCGCAGCAGGCGCCCCGCGTAAGCACCAGCGTCTGACGGTGAATCGCGCCACCCTTGCCTGTCTCTTGTATTCGACCCGTCATACGTTAACTACTTCCTTTAATAATTCAAAAACTAAGCTTCAAACGAAATTTTGCCAAAGGAAAAATCGTCTTAGAATTCGGTCAAGATTTTGTTTTTGCAAAAGCATAAAGTTATTTAGAATCACCCTGTATATGAAACAAACATAGTGAGAGTATTAAGAAAATGGAAAATAAACATGCTAATATATAAATATATAAATTACTTATGAGAGAGAGAGAGAGAGAGAGAGAAACGCAGATGATGAAAAGCAGATTTTAACTGTAGAAGAGAAACAATAAAATAGCCAGTATATATAAAATAACATTCAATTACAATATTTGCAAATGTTTGAAAAGAAAGTACACAAATAAGACGAATAGAGACAGCAAAGAAAAGAAAAGTATTATAAAATGTGATGTAAAAAAAAAAGAATGTAATATTTTCGCATTTTTATAAAAATTAAAAATGTTTACAACATCAGATCTTACATCTCACTATGTATAATTACTGCGACCACGTATTGCAATGTTTCCAAGTGATTTTCCTCATCATTGTCCATCGATATAGAATTCCAAAAAGGCATTTTGTAACATTTTGCATTAACTTCTTCCAAATTAATACAAAAGAGTTCATTGCTTAACGTTGTACATTTATATACCCGAAAAACCGATGATACCATACCAACATCGTAAAAATTATCAATCTCTAAAAATTTTTTTATAATTAAGCAGTAGGTATTATTGTTCATAACAATGTTATCGACAATACAGATAGATCCGTCATTTAAAACGCAGCAATTATCGTGTTCATCTATACTTAGCGATATTTCGTTGAATTGTATTTTACGGTATTGAAGACGATTACTACCATTATTATTATGCGGTATAGACACACGAATAGAGGAATCAACTTCACAAATATTGTTTAAATTACGAACCCGTTTCTCTGCCATTCTATTAAAAAACTGTTGCAAAGGTTGACCTGGTTTCCTACAATATTTCCTAAAAGTTGACATATTACTTTCGTAAGGAAAAGCAGAAAATGAATCCAGGCTACCAAAACGTTTGACATCGTCAGTGAGATGAAGGAGTCCGTGAATATTATACGTATGAAAAGTTGGACCATAAAGATCATCACAACAAAGAACAAATTTCTGTAATGCAAGATCTGCAAACATTAAATGTTGTCTCGATGGTGATTCTGAAACCAAAACTCTAATAGCAGCATGAAGAAATAAGAAATGTTTATACAATTGTTCGTTTAATATACCATACATTACAACAGGACCTGTATATAGCAAAAATTGGCGGAATTCGGTTGCTTTATATTTAGAAAAAGTATCAAGAGATGTAAGGATCTTGCGAAATCTGAAGGGCAATATACTTTAAGAATCTTTAATCTTTCAGATACAATAGAAATAGATTGTTACGTCCGGTGAACTCCACGATTCTTTTCCTTCTTGAAACGATATCGTGGAAGAAAAAATCAAGGATCGGCTTGCATTTGAAACACAATGCGATCCTTCTTCAGAATAATGATAGCGTATAGAAAAACGCAACCTAACTCTCGTATATAACCATTTAAACCTAACAAATCTAATACTGAGAATGGCCAGTCGAGATAGCGTTAACGAAACTCTAAATAAATTCGTGAATTATAATACGAAAAGTTGTTATAAGAAATTCCAACTGTCCCGTATCTATATCTTGGTACGGCTTTATGTTCGAAGCCTCTCTATCTAAAGAATTTTTAAAATAAAGATCTGGTTCTCGGGAAGATTGTCAAAATCTAAACATACAGCAATATTCTTGAAATTGATAGTGCACGTGCGCTCGTTCGGCAGGCCACCCTCAAGCGTCCTTCGAATCGTTAAATCATCAAGAACGATAAGCTAATCAACTTACTCTCACTCTCTACTGGATGGAGCTAAGACTCGAGCCAAAGGGCTTAACCAATTAAAATCTTAAGAAACGCCTCTCCTCCCAAAATTCAGCCTCCTTGTCCTTAAGAAGGGAGAAAATTAAAAAAGGAAGGATGAAGTGTAATGAGTAAAATCGGTTTAAAGTGGCATTATTAATAGAAAATCCCCCCCAAATTCATTGGACTGTGGTATTCCCAATATAAGGAATTGTAGATACTAGATTAGTGATTACTGTTGCTCCTCAAAATGATATTTGACCTCAGGGTAATACATATCCAAGGAAGGCAGTAGCTTTTGATAAAATATAAATAGATATTCCAACTATTCATGTATTAATTAATTTATATATATTTAGGTTTAATTAAAATTATAAAGAAAATATAAAATAGTTAGAGTAATTAAATTAAAATAATTATTAAAATTATAAAAAAAGTTATTGAAATTATTACAAAAGATTCCCACCATCCAGTAAGGAGGAGGAGTAATAACTTTAAAATGCAAGCGCAAGGCGCGACGCTGCGCTATTAACACTCCAGTTGACAGTTCAGTACGCTAATTTTTCCGACGAGCAGCAGTGCAGTTGACGGTTCAGTTCACAGTTCCAGTCAAGATTCAGTCATTCAATTTTAAAATTATATAGCCTCGGGGATCCTTTTTTCTTGCATTATGCAATTGAGTTATTAATCTGTTTTATATCACAGTGGAAATGATTTTGTTAACATTTAATTGTGCATCGTGTGAATTCTCTGATGAACATCTCCATTACCCAGCTCTTCATGTTATAAACCTCCGACCTCAGCCATTGCAATTTTATCAACGCACTCATTTTTGTGATGCCAACGAGTTGTGAGTAAAATTGAGTAATTTTTATTTTCTCCCTTTCCCATATCTTACTATCTCACAATTTAAAATCTACGTTTGACAAATAATTTTAAATGGTTTAATAATCATTAAATTTTTACTAATTACTATCAATCAATCAATCCTTGTCTCACCTCTCCTCCAGTCTCATTCCTTGTTCTTCCTAATTCGCCTGGAATCTCCGTAAGGCGATTCGCGAACAAGTCCTTATTTCCCCTTCCCATTCGATTGGCGATTGCGAAACGATCTTTAAGTAATTAGAGTTGAGTTACAGATCTTTAAGGTAATAATGGTTTAATCAATAATACTCTCGATCAGTTAGAATTCCATAGTAACCATCGATAGTAATTTATCGTTAACATTTCAATTCCCCTCTCCATATAACATCTATTCGTTCTGGATTTCAGAATTGGAATTCACGAATATTCCTCTTATCTATTCGTTCCGGATTTCAGAATTGGAATTCACGAATATTCCTGTTATCTATTCGTTCCGGTTTTCAGAATTGGAATTCACGAATATTCCTCTTATCTATTCGTTCCGGATTTCAGAATTGGAATTCACGAATATTCCTCTTATCTATTCGTTCCGGATTTCAAAATTGGAATTCACCAATATTCCTCTTATCTATTCGTTCTGGATTTCAGAATTGGAATTCGCGAATACTTTCCCATTCTCCAAAGATTCTTTAAAGCAATCTATCCCATTAGTTTCCTTTAATTTTCTTTCCAATATATATATATATATATATATATATATATATATATATATATAATTACTACTTCAAATTGTGATCGGATATATTTTAAATGAAAGGATTGAACGATAAATAAACCTTAAAGATCGTTTCTTGATAGAGACCTAATATACCTAAACGATCATCTGTCTTTATTAATAATTACCGTATCTAAATTGCGTATCTTCAATTTTATTAGTGTCGCCTCGCAATTCGCGATCAAACATAAAGCGTTGGCGGAATCGCCGGGAATCTCCGTAAGGCGATTCGCGAACAATTCCTTATTTCTCTTTATTAGCTCTTTCTGATTTATTTACCGAGAATTTATATTGTTTTCTATCTTTATATCTCGTTTCAGCCCTTTTTTATATATATATGTATATATATATACATATATATATATATATATATATATATATATATATTTGTGACGTGACGCCTGGCGGCCCGTCACAAGGATCGCGAGATCTGACCGGGAAGAATTTTTGGGCCCTCGTTCTCCCCTGATTTAGGGAGAAAGAGCGGATCTTGGAGGCGGGAATAGACTCGCCTCCCTTGCGTAAAGATTTGTATTTTTTTTTGGCGATAATAAAATTAAGATAAGGCGCTACTGTAATGGGGGACGCTAACGGGGTCTCACCCGGTGACTCGACCCAGCGCAGAATATCAGGCCAAGAGATACGGGACGAGCGGAAGCGCCGACTGGAAGGAGAACGCCGAGCTAAGTATTCCTCTCTACTCTCATAAATTGTAACATCAATTTAAGATTTCGCTGCCGCCCCTGTAAACCTCCATATACTCAGCAGGTACGAGGAATAATCGGGGAAGGTCGACCAATAAATAAGATCAAACTCCGGAACCCCGAAAACGGAGCCGTTGCGACCGAATTAAGCGCTACCGAAGAACCATAATAGTCACGGCGAGCGGCTACCGGAAAAACCCCTCACCCCGGGCTTCAATTGGAGGACCAAGGAAAAATCTGAGCAGAGACAAGGTTGCGGCGGGCGCGCATACGGCCCTAATGGCCGCAGGATTAATTGAGACGCGTGACGATCCTGAGGGTAGCGGAAGCGACACAAGTGGCCTAATTATACATTAACTTGCCGGCGTGAATCCGACGGGCCTTCCGCTCGTCACTGTTCGGCGGGCCGGCGGAGAGTACGACGGCCCAATAACACCGATTTTAGAAGCGGATGCCGAGAGCACCGAGGATCTCACGGAGTCATCGGTGAGACGAGCGTCGACCCACGAGGCCGTTTATTATAGATTATCAGGTAGACGTAGCTCGAACAGGATCGCTGCCGAATTGCTGCCGTTAAAAGTTCTTTTCGTGAGATGAATTCATGCTTTCGATAATTGCGCGTTAACGTATGGCGGCCGGCCGATATATCTTGTTCGAGCTAAGTAAAATTAAGTGCCCTCTCTCCCGAGTATGCGCCGACAGTTAAATTAATTGTCTTTCTTGGTACGATTATTATGAATTTGTGAAAATCTTTGTCCGCTAAACTTTCGATTCGACGAGCTCGCGCACAAAGGCGATTGTGATATTCGATACCCGTTAACTGCGTCGCGGCGTCGACTTGCATATTTCCGAGACTCGGATCGTTCGGTATCTTATTGTCGTGTCTAATTGTTCGCGTTTTGATGTCATCGTTTATATTATATAAATTAGTAGTCGCTCAATTCTTTCATTAATGCCGCAGATATGTATAATCGACTCGCATCTATAATCGATTCTGTTAACCGCGTGTGCGGCAAGTAAATCCATTACTATAATTGATCATTTAATTTTTACGGCTACAGACGGTTGCCAATAAAGGAGCCGACACCGCGGGGTTCATTATTAAAAGTTATTTGGGGATTCGTAGCTGCCGAAACTCTAACAAGTCTCGTTTAGCGCGGAATTCCGGGACTTTTCTTGTACGTTTTTTTTTTGCCGCGTGACATGTGATACCGCGGTGATGCCGGCCCGTCGCTGCCGGCTAATAATCTAATAATCAATGTTGTAAAATCGTGTTACATCCACGCGAATCTGTCTGCCGTGGAAATTTATTCATATATGAAATATACTAATTCTTGTTATTATAATATTACGTTTTATTTGCAGCCACCTTGTATTCTCGATCCTTCCTTGTGAAGTATTAAAACGGACCGCCCCTCTACCAATTTCGAGACGGGGCTAGCCGAGCGTCCGTCGCGGTTTTCTGAGCGCTTTGCATTGTTTTTTGTGTACTGCCGATACGTTAAATTTTATTAGAGTGGTGCGGATTCCCGCACCTGGCGCCCATATATTTTAGTTTGGAGAGGAAACACTTTTCTTTTATATTAGAGATCGCGCCGAGGATGTGCCGTGGGCCATTATCACCGGTCATTTAATGTCATTAGTCCTTAATAAATTAACGGTCACAAATTGGCGCCCAACGTGGGGCCCACTAAAACCAGGGCATCTCAAGATTTAAAATTTTCCGTTTGTTATTCGTCGACACAAGGAAGAAGGAACTCGAGAATAACAAGGTCAACTGTGATATATTGAATTTTGAATGTTGTGATATTTCTCCGTGTCTTATATTTGAACATGTATTTCTCTTGTATTTGAGGGTCGCAAGCAAATAAGATTTTGAAAATAACTGCCGGTGGTGTCGAGAATTGAGAACGCGAGCGTAATTCGAGTTATTATTTGTTCTTTTCGTTAGAGACTTCCAGATTATGATTAGATTAATTTAGAAGATCTCTGTCGTTAAAATAAAATTTTTTTTTCTTTTGCTGCCGCATAAAGAGGCGATTATAATAATTGAGAGAAGAGCCATTGAATTAACCAAGCCTAAATCTTTACTTCTCTTTGGAATAATATCGACCCTCTTAAAGATTTATTTCCTGCGATTTACTTTTTTTTCTCTTTCTTCTCAGAACTTTACTAAATTTTCTTAACATTCCAAGCAATATCTTCTCTTTTATTGTTGTAATTCGGAATCTAGATTTTTAGTTTTTTTCTTTTTTTAAAAATTTAATATTGGCCGGAAATATCTATGAATATCTTTGCTTGCAAAATTTTTTTTTATATTGCCAGAAACGTTTAAATACTCTCAATTTATGCTTGCACACCCTCGCAAATCTTTTTATATGTTGGCGCACTAGCTGCGGCCTATTATTTTTTTCTCTTGCAAGATAATTTTATTGATGTACTATTATTTTTTTTTTGTTTTGTGATGCCTTGGGTATCGCTATTGTTTCTTTGAGATATGTTTGAATGTTAATCTTGCTTCTTTCAGGAGATATATTGCGCTATTATATTATTAAGCTCGTTGCTATTCCCATTATATCGGGGGAAAGACGTTAGTGGAATTTCGGTGTGATTAAGAAAACAGAAAATTATTTAGGAAGAATTATATTAGTAAGGATTGCTTGCTCGAAGTTTACGGAACACCAGAGTCGTTTGTCTTTGCGCGGGTGTTTATAGTTTTTGCGTCACCGTTCGGGGCGATCGCCTGTTATTTTCGAATTTAACGATTATCATTGCTGGCTTCTCTCAAGGATCTCTCGAATAAAGCCTTCGCAGCATATCATAAATATTTGCGTCCTTGGGGAACCGCAGCCTTCGTCGCTCGAAATACGTTATATTTTCGACTGGTATAGTTGCCGTGAGATAACTGCCAATTTTGAATTCCATTTCGAGATCGAGTGTTCGCACTGAGCGTAGAGAATAGAAACAATACTGAATGGGTTCACGCGCTGTCGGTGGACCAGCTGAGGGCGGAGTTGGAGCGACGGGGTCAGAGTAGTGAGGGTACCGCCTCCGCGTTAAGAGTTCGATTAATTAAGCATGAGAACTGCACACTACTGGGATGGGAGACGCCGCGGACACCCACCGGAGTCGATCTGGAAGAGTTCGAACAGCCGGAGGGGGCGCCTAGAAGGCCCAGTGAAAGGGACGAACGGTCCGTAGCTGCCGAAGGGGCGGCAGAGGGGGACCGCTCTCGGTTGCGTGTACGACCCCCGCGAATAGAACTACCCCCGCAACCCGTGGATAATCGAACCACTCCGAGACCAGCGTCTTCCGCCATGGACGTTTATCATATCATGCGTCGGTGGAACTTGCAATTTTCCGGTGCGAGAGGTAGCGACGCGGAGACGTTTCTAACACGTATCGAGGAGGGCCGCGCGCTGATAACGGTCAGCGACGAAGAAATTTTCAAATGCATTCCGTTCTTTTTGTCGGGCATCGCGCTATATTGGTACCGAGGCGAACGTAATCGGTGGAGGACATGGCGCGATTTTGAGACTGCATGGCGTGAAAGATTCGGGAATCCTGACTTCCAATTCGCCTTACGAGACGAGATCATGCGGCGTACACAGGGCGAACACGAACTTATCGCGGATTATTTAACCTGTATTCGCGCTCTTTTTGATAGATTGAGTCCTCCGTGGAGTTTAGAGGAACAATTAAATTACGCCCACCGTAATATGCTGCCGCGCTTACAGATCTCGGTTCACCGCTGTAATATTTATGATTTCGCCTTGCTAGAATATGCGGCTACGCGTGTTGAACGTAGCTATGACGCTTTGGCGCAATATCGTCCTCCGCCGACTCCGGATCAGTCCATATTTCCTGATTTAGCGTATCGTCCTCCGCGCAAGACCGCGAAGGGCCCAAGTGCCGTGGCTGCCGCCGGAATAGCTGACGTACAGTCCACGAAAAAGAAAAGGAATGACAGGCGGGCCCAGAAAGGGGCGACCGAGACTAGGGCTGCATCGGCGACCGTTGCCGTTACGCCTCCTGCTGCCACTACCACAGATACTTCCGCCCCAGCTCCTAGCACCTCAGTGTCGTCCAACCGAAATATGAAATGTTGGAATTGTGAAAAGACCGGCCATATAGCGCGTGGATGCTCGGAATCGCGTCGCCAATACTGCTACCGTTGCGGCAAGGCAAATGTCACCGTGAAAACTTGCCCCTCGTGCTCGGGAAACGAAGCCGAGAGTCGTTAGGAAGGGCCGCTGCGACTCTGAGTAATGAAGGGGAGGCCCGCGTCGCGAACTCCACGCGCGAAATAGTCTTGTCTTCGAACATGGTCGATCCCACCGATTCTTTGGAGCTACCACCCTTGCATTATCTTATCGTTGCCGTTAATAAAGAACCCTTAAGGGCGCTCGTCGATTCGGGATTGACTCGTACAATCCTTGGAGCTGAGGCCACAGATTGTTCGAAGATTAAATCTGCCTACTCGCCAACGAGTGACTCGGATTCGCACCGCAAATGGGCAGATAGCGAGAGCGCGCGAAGAGGTCGATCTATCGTTTCGACTAAGGGATCGGATTCGTACCATTTCGGTTTGTTTGCTGCCGGACTTGACCGTTTCGTGTTTGGTCGGCATGGATTTTTTGCGAAAATTTGGCATGGTGGTTGATTATGAGCTATCGGAATGAAATTTTAGAGATAGTCCTGCCGTAAGATATCCGTTTGAGTTGCCGAACCAGGAGGAGCGAGTATGCTGTGGACTCCCCGAGTTGACGCCTTTGCAGAATGAACGTTTAGAGTCGTTTTTGGAAAATAAAATACGGAAAGCTGTCAAAAACCCCGGTGTCACCTCTCTCACTGAACATAGTATTGATGTTGGTTCGCAGAAGCCGATTAAACAGCGGTGTTATTTAGTTTCGCCTAAAGTTCAGGAGGTTATTCGCGATGAAGTGGATAAGATGTTGGAGGCTGGGATTATTGAACCTTCCTTTAGTGAGTGGTCCAATCCGATAGTCATGGTTAAGAAACCTACTGGGAAATATAGATTTTGTTTAGATTTCCGGAAAGTTAATAGCGTGTCCAAGAAGGATGCATATCCGCTGCCGAACATGAACGACATTCTAGATAAACTAAGATCGGCAAAGTACATCTCGACGCTTGACTTGAGTCAGGCGTATTTTCAAATACCTCTGGCCAAGGAAAGCAGAGAGATTACCGCCTTTAGCGTACCCGGAAAAGGATTATACCACTTCACGCGAATGCCTTACGGACTGACAGGAGCACCCGCGACATTCCAACGTTTACTAGACAAATTAATCGGGCCGGAAATGGAACCGCACGCGTTCGCGTACCTGGACGACATAGTAATCGTAACGCCCACTTTTGACGAACATTTGGAATGGTTGGAACGCGTATTAGACAAAATCTTCACTGCCGGTCTCACGATAAATCCGGCAAAATGTGAGTTCTGTCGCTCACAGGTTCGCTATCTCGGGTTTATTGTACAGAGAGACGGGCTGACCGTGGATCCTGACAAAGTTCAACCCATTTTAGAATACCCGGCACCACGGAATGTTAAGCAGTTACGCCGGCTCCTAGGTATGTCGTCCTAGTATCGGCGGTTTATTCCACGATTCGCAACTCTCAGTGAACCGCTAACAAGATTACTGAAAAAGAATCAACGTTGGGTGTGGGCGGAAGATCAAGACCGTGCGTTTGAACAGATACGTTCACACTTGTTGGCCGCTCCAACCTTATCGTGTCCGGATTTTAATCTTCCATTCGTTTTGCAAACGGACGCGAGTTCTGTTGGGATCGGAGCAGTTTTGACACAAACTGCCGAGGGACAAGAAAATATTATAGCTTTCGCGAGTAGAGCATTGTCCGATCCGGAGAAGAAGTATTCAGTCACGGAACAGGAGTGCTTAGCTGTCGTATGGGCTATTAAGAAATTTCGACCATATCTAGAGGGTTATAAGTTTACGGTAATAACCGATCACAGTAGCTTGCGATGGTTGCATAATCTTAAGAATCCTACGGGTCGACTCGCGAGGTGGGCATTAGAGCTACTCGAATACGATTACGAGATAGTGCATAGAAAGGGCGCTTTACACCACGCCCCGGACGCTTTATCCCGGATGTATGAGAGTGAGGCCGAGGTCACAGCTGTAGCTGCCGTGGAGATAGATATACTCGAGGACACTGCGGATGAATGGTATCGCAAACGTTTCACGGAACTGGCCGACGCAACTAAGAGATATACGGACTGGAAAGTTGTAGACGGTCAGATGTATCATTGTCGGCCGAGGGCGATCGTGTCGGATATAGTTGAGGATTTAGATCGGTGGAAATTAGTACTACCACAAGAACGACGAAAGAAAGCTTTGAGGGAGGCGCATGACGAGCCGCAATCCGGACATGTAGGGGTGGAAAAGACCTTTCAGAGACTCGCGGTCGCGTACTTTTGGCCAAACATGTTTCGGGACTTCGCGAAATACGTTAGACAGTGCGACACATGTCAACGTACTAAAGTGGAACAGGCTCCCCCGACAGGACTCATGGGCCGCCGCGTCGTGGAGGGCCCATGGACTGTCATTGCTGCCGATATAATGGGACCGTTTCCCAAGAGTAAGGATCCACCTACCGGATCCACCTACATCCTGGTCGTGCAGGACCTGTTTACGAAGTGGGTAGAGTGTTTTCCGCTACGCGCCGCTAACGGGAAAAAGATCTGTGAGGCCCTAGAGGAAGTAGTCTCACGGTGGGGCACGCCAAAATTTCTGCTTACCGATAATGGTACGGAGTTTGCGAACCGAACCCTGCAATCGTTCGCCGAAGAGCACGGGATCAGGCTCACTACTATTCCGCCGTATCACCTGCAAGCGAATCCTGTGGAGCGGGTGAACCGCGTATTAAAAACAATGATTGTTGCGTTTCTGGACCGCGACCACCGGGAGTGGGATGAGCACTTGAGAGACTTCCGCTTCGCCTATAATACGGCTCATCATTCCTCGATCGGAACATCACCCTCGTTCTTAAACCTAGGACGAGAATTAGATCCCTCTAATAACTTACGCGATCGTTGCCGAGGGACAGCCGAAATCGAACCGCGGAACCCCGTTGATTGGTCTGAGCGAATGAAAAAATTACGTATTCTATACGACTGGGTAGACGAGAATTTGGAGCAAGCCTATCGCAAGCAAGCCACTTATTACGATGTGAAACGACACAACGTTGCTTTTCAGATCGGCGATCTAGTACTAAAACGCCATCATGTTGTAACGGGCGGTTTTCGTCCGCGAAATGTACGGATAGCCGTCGGAATTGGGCGTCGGGTTCCAGTAATTGATGAGTGTTTGATAACAAAAAAACCTTTATTGTGACTTGACATATAATGTATATTCGCGCGGCGCGGATGGAATCGCTGCGTTGTAATTCGCTCGTCGCGATGTATCTTAATCGCCTGCAGAACTCGCAGTGGAGTGCGTTACAATTATTAATAGGTGCCGCTAATTTTATTTCGCGAATAATCGCTCGGATCCCGTTGATTTTATTTCTCGGATAATCGCTCGGCTGAATCTCGAATTCCTCGAGCGCGCGGTGAATTTCGCCGAAGCCGCGCGGGTCGCAGTTTTTGTCGCGGTTTTTATCGCTCAGCTGTTCGATACTTTAACTCAATACGGTTGTTCGGTTTTAGCTATTTAATTTCTTCCCCTTTAAGGATTAGAGGTTTAGGAAGGCGTCGCGACGCTAGCAAGCGTCGGAGGCGGCTCAAGTTCCACCCCCGGAATAAGTGCGACGCCTGATAGTCGGATCTCGGGTGGAGGCGATTCCGTAAGCACCGATATCAATCGGCAGAGGCAGCGTTCGCACTACCTTCTGGCTTTTCTGGATTTCGCTTCGGATTTTCTCTTCGCTTGCTTGCCGTCAGACTAGCTGGGCTCGGGAAGGATCGGAAGGATCTGTCTGAAATTGTGCCGAGACCATCTTTTTATACCCCTCTAATTAGCCCGCGTCGGCGTATTGCGGAATTATCCCTACCGAACGGGGTAATGTAGTCGGTCGGTTCGGGTCCGTTCGGAGGGATTCGGGGCCGCCGAACGCGGGCCGGTGCGCTCTGCTCGTTCGGGCCCGGTCGACGGTCTTCGGCGGCGGTCGGTATTTTAAAGCTGGGCCGTTACGCGGCCCAAGTTTTTCGCACGAATGTCTCCGCTTTAAAAATGTAGGCGCATCGTGCCCCTGCCCCTGCCCGGCGGGTGTTCTGCCGGGCGGCAGCTTCCGGCTGTTATTCGGCCGGGAAACAATGCATTCGGGGTGCATCGTTACAATGTTTTGTCGTCGGCGGCACAGAATATCGCCGCCAAGTTGTCACCGAAGTTCCACGGACCTTTCCGCATTAACCGCATGCTTTCGCCTGTTGTGTGTGAGATCGTTAGTATGAATGGTGATTTTGCGGGTAAGGTGCACGTGCAGGATCTCAAACCCTACCATATTCCGCTTCCCTAGATAGCTGCCGACGTATAAAAATTTCGAGAAGTCAAGCTAAAAATGGAAGAGTGGCGCGATTTCAGACGCCGATACCGGGATGCCATCGAGGAGATGCACGAGTGGTACCCGGGGTTCTGGATGGAGCTCCGGGACCTGGCGGAAAGTCGGGACCGCCGCCGCACTATCACCCGAGGAGCGACCGTACGGGAGTTTCCCCGTACTAGGGAACAGGGGACCCAGGCCTCCGGAGGAAGGACGCTGGGACAACGCCTATTCGAGGTCGCCGCACCGGAGCCACAAAACGCTGGCACCCAGACGGAAGCGGCCGTCACCCAGTCCCAAGGAGTCCAGACGGGCGCTCCTCCGTCCGCGATAGCTGCCGTACCACGGAGCACTCCCGGAAAGGGAAGAGGCCAAAACCTCCTACTGCCGGCCTCGCTGAGGCGCCCCGGCTTGGCGATGGGGGATCATTCTCCACCACCTCCGCCTCCCCCGGAGCCGAGTCGTGCCGTCGCTCCACTCGGGGGAACCCCAGCGCTCAGGGGCTGTAGTGGCCGCAAGGCCACTAACACGAGGTTCCACCACGTGCTGGAACTGCCGCTCCCCTGACCATCGGTACTCCACCTGCCCGTGGCCAAAGGATCGCCAATATTGTTATGGATGTGGCCGGGACGGAGTCACTCTGCGCACCTGCCCCAGATACCGGGAGGAGTGGAGGGGCCTCGGGCCCTACCATCCCGATAGGGGACATCTGGGCCATTGATAGCTGCCGCCTTCTATATATATATATTTCTATATATATATATTTTTTTCTTTTTCTTTCTTCCTCTTTTAAAAATTCGGGCTCCTCTCTGATTAAAAATAAAGATAGATTGAGGGACCACAGCATCGCCTTAACCAGTTTCTACCCTCCTAGCCCTTTCCTACTGTTACGCCCTCTAGGATAAGAACTCCTCTTCGCTTCAGTGGTACTCTGCTTTGACTTTGTGGTCGCATGATCTTTGTGGTGTTGCATGTTCGTGACCTGGATGGGAATGACTGGAGGCGCGGCCGTGGGGGAGAGTGGACTAATTTTGAGTTTAGGAATTTAGGAACATTAGAAAGCTGACGGCTGTCGACGTTGGTCGATAGCCGAGACCTCCTCGGTCCTCTCCTAGGAGGGGGAGTTGTGACGTGACGCCTGGCGGCCCGTCACAAGGATCGCGAGATCTGACCGGGAAGAATTTTTGGGCCCTCGTTCTCCCCTGATTTAGGGAGAAAGAGCGGATCTTGGAGGCGGGAATAGACTCGCCTCCCTTGCGTAAAGATTTGTATTTTTTTTTTGGCGATAAAATTAAGATAAGGCGCTACTGTAATGGGGGACGCTAACGGGGTCTCACCCGGTGACTCGACCCAGCGCAGAATATCAGGCCAAGAGATACGGGACGAGCGGAAGCGCCGACTGGAAGGAGAACGCCGAGCTAAGTATTCCTCTCTACTCTCATAAATTGTAACATCAATTTAAGATTTCGCTGCCGCTCCTGTAAACCTCCATATACTCAGCAGGTACGAGGAATAATCGGGGAAGGTCGACCAATAAATAAGATCGAACTCCGGAACCCCGAAAACGGAGCCGTTGCGACCGAATTAAGCGCTACCGAAGAACCATAATAGTCACGGCGAGCGGCTACCAGAAAAACCCCTCACCCCGGGCTTCAACTGGAGGACCAAGGAAAAATCTAAGCAGAGACAAGGTTGCGGCGGGCGCGCATACGGCCCTGAAGGCCGCAGGATTAATTGAGACGCGTGACGATCCTGAGGGTAGCGGAAGCGCCACAAGTGGCCTAATTATACATTAACTTGCCGGCGTGAATCCGACGGGCCTTCCGCTCGTCACTGTTCGGCGGACCGGCGGAGAGTACGACGACCCAATAACACCGATTTTCGAAGCGGATGCCGAGAGCACCGAGGACTTCACGGAGTCATCGGTGAGACGAGCGTCGACCCACGAGGCCGTTTATTATAGATTATCAGGTAGACGTAACTCGAACAGGATCGCTGCCGAATTGCTGCCGTTAAAAATTCTTTTCGTGAGACGAATTCATGCTTTCGGTAATTGCGCGTTAACATATGGCGGCTGGTATATCTTGTTCGAGCTCAAGTAAAATTAAGTGCCCTCTCTCCCGAGTATGCGCCGACAGTCAAATTAATTGTCTTTCTTGGTACGATTATTGTGAATTTGTGAAAATCTTTGTCCGCTAAACTTTCGATTCGACGAGCTCGCGCACAAAGGCGATTGTGATATTCGATACCCGTTAACTGCGTCGCGGCGTCGACTTGCATATTTCCGAGACTCGGATCGTTCGGTATCTTATTGTCGTGTCTAATTGTTCGCGTTTTGATGTCATCGTTTATATTATATAAATTAGTAGTCGCTCAATTCTTTCATTAATGCCGCAGATATGTATAATCGACTCGCATCTATAATCGATTCTGTTAACCGCGTGTGTGGCAAGTAGATCCATTACTATAATTGATCATTTAATTTTTATGGCTACAGACGGTTGCCAATAAAGGAGCCGACACCGCGGGGTTCATTATTAAGTTATTTGGGGATTGGTAGCTGCCGAAACTCTAACAAGTCTCGTTTAGCGCGGAATTCCGGGACTTTTCTTGTACGTTTTTTTTTTGCCGCGTGACGTGTGATACCGCGGTGATCGCGCTCGAATGCCGGCCCGTCGCTGCCGGCTAATAATCTAATAATCAATGTTGTAAAATCGTGTTACATCCACGCGAATCTGTCTGCCGTGGAAATTTATTCATATATGAAATATACTAATTCTTGTTATTATAATATTACGTTTTATTTGCAGCCACCTTGTATCCTCGATCCTTCCTTGTGAAGTATTAAAACGGACCGCCCCTCTACCAATTTCGAGACGGGGCTAGCCGAGCGTCCGTCGCGCTTTTCTGAGCGCTTTGCATTGTTTTTTGTGTACTGCCGATACGTTAAATTTTATTAGAGTGGTGCGGATTCCCGCACCTGGCGCCCATATATTTTAGTTTGGAGAGGAAACACTTTTCTTTTATATTAGAAGATCGCGCGGAGGGTGTGCCGTGGGTCATTATCACCGGTCATTTAACGTCATTAGCCCTTAATAAATTAACGGTCACAATATATATATATATACAGGGTGTCAATAAAGTCCCGGGACAGCTAAATATCTCATAAACGGTGCATTTTAGAAAAAAATGTTTCAGGCAAAAGTTGTTTGGTTTCGAGGGGGCCATAAGACGGTACCATTGGTTTGACCTTGAAGAGTCATTTGAAGGTCACGTGAAGGTCACTTCAATTTTTTTAAATGGAACACTCTATATATTTTTGCACACTCTTGTAGCTTATCTCGAGAGCTTTCCAAAACACTATAATTAAGTACCTTTTCGTTAAGTACTTTTTGAGTTATGAGGCTTGAAATAATTTCTTAATTTTACATACACCATAAAATATCTTGTAAAATATTTATTTTTCGATTATCTTACCTTAATACTTTTACGTACAAAACAATGAGAGGAATCAATTGGTGTAAAGAAAACATATAGTTGTTTTGAAGAAAAAATATGTAATTTGCAATTACCAATTCCATATTTTTTCTTAAAAATAACTATGTGTTTTCTTTACACCAATTGATTCCTCTCATTATTTTGTACATAAAAGTATTAAGGTAAGATAATCGAAAAATGAATATTTTACAAGATATTTTACGGTTTATGTAAAATTAAGAAATTATTTCAAGCCTCATAACTCAAAAAGTACTTAACGAAAAGGTACTTAATTATAGTGTTTTGGAAAGCTCTCGAGATAAGCTACAAGAGTGTGCAAATATATATAGGGTGTTCCATTTAAAAAAATTGAAGTGACCTTCACGTGACCTTCAAATGACTCTTCAAGGTCAAACCAATGGTACCGTCTTATGGCCCCCTCGAAACCAAACAACTTTTGCCTGAAACATTTTTTTCTAAAATGCACCGTTTATGAGATATTTAGCTGCCCCGGGACTTTGTTGACACCCTGTATACAGGGTGAATCTAAATAACATTATGCTTTTGCAAAAACAAAATCTTGACCGAATTCTAAGACGATTTTTCCTTTGGCAAAATTTCGTTTGAAGCTTAGTTTTTGAATTATTAAAGGAAGTAGTTAACGTATGACGGGTCGAATACAAGAGGCAGACAAGGGTGGCGCGATTCACCGTCAGACGCTGGTGCTTACGCGGGGCGCCTGCTGCGATCAGCTGGTCGCTATACACATACAGACACACATGCGAACACATACATTCTCTCTCTGTCTGTCTGTCTGTCTGTCTGACTCTCTCTCTTTCTCTCTCTCTCATTCGCTTACTCACCTGTATTTTTTTTTTTTTTTTTTTTTTACGAGGGAGGGGAAAATGCATTTTATGCATACCCACCGGTCGATCCAGTGAGTTATGTGGGACTCGAGTACCAAGTCGAATTACCAACTCGGTACTCCCTACCCACTAAAAACCCCTCTCTTTTCACGAATTTCCTTTGACACACTGTCCCTCGGACTTCCCGAGATCTGTTTTCACATAACGTCAAAAAATAGTTATTATTACCTTGTTCGATGACTTTTGATGTATTGCTGTAATTGCTTGAAGGAGAAATGAATTTTCCGATAGATCGTACGTTCTCAAATTGAACGTAGATATCACGTTGCAAAAGACAAGAAATCCACACTAAATTATTAACTGAAAGTTTTTCTTCTTTCATGAACTGTATTCTTTTATAAACTTTAACGTAATCACATTTATTTACTCACTCGATGAGACGAGAAATTTACTAATGACTCTATCACTAATCATTATTAATCACTGTCGAATATTAACTGTTGGCGATTAAAAATCACTCGATGAAAGAAACACGCGCGGACACGTTACTACACGACGCGACGACGCGACAATGCGACGATAATTACTCGGCGACTGCAAGCAGTTTTTGTCATGGTAGGTTGCGGTAGGTTAAGGTACTACTGGCGCTATCGAACGCGATCATGTGTTCGATTGAAGAATGCGGTAAACATAATGCATTTAACATATTAATATTATTATTATCATGAATGTGTGTGATATCCATACATCGTATGATATCTATTTAAAAATTAATTAGATTAAATAAGTGTTTTTAAAATATTTAATATTAATATTTTATATGATAATAGTAAAAGTAATAAATATTTTAAAAACACTTATTTAATCTAATTAATTTTTAAATAGATATCATACGATGTATGGATATCACACACATTCATGATAATAATAATATTAATATGTTAAATGTATTATGTTTACCGCATTCTTCAATCGAACACATGATCGCGTTCGATAGCGCCAGTAGTACCTTAACCTACCGCAACCTACCATGACAAAAACTGCTTGCAGTCGCCGAGTAATTATCGTCGCATTGTCGCGTCGTCGCGTCGTGTAGTAACGTGTCCGCGCGTGTTTCTTTCATCGAGTGATTTTTAATCGCCAACAGTTAATATTCGACAGTGATTAATAATGATTAGTGATAGTCATTAGTAAATTTCTCGTCTCATCGAGTGAGTAAATAAATGTGATTACGTTAAAGTTTATAAAAGAATACAGTTCATGAAAGAAGAAAAACTTTCAGTTAATAATTTAGTGTGGATTTCTTGTCTTTTGCAACGTGATATCTACGTTCAATTTGAGAACGTACGATCTATCGGAAAATTCATTTCTCCTTCAAGCAATTACAGCAATACATCAAAAGTCATCGAACAAGGTAATAATAACTATTTTTTGACGTTATGTGAAAACAGATCTCGGGAAGTCCGAGGGACAGTGTGTCAAAGGAAATTCGTGAAAAGAGAGGGGTTTTTAGTGGGTAGGGAGTACCGAGTTGGTAATTCGACTTGGTACTCGAGTCCCACATAACTCACTGGATCGACCGGTGGGTATGCATAAAATGCATTTTCCCCTCTCTCGTAAAAAAAAAAAAAAAAAAAAAAAAAATACAGGTGAGTGAGCGAATGAGAGAGAGAGAGAGACAGACAGACAGACAGGCAGACAGACAGACAGACAGAGAGAGAATGTATGTGTTCGCATGTGTGTCTGTATGTGTATAGCGACCAGCTGATCGCAGCAGGCGCCCCGCGTAAGCACCAGCGTCTGACGGTGAATCGCGCCACCCTTGCCTGCCTCTTGTATTCGACCCGTCATACGTTAACTACTTCCTTTAATAATTCAAAAACTAAGCTTCAAACGAAATTTTGCCAAAGGAAAAATCGTCTTAGAATTCGGTCAATATTATGTTTTTGCAAAAGCATAACGTTATTTAGAATCACCCTGTATATATATCTTTTCATTTCTATTTTTTCTTTACTCCCTTTCGTTTTCTTTTAATTTCCCATCCTCATATTATTATTATTATTATTATCTTTTTCTTTCTCCTTATATTATTTCCCTTTGAATTATCATTACTTTTGGGAGAAACCGTTGAAATAGATAAATAATTGTCGAACTTAGACTTGGCGAATCTCTTATCTTAATTTTATTATTGTATTTTAATTTAGATCTGTGTTTCAGCGAATTTAGAAAATTTTAATTCTAACTATAACACATATGCGCAAGCGACGAATTCTATACTTCCCTTAATGAGTAAGCGTTATTCATATTTTTTATTACACATTCACTTTTTATTTTGTTTTATTTCTTATATTATATTAATTATATGTATATCAAGAGACACGGTAGTGTCTTGTGCTAAGTCCGCGCAGCAACAAGACGCGCTCCGTGTATCTTTACGCGAGTCGGATAGTTGAGCGTACTTGATATTTTCATTTCTCATATAAACGCTGAACGGATCGAGTTTTTACTAGATTCAATCGATAGCTTGGGTTTAAATTATATAATAAAAGTGTTTTTGTTTTTGCGCTACGTGCTCTAGAAACGGAGCTATTACGACGCAAAGTCGAAATATGAAAATTTTCATTTAAGAAACGTCTCCCTGGTCAACGCTCAAATCTCCAATGCGCATGCGCACAATTCTTAAAATGTACGTTTGACGCATTCGCCAGAAGATGGCGTTAACGGTGCTTATAAATATGCTGTAAAAGGTTATGTGTGTCACTTCAGGTAATTATATATCAACAACTGTCCGGCTCGCGTATAGATTAATTAATAATTAATAGTTTAATCAGGTAAGAAATAAATAAATCATTATTGCATATGCAGAGATAACTGATATAATCTTTACAAATAACTTGATGCGTTGAAAACTAGCAAAAATTGTATTTATTTAGGTACATTCAATTATATATAAATAAATATATTTATTTATATACACTAGAATATACTTATATACAATTCTTGCTAGTTTTCAACGAACCAACTTATAAAGATGCATGTATTATATAAAATAAGTTATCTTGCGTGTGCAATAATTCAGAAAGTATATATATATAGTCACTTCTTCATAATATAAGCTTCTTTACACGCAAACTGTTCTTGCAGTATTTAAATTAGATTAATAATGTTGAATCTTTACACGCAAACTGTTCTTGCAGTATTTAAATTAGATTAATAATGTTGAATCTTTACACGCAAACTGTTCTTGCAGTATTTAAATTAGATTAATAATGTTGAATCCTGTCTGTATTAGTACATATGTTCTTAAATCATTATTGCGTATGCAAGATAAAATATATAATACATGCATCTTTAAGAATAACTTGGTTTGTTGAAAAAGAGTTTCATAATTTCCTAAATATAATTCTTGCTATTTTTCAACGAACCAAGTTATTCTTAATAAAGATGCATGTGTTATACGTTATCTTACATTTGCAATAATGATTTGAGAGCATATGTATATATTAATGCAGATAGAATTCAACATTATTAATCTAATTTAAATATTGCAGGAAGGGTTTGCTTATAAAGAAGTTTACATAAAGAAGTGTCTATATACTTTGTGAATAGTTCAGTCAAGTGAGAAATAAATCATTACTATGTATGCTCTTGAATCATTATTGCGTATGCAAGATAATGTACTCATTGAAAACTAGCAAAAATCTTCACAAATAACTTGGTTCGATGAAATCTTTTTCAACGAACCAAGTTATTCTTAAAGATGCAGGTATTACAAAAGTTATCTTGCATATGCAATAATAATTTAAGAGCATATGTATATATTAATGCAAACAGAGTTCAATACTATTAATCTAATTTAAATATTGCAGGAAGAGTTTGCTTATAAAGAAGTTTACATAAAGAAGTGGCTATATACTTTGTGCATAGTTCAATCAGGTAAGAAATAAATCATTAAAACACATGTTCTTGGATAATTATTGCATATGCAAGATAACTTTTGTAATACGTGTATCTTTAAGAATAACTTGATTCGTTGAAAGATTTCATCGAACCAAGTTATTTGTGAAGATTCTTGCTAGTTTTCAACGAGTACATTATCTTGCATACGCAATAATGATTCAAGAGCATACGTAGTAATGATTTATTTCTCACTTGACTGAACTATTCACAAAGTATATAGACACTTCTTTATGTAAACTTCATTATAAGCAAACTCTTCCTGCAATATTTAAATTAGATTAATAATATTGAATTCTATCTGCATTAATATATACATATGCTCTTAAATCATTATTGCAAATGTAAGATAACGTATAACACATGCATCTTTATTAAGAATAACTTGGTTCGTTGAAAAATAGCAAGAATTATATTTAGGAAATTATGAAACTCTTTTTCAACGAACCAAGTTATTCTTAAAGATGCATGTATTATATATAGTACAAAAAAGAGTGATATCCCTAAAAAAATTACCCTTTTAAAAAAAAGGTAAAAAAAAGTGCTAAGTCCGCGTAAAAAACAGTATATGAATTTGCAAAATAGTGTATTATTAACTCTAAAAAACTACTGTAAAAAACCTCTCTCCAAAATAGGATTATTTTAATCTACAAAATAGTTATTTTAATCTGCACAAAATAGTGTTATTTTAAACCGTAAAAAACTGTTCTACAAATTATTTTAATTTTGTGTAAAATATATCCTACAAAAATAATGATATCAAAAAAATTGTGCTGTGAAAATAAAAACTTATAAAAATATTTTAACCAAAAAAAGTTATACAAAATAGTTGTTTTAATTTTCTACATTATATCCTAGAAAAATAATGATATCCAAAAATTACGCTAATTGAAAATAAAAACTTAAAATATTTTAACTAAAAAAGATTGTACAAAATAATTGTTTTAATTTCTTACAAATAATATTAAAAAGTTGCGCCGACTAAATAAAAATTTTCACTATAAAATATACATTTCTTTTTTATTTCCAATATTAAAAGGAAAATGATATTAAATGAATTGTAATATATCTATTATAAAAAATCGTTGAAAATATGAACAATCATATACATTGCAATAATCATATGCATATATCCTGGTTTAATTAAAGAAAAAAAAAAGAAAATGATAATACAAAATACAAAATTAAAAATTATTAAAAAAATTAAAAATTAGAAATTAATAAAAAAAAATAAAAATTTATATAAAAATTAAAAATTAATACATATAAAAAAATTTTAGTTAAAAAACTTAGCGCTGCTACGCTGAATAATGTGCTAATGAAATTAGCAGCGCTAAGTTTTTTAACTAAAATTTTTTTATATGTATTAATTTTTAATTTTTATATAAATTTTTATTTTTTTTTATTAATTTCTAATTTTTAATTTTTTTAATAATTTTTAATTTTGTATTTTGTATCATTTTCTTTTTTTTTTCTTTAATTAAACCAGGATATATGCATATGATTATTGCAATGTATATGATTGTTCATATTTTCAACGATTTTTTATAATAGATATATTACAATTCATTTAATATCATTTTCCTTTTAATATTGGAAATAAAAAAGAAATGTATATTTTATAGTGAAAATTTTTATTTAGTCGGCGCAACTTTTTAATATTATTTGTAAGAAATTAAAACAATTATTTTGTACAATCTTTTTTAGTTAAAATATTTTAAGTTTTTATTTTCAATTAGCGTAATTTTTGGATATCATTATTTTTCTAGGATATAATGTAGAAAATTAAAACAACTATTTTGTATAACTTTTTTTGGTTAAAATATTTTTATAAGTTTTTATTTTCACTTAGCACAATTTTTTTGATATCATTATTTTTGTAGGATATATTTTACACAAAATTAAAATAATTTGTAGAACAGTTTTTTACGGTTTAAAATAACACTATTTTGTGCAGATTAAAATAACTATTTTGTAGATTAAAATAATCCTATTTTGGAGAGAGATTTTTTACAGTAGTTTTTTAGAGTTAATAATACACTATTTTGCAAATTCATATACTGTTTTTTACGCGGACTTAGCACTTTTTTTTACCTTTTTTTTAAAAGGGTAATTTTTTTAGGGATTGTATTATCCAGTCAGAATTTAATTCTTAACGTAAATTCTTGCCTGTATATTCTGACTGATGACCTCCGAACGATTGTAACACCCGCGAGAATATATACATACACACACAGATATCCACTCACGCATAGCTACAACTGCTAAGATGTATTCTTCTTTCTTTATTTTTTTATAATATATGTATTTTTAATTTAATGTATAATTTAATTATTTAACCCGTTCTCTTCCCTAAATCCTGAGATCGCACTAGGTCCCATCCCGCGTAACAAGGATTAAATTCCTTTATCGAAAAGGGACCACCGAACGAATAGGCTTAAAAACGCAGCGTTAAAGAGACCTTCGATCGCTGACCTCTGTCAGGCCCTTCACATTCGTTCGACCCGATCCATACACACGCCCGAATAAAGTGTGTCATGGGGTAAGTAAGTTGCGTCCTTCCATACGGCCCATCCATTCCAGGGTCTGGACGTAACAAGATCTTCCGGAAAGTTTTGACAATTGTGAATATTTACTGTGGATCCATGCAGTTAAAAGTTTTTTTACAACGCCCAAGCATACAAGATGCATGTATTCAAAAGGTACTTGTGATACCATACCTATTGGAAGCGATGCTAAAGGACTTTTACCCTCTTTGTGATGATCCTCGTCTAAGCATCTAATATACTTTTCATCAGTTCGAAGAGCATGATTAATACCACTGAAAACCATACGACTTTCCATATGTACACCGGAAATTTTGCATTTGGAACAGGGTTTGCTAGACACATGACTGCGATGATTTAAAATGAAAGCTCTAGCTGGTGCATCAGCTATGAAAGTTCTCAAACGTATTGGGATTTTATTGCCACGAAAAATAATTCCTCCACAGGACATAATTCTAATGATATCTGCGACAAATTTTTCAAAAAAAGTATTGGGATCGAATGGCTTTTGTGAACCTTTATAGATTCCTATAACTATTGATTTCATGCATTGTATGTTAACAATTCTGCATTGAATAGGCCAAATATGGATAATACCTGACTTATCTAAATTACATCCATCCGTATTAAAATCCAATTCTAGTTCCTTGACAGTGGATACGAATGGCACATTGAAGAGATTTTCTACTAACGTTGCTTCGAGATCAAAGTGGATATATTTTCCTGGTTCTACGTTGGATACAATAGCAGGATGTAGAGGTGTATTGAGAAGAGTCCTAACATCTTTTGGCAAATTTGAAAAACAAGGATATGTTCGAAGAATAGCTAATATGCTGTTACCTTGAACATGAGTTAAATTGTTACTCCCAAAGCAAGATGCTAAACGTTCAGAAAATAGTGTCAAAAGAATTAGTAGATGACAAGGAGGATATATCACTGACATCAAAAATACATGAAGAAGAAGAGGAAAGCTCATCCTCTTCTATATTCACATGGCTCATATTCGAAGTATCATTAATCAAATTAATATCAATAGAAGAACTGCAACCTACATTTGACGAAATATTAATATCTTGTATGTTATTATCAATACTATTGATAATTGTAGAAGAAGAAACATTTTGCACATTGCTATTTCTGATTTCAGGCATAACCCTACTACGCTGTCTCACCGATATTGTATTTATTAATTTCCGTGAAACAGTAAATTTAATATTATTTTTACATTTCATGTTTACTTATCTTTCTTTTGAATGTTGCAGCTGCAAAACAATGTCTCGTATATCCAACACCTCTTATTACTTCTTAAAATCACTGTGAGTACAAAGTCTTCAGCTTGCTACTTGCTGGGCGACAGTTAAAGAAAGAGTGAGAGTCTGCGGCACATGCACGATACACGATGATGATTAGATTGCGACCAATCGTAGAGTTAGATAATATGGCTCAGCCAGTCCGAGACCAATATTTTGGCGCCATAAACGTTTCCCCTTCGAAGAGATATCGTTACCGCTAATGGTGCGGTCCAGTAAGCGCTACCAAATGCTCTGACAAGGGGTGTGCCAAGTAGTGAGATCACGGATTTGGCTGAATTTTAAATATGTTTGAGAGGTAACCCGCCACTACTTTATAAGCAAGTGGCACGATGCAATATTCAAGTATTCGCGAGAAATTTGCATCGAAAGTTTTCCGTGCGCCTTGTATACTGAACAGATTCGAGAGATTTTCAGGTAGTGAGCGTAGCGTAGCAGATAAGGTAGCGGACGAGAATACTGTACGTTGCAGGTTCGAATCCTACTTTTCCAATTTTTTTTTTTTTTATGTAAAGGAAGAGGGCCCCTAAGGCCTATATTCCGCCCCCTTGAAATTTTGATCCAAATGATTGAAATCTATTTCCTGACAAAGAAAAAGTATATTTTTAATGATTTTAGGTGAAACGAGGGTGTTTTGGGCAAATTAATCCTTAGATTAGTAGGGGTTTGTTTAAAAAAAGGCCAAAAATATGTTCTGGAAAATATTTTCAAATTGTCAAGTAATTCGCTTGAAACTCGTTACTCGGAGGTTTTCGGGGTCGCTGATTACGAATCTGTTGTCAGATTTCAAAAATTCAATTTTAAAAACGAGTAAAATCTTTTTTTGGTTAAAAAAGGATAATATAGAGTGGAACGGGAGTGTTTCCAGCAATGTTTTCTATAGAATGTGAGTTAGACTCGAATGCGGTGGGGAAGTGGTTTTTCTTGTAAAAAATAATTCTGACAACTCAAATATTTATCGAATTAATTAAGTTTTAGTTTCGAATACTCTGGAGGATTTGTACTAGAAGATATACGTTAATGGAAAAATACATTTCCCCTCAATGAGTATTTTGGTGTAGTGCTTGTTTTGGTTCATGTGTTTAAGAATCGTTGGTGAAGAAGTGGTCATCTAATCTTAGCGTTACTCAGGAACAACGACGTGGACGTGGTAGATATTGTTCCCTTCGGGGTGCTTGTTTAACGTGAGTCCCCTTGCCTCTCACGGAAAAAAGAAGACTTCTTTCAATATTTGGTCTTTTTCAAAAGCAAGAAGTCACAGGTCGAACAGCGATCAAAAAAAGTTTTACGCAAGTTTTAAATCGCACAGTCTTTAAATCGAAGTAAGTTATAAAAACTTGGCGTGCCCGGATTGTTTACATTATAAACAAATATATCTCCAATAAAATGTAAAATATTAGACATTATGTAATTAAATATTTAATCTGTATTTGATTATGATCCGGGCACGCCAAGTTTTCATAACTTACTTCGATTTAAAGACTGTGCGATTTAAAACTTGCGTAAAACTTTTTTTTTAAATTATATACATTATATAAAAAGTGTTTTAAGAATTAAAAGAATCCTAATTCTCATTAAATATTTTAAAAATCAATTTTCTCTGAATAAATATAAAATGCGTTTGAATTTCTTAATGAGAATTTATGTATAATATTTCTACTGTATAAAATTGATATTTCACGGTAAATATTATATCAAATTTACAAATTGCTCTTAAGTACTTGGATAATAGTAATTATTGATTTCATATTTAGTTTTGATATTTTATTTTTTAATATTTTTTTGTGAAAATTATTTGTTGAGGTTTTATTTTTTAGGAAAATGATTTTTTGAGGGAAAATTACTGTAAAAAATTATTTTTAAGGAATTTTTTTATTAAAGATGCATACAAAGTAGAATATTTTTTATGTACTTGGCGTATTTTTTTTACCTTTGTAAGGTTTTTTTAGAGTATAAAATTATGTAAAAGGTATATGTAAAATAATGTCTAAATAGTTAAAAATATAATTATAAAAATATCATTCAGTTTTCATTTTTATTTAAATAAATGTAAAAATCGGACTTTAAATCCATTTAAATGCATTATTTTATATGAATGGTAAAAAATTGCAGATTCTGCTCGGTTTTTGCTGCCAATCTGCCGTCAGATTGCGCGCGTGCAGATCCTGCTCGGTTTTTGCTGATAATCTGACCTCAAGTTATGTTAACAGATTCTGCTCGGTTTCTGTCACCAATCTGCTGTCAGATTCTGTGAGCAGGTTCTGCTCGATTTTTGACACCAATTTGTTGATTACATCAGTAATAATTATTTCTGCAACAAATTTGTTGCCTTTTTGATGACAACATTTGGTATCAGACACTTGGCATGATCTGATTTTGGCAGACTTGGTTATCTGGGTAGGTATAGGTACATACTATAGATTGGATTTGTTATATACTATTATAAATTTTATTAATATTATACTTACTGATAGTGACTTCTTTTAATATTTCACATTGATGTGACTTCAAAAATGTTTTTGAAATATTTCTTATATATTCTATATGCACGCAAACAGTATATTCAACTTTGTAATTATTTATTTCCGCAGAAGCTCGCAATATGCCTAAAAGTCGCTGCTGATTGGTTGATTTAGATTAATCGCTTATGGTTAAGCACTACAGCTTACGTACGCTTCGTGATTGGTTGAACAGTTCTATACGTTCGTTTATTGGCTAATTTTTACGGTACATCTTATGTTTACGGTTACGGCAATTCATGTGCGAAAGCCTTATGGCCATCACACATGAAATTCCATAAGCACGTAAGACGTAAACGTAAGGAAATCGACCAATCACGGTCAAGTATTAGCCCCCCCAAGGGGTCAAAACTCGACCGTGATTGGTCGATTTCCTTACGCTTATGTCTTACGTGCTTATGGAATTTCATGTGCGAAAGCCTTTAAGGCTCGTCTACACGACAAGACATAAGACAGCGCAAAAGCGTAAGCGCAGGCGCAAGAGAACTGGTTTTGGTCGTAGTGGCGCAGCGCAGCGGCCTAATGGAAATAAATTAATTTTATTTTCCACTCTTGCGCCTACATTACGCCGATTGTTTTCGCTAGTTCTGTAAAGTTATTTACATTTTTACACGATTGCTTGGATCATTCCTGTGTTATCGCCGGCAGTTTATCTCTATTAAATGAATATCTATATCTTTTCCTCAATAGGTCTCATATTAGTCACTGGTCTAGTTTCCACCGAAGCGTTAATTCGCATCTAGTGCGGCGTAGAATCAAATTTAAGTCGATGGAAACGCGACTAACCGTACTCATTTCACTCCCGCTTCGCTCTACAAGCTTTATCGGAGTGGCAGCAAACTGATACCAAATTTAGTCCGTGGAAACGCTTGATAATAAATAGTGCCAACCATATATTTAGAGGTTAGATCACATACTGTATTACATTCAACAAAAGTTAAGTTGGCTGCACTGAAATTTAATCTTCCTCACTTCTATTCTACTTTCGATGGAAACAGTAAGTAGGTATACTAGGCCGGTTCTAACTCAAGTCCTCTCAGGGGGGGTGAGGCGCGAGGGGAACCGCGGCGCGGGGGAGTGACGTCACGCGCGGGGAAGGAGGAACTGCAGCGCTCATTGAGTGACGTCACGTGCGGGGAAGGGGGATCCGCGGTGCGAGCGATGGACGAGGGGGTCCGCGCGGGTAGGGGGGATCCGCGGCGCGAGCGATGGACGAGGGGGTCCGCGAGGAGAAGGGGGATCCGCGGAAAGAAGACGATGGTGTGAGAAGGATAGCGCTAGTTGTGGGAAAATGATAGCGCTAAGTGTGTGAAGAGGACAGTGCGACAAGGATGGCATCAATGTGCGACAAGGATGACATCAACGTACAACAAGGATGACGTTAACGTGGGACAAGGACGACGCATTGTAAGATGGCGCATAGGTGGGAGAAGGACGACGCAAAGGTAAGTGACAAGCATATGAAAGAGAGAGAACGATAATATCGCGAGAACAACGCGTGCGAGAGAGAACGATAGCGCGAAGAGAACGCATACGAAAGAGAAACTTATGATTAACGCGAGACTTACAACTAGCGCAAGAAAGAGAGAGAGACGCAAGAGATGGGAGCGCAAGGGAAAGGCGCGTAAATAATTGCAATGTTTTATAAATTACAAATATAAAATTTATTTAAATGTGTGTGTGTGTACTATACAATTTGTGTGTGTGTGTGTGTGTGTGTGTGTGTGTGTGTGTGTGTGTGTGTGTATGTGTCTAATAATAAAATAATATTAAGAATAATAATAATATAATATAAAATATCTTATTGTAAAAAAAAATATATATATATAGGGGGAAGGGACGATGCGCCGGACTGAGGGATGCCGCTCCTAAAACAGAAATACATTTAATTATTTTTAAATTATTTAATAATTTATTTTAAGATACTTTTTGATATATTACAAATTGAAAGATACTTACAATATTATCCATGGCTCATCTTTATATTGAGCAATACGCTCAATTTATAATTTTACGCAGGTTTGGATTCACATATCTGTTTATCCTCTCGTCGACCATTCATATACTCTCGTAAACTCTGAAATTAAACATAACTGTGAATGTTTTAAATTTGTTACACATCGGTAAAAATATTTTTACCTTCAACGTTTCCAAGTCTTGTCGTAGCATATTCTCGTGCTCATATTCGAATTTGTCCATTTTTTTTCGTAATTCAAGATTTTCATATTGTCTATTTCCAAAACATCGTAATGTAGTGTGATTAGGATCTTCCTCGCAGATACACGAACTTGCATCACATTTTCTAAGTGAGTTCGCACAAAATTTTCGAGATTTGAGAAATCTCCAACGAATTTGTGCGAGGTTTTTTCAAGCCGAGCTCTCGATGTCTTATAAACTGAACGATTGAAGTTTCAAGATTCTTCTATGAAATTTGTTCCCGCTCATATTGAAGTAATTCTTCATCATCACTAGTCCGAAAATCGAAATCAGGTTCCTTATAAGATGATTCTTCCTTCGCATACAATTTCTTCCATTTCTTTCTCTTCTCTCTCTCCATCTCAATTCTTTCCGCCACAACTGGATCCATCCAATAATCATCATCATTCGTATCATCATCGATGATAATAACGTCGTCTTCAGCCATTATACGTGACCAACGAAACACAGAACAACGAAAGAAATAATATTCTAATGCTGCAGACTCCTCTTCATTATATATCTTTTAATATCTTTTGTCTCATTCCAACTAGAGCATCACGTCTCATCTACCTCAGCATTTCTCTACATATTTAGCGGAGCGTGTTGAGAAAAATATAACTATCTTATTCGTATGGAAGGAAAGAATTAAAATCACAGATGGAATAAAAAATAATTATTTATTGCACGCATCGTAAAGAATATCATTTACAGCACATGTTAATAATTCGCAATCAATTAATGATTCGCTGTTAAAGACATCACTATCGCGTATCGTTTTTACAGCATCGCATACAGTAGTAATATTGTTACGTTGTAATACAGTTTCAAATTGTTTAAATTTTTCATTCACGAGATACGTATTCTCGCATAACCAATTGTGCATATGATCGATACAATTTTCAAAATTAAATGAATGTAATAATGTTTGTGGTTTTATGTACAAAGAATTGTCACATAATGTGTTTTACAATTTTCGATTGATACATTTCGATCGATAAATCTCCAATCCTTAATGGGAGAGCAGTCGATTATAGAAATTGTTCAACGTCTGTTTGCTTCTGCATCAACAAATTCCACGTTGAAAAAGGCAACACTATTTGATTGCCTCGATTATCGCCGAGAATCAGCTCCACGTACGATACAGCTTCAACGCTTATTCCAATGTCCAAATATTTATACGACGTCGGGGTTAGAGCGTATCTTCTTCCAAGTATGCGAGCCGCACGACGAAGCTGAATGCTATAAAAATATACAGGGTGTATTAGACCACCCGTGCCAGCCAAATATCTCGAAAACCAAGAACGACAGACAAAAATATTTCAGACAAAAGTTGTAGGGTTTTAAGTAACGTATTATATAGTAATATTGGTACGACCTTGAATAGTGTTGTCAAGGTCACGTAAAGGTCATCTTAAATTTCTTAAATGGAACCCCCTATTTTTCATTACATATTCTTGTAGCTTATTTCGAGGGCTTTTCAAAACACTATAATAAAGTATTTTTTCATTGAGTACTTTTCGAGTTATGAGGCTTGAAATCATTTCTTAATTTTATATAAACCGTAAAATATCTTGTAAAATATTCATTTTTCGATTATCTTACCTTAATACTTTTATGTACAAAATAATGAGAGGAATCAATTGATGTAAAGAAAACACAAAATTGTTTCGAAAAAAAAGTAATTGTTAATTGCAAACTAGCGCTATCCTTCTCACACCACCGTCTTCTTTCCGCGCATCCCCCTTCTCCTCGCGGACCCCCTCGTCCATCGCTCGCGCCGCGGATCCCCCCTACCCGCGCGGACCCCCTCGTCCATCGCTCGCGCCGCGGATCCCCCTTCTCCGCGCGTGACGTCACTCAACGAGCGCTGCAGTTCCTCCTTCCCCGCGCGTGACGTCACTCCCTCCGCGCCACGGTTCCCCTCGCGCCTCACCCCCCCTGAGAGGTCCTGAGTTAGAACCGGCCTAGTATACCTACTAACAGTATGTTAAATCCGATGCGCACCAAAGCAGAATCGGATTGAAGACTTCGGTGGAAGCTAGACCACTGAAGGTTTGTTCGCGTCGCATGTAGTGTGGCGATATGGGCCCGGTTTTTCACGCATGCGCGGCCAGTACGCTATCAGTCAGAGTTGTGCAAAAATGTAATCTAATTAACAATTACAAATTACAATTATAATGTAATTCTTAATACAATTGTACAAATTACAATTACGTAATTGTTAATTGTTAATTAATTAAATGTAATTGTATTTGTAATTATAATTGTAATTGTAATTATAAATGTAATTGTAATTGTAATTGTAATTGTAATTGTAATTGTAATTGTAATTAGGATAAGAGCGATTAAAAGTACGCGTTGTTTAAAGGTAAGTATGGTTAATATTTTGACATTGGCAGTGATTGAGCTAACCTTATTGCCATAAAAGCTCTATTACTGTTTGTTGAGTTGTAGAAAAGTACCACGCAGAAGCCATTTCCCATAAGGATTCTGGTACTTTATTTTGTTGTTTGATTACGTTTGAGAATCAAAGATAAATAAATATTTTAGCGAATAACGTTATGACTTTATTTCTAGATGCTAAGAATGTTTCACTATATTTCATTAAAGAAGAAAATGTTTTATTAATGAAGAATTTCTTACATTATGTATTATTATTCAAAGAATCTCTTTCTTGTTTATAAAATGATATAAATGTATTTCTTTTTCTGTATAGTCGAGTTTTTCAAAAATTATATTTGATTAAGAATATGAAATGCTTTGGAAACTAAGAATACACTATGTGTTCTTATGTTTTATCTTATAGATAATTAATTAAATTTAATAAACTCTTTAGTATTCAAAGATTTCAAAATTTTTAATAAAATTTTCTTAAAGATTCAAAGAAAGAAATAAAAAATCGATGTATAAATGTTGACCGCATATCAAAAATAATAATATTTGTATCTTGTTTCAATTTGTTTATTTCAAGTATTACATATTTTTATTAGTATAAATTGTTATTTTATTTAGAAACTAACAAAACAAAACCGCTTATTGCTTGATCATTTGGAAAGTGACAAGACTGAATTAGTTGTAAGTAAACCTCCAAAAATTATAAAGAGAAAATTCGGGAACTTTTTGGACAGACTATATCCTCGTATATTCTGCAAACATGTGATACAATACAATGCTTGATATATTTAGTTATTATTATTTTCTTTTTTTATCATAAGTCAAATTATTTTTTAGAATGACACGTTTTTCGAACATCTGATCCGAAAGTCGGTTTGCCTTGGGACAATTTGTAATTGTCGCATATGAAAAAAGCCTTTCTACCGAAGCTGAAGAAGGTAATGGAGTATTATATTTCAGAAATATTCTCTTTATTTCTGGATACTTTTCTAATAAATTCAATTCTCTACTTTCCTCGGCGAAAAAATGCAAAGTTAATACTTCGGCTTTTGATCTCTCATTACATTGATTATCATTTTCAAAATCAGAATCAAAGTCAAAAAAATCGTCGTTTACAGTTATAAGTATTATTACTAATATTTGTATCTGGAATAATTTCCTTAGATATAATGGTTTTAAACAAATTTTTAAATTTTGTTTGATATATAGATTCAATGCAAGAAAACCATTTGTTTTTAAAACGAGGATAAGATAAAGATACTATAACCGCATTTTCTGCTTGAGGAGTTGAAAAATTGAAAAAATCCTCAAAGCGTTTTTCTACACTTGCAAGGTAGACTTCAGCGAGAGGTGTACAGTATACGAAAGTCTTTTTTGTTAGTTTTTGCAGCTTCCTACGTACAATTAATAAAGTGGGTAGCAGAATGCCATAATATATATTATTTTCGCCTTGAAGAATATCCAGTGCTTCAGCTATTGGTTTAGTACACGATAAATATTCTTCGATGTAATCAAATTCGTGATCTCGAATGGGATTTTTGAGACCTAAATCTTTGTGAAGCGTGGCATTTTTTTCTTTGATATTCAATATTTTTTTTAAAGCATCATATAAACTGTTCCATCTAGTTTCTCCTGGCTTACTCAGAGCATATCCAAGTACATTTTGTATTGTTTCAGCTGATTTTGGACGATTGCCGGATTTCCATAAAACATTGCACTTCTTCAAAACTTGCTGATGTATGATTGAAAGTTGCGTATTTTGTTCTTTCAATATTTTGTTGGCATCAACAGTTGCACACAAGCTCAGAGTATGTGAGGAACATCTTAAGTGTGAAGGTAAAAGTATTTCATGATTTGGCACAATAAGTTCTTCATCACTATCAGTATCAATTAATGGAGTATCTTGGTTTATCATTTCACAATCTGAACTGTCAGTGTCACTATTGTTTATACTATCTTCTTCACTAATACATTTATGATGAACACCAAATCTTTTAAAAGCTTTTACGAAGTTGCTTCCATTGTCTGTGACAGTCGCAACAATTTTAGAAGAATTTAATCCATACTCTGAATGTATTTCCTGGAGTAATTCAGTTATCTTATCGTAACTATGTGTTCCTTTAAATCTTCGGCATGCCAATGCTTTCGATACTCTTCTTAAACTAATAGGATCAATCCAGTGAGCTGTTAAACCAAGAAAACTCCGCTTACGTCCCGACCAAATATCTACTGCTGTACAAACATATTTGATATTTTTCAATTCTTGTTTTATTATTGATGATTGTTCTTCATAATAATTTTCTATCTCATGCCCGAGTCTTCGCCGATTTATTATTTTTAGACCCAAACTTGCAATGTTTAAATTTTCAAATATTTTTCTAAAGTACAGATTTTCTACAACTCTTAAAGGTATCATAGATTGTACAAAATATTTTATCATATCTTGATCGAAATTATTTTGAGAATATGAGCTTGTTGATTTGCGAGATGATTGTCCAGATGTGGATGATGATTTCTTCGAAGATATTTTTTTACGCTTCAAATAAGTACGATATTCTTCAAATACATCATTGCCATGTTTCCTTTTTAAATGGGTAACAAAATTCGACGTACAGTTTTTAGATCCCTTAATTTCAACGTAGTTTGGTAAACACTTTTTGCACATTCCAACTAATTTTATATCTGTTGACTTGCTGGAGACTTGTTCAAAATAAGTGCCATCGAGTATAGACATTTCTGAATTTGCCACATTGTTTGAATTCGATTCCAATATTTTAATTTGAGAAGTTGTCGATGAAGTGCCAGTTAAATTAATATCTTTTAACATAGAAGATGTCTCTTCACACAATGTCTCTTCACACAAAATATCTTCCATTTTATTACATAATTATTTATCACTATAGGAAATTAACAAAAACTTGTTTCAACAAATCTGAAATACAATACGACAATAGGAAGATAAAAGAATCAAAGAATTGTCCGTCTTCTGTGAACGCAAAGAGCAAACTTAGCTGAATGATAGAAAGGTAACGAAAATAAACAAAACAGCATTACTATTTTCGCGCGGCGCATATTTACAATAGTAATGCCGACCAGTGATGCCAGATTCCGGCCTTTCGGTAGTATGCGGTAGCATGGAGGGGATAGTAAAAGGAGACAAAACATGATTTTCTCTCGTTCTTCTCTGCGAGAAAAGAGCAAGAGAGAATCATGTTTTGTCTCCTTCTATTAACCTCTCCATGCTACCGCATGCTACCGAAAGGCCAGAATCTGACATCACTGATACCGACGTGTTCGTAGTCCGTAGCAGCTAACTCATAACAATAATAAAAGGTGAAGAAAGATAAGAAATATAAAATAATGTGACTATACACGTACATATATATATACGCATGCACAAAGAGAGAGAGAGAGGGAAAAGAAAGAAAAAAAGAAAAACAGAGAGCCAAAGAGACAAAGAAAAAGAAAGAGAAAGTAATAATTAATATGATTAATACGAAAAAGACTTACATAATTATAAAATTAAGAATTAAGTTTCTTTATTTTTATTTTTTCCATAGACTGAAATGTAATCGCAATTACTTATAATTGTAATTACCACGTAATTATGACTTAAAGTAATTACGATTACATTATAATTACAATGTAATTATAATGTAATTATAATTATAAGTAATTATAATTACAAGTAATTGTGATTACATTGTAATTACAATTACATTGTAATTGTATTATTTTAATTAAATTACTTAATCAAATATATTGTAATCGATTAATACACAACTCTGCTATCAGTAAAGTATCTAATTCCTGAAAAAAGGATATCGTTAATCGTCCGCGCAAATTTTTTTTTTAATTTTTGTGTTTCTGTTTCTTAATTGCTCCTTTTCCTATATTACCCATTTTAATTTTATTATATTAATAAATATATAATAAATATTATATATATTAATAATCAACTGATTTACCTAACCCTTACTGCTCGCTGTCAATAAGCCCGCCAAGACTTTTGCGCCCACTCGGTAACTCACGATACGCCGTTGTTTCGGCGGCGCATGCGCGAAAAACCCGGCCCATATCGCCACACTGCCCCTCGCATGCCCCAACATAGGGTGCAGTCCCATGGAGCGTATCGCGTGTATCGCGGATTGCGCGTATTAAAAATCTGACCAATCGAAACGAAACTTTCGCGTATCAAAAACAGCGGAACGTCTGCGATTGGTCAGATTTTCAATACGCGCAATTCGCGATACGCGCGATACGCTCCATGGGGGGATCGTCCCGATTGCGCACATTCCCGATCGGACACAGCGAAATTTCCCGATCGGACACAGTCCCGATCGGACACAGACCCGATCGGACACGGACCCTATCGGACACAGGCCCGATTGGACACAGTCCCGATCGGACACAGTCCCCATCGGACACAGTCCCGATCGGACACAGACCCGATCGGACACAGACCCGATCGGACACAAGCCTGATCGGACACATACGGTTGCAATCGGACACAGTCCCGATCGGACACAGACCCGATTGGACACAGTCCCGATCGGACACAGTCCCGATCGGACACAGACCCGATCGGACACAGACCCGATCGGACACAGACCCGATCGGACACAGTCCCGATCGGACACAGACCCGATTGGACACAGTCCCGATCGGACACAGACCCGATCGGACACAAACCCGATCAGACACAACCCCGATCGGACATATACGGTTTCAATCGGACACAGTTCCGATCGGACACGTTCGAAACGGCCACACAACTTTCCACGCGAAGCGAGGGGGACGGGGTGGGTGCGGGAGGGGGGCCGAAGGCCCCCCTTGCATCCCCCCGTGTGTGTGTGTGTGTGTGTATGCTATGTTCGATTGCACCTGTGTTCCGATTAGGACTTCGGGACTGTGTCCGATCGGGCCTGTGTCCGATCGAGTCTGTGTCCGATCGGGACTGTGTCCGATTGAAACCGTATGTGTCCGATCGGGGTTGTGTCCGATTGGGTCTGTGTCCGATCGGGTCTGTGTCCGATCGGGACTGTGTCCGATTGCAACCGTATGTGTCCGATCGGGGTTGTGTCCGATCGGGTCTGTGTCCGATTGGGTCTGTGTCCGATCGGGTCTGTGTCCGATCGGGACTGTGTCCAATCGGGTCTGTGTCCGATCGGGACTGTGTCCGATTGCAACCGTATGTGTCCGATCGGGCTTGTGTCCGATCGGGTCTGTGTCCGATCGGGTCTGTGTCCGATCGGGACTGTGTCCGATGGGGACTGTGTCCGATCGGGACTGTGTCCAATCGGGCCTGTGTCCGATAGGGTCCGTGTCCGATCGGGTCTGTGTCCGATCGGGACTGTGTCCGATCGGGAAATTTCGCTGTGTCCGATCGGGAATGTGCGCAATCGGGACTCACTCTCCATGGGACTGCACCCATACTCCTACTCACTCCAATGCGCTCCAATACGTTCGCGTCACCGGAACCAATATGGCGACTAAATGTTCGCGTCGCAATAGAACCAGTGAACTCTATACTATACTGGAATGTGCTGCCTTTGTTAGCGCCCAGGACATCGAAAGAAAAGGACAGGTTGCTTTGGAACGATTTCTGTCTCCGTCTAGTAAATTTTGATTGGTCGATCATTTTATATGATCTTCGTTACAAACATCAGTCTTACTAACCTTAACTCGATTGACTAACCGACAGCCTGCCTACAAACAGCTGCTTTTCACTTTTATTATTGAACGTAATAAACGAAAATGTTTTACGCAACAGCACAAAAGAAATATTTTCACATTTTTATTTTCATTACTGAAAAGTATTATCAGATATATATATATTGTAAGTATTATCAGATATATATATTGTTATCAATATATTTTACAATATTTGTATATTGCTACTTACAATTTCCTGTGTAGGACATATATTAGATGGGGATACACTAGGGGCAATATTAGATGTGGAAATTTCCTCAGCAAAGCAATCTTCTAACTTATTAGAATTAGATGTGAAATCCGTATCTCTCAATACATCTTCATGTTTTTTATTATCCTATATTAATTGAAATTAAATACATTAATTTATAATTATAAAAAATAATCGTATTTTTTATTTAGTATTTAATTTATTAAAATGTTTATATATGCATTTACTTCTTTGTTTTTTGAAATGTTGGAATTATTAAAAATAGTAGGAATCGCAGATTTTTTTAATATCCTTTTTGATAATTTAATTGATTCTTTGATTGATTGGTTGATAATTATTTCCAGTAAAATGTTCATTACAAATATATATTTCTTTTGGTATTTTCTTAATATAAGGAGAAATTGCAGCGAGCCATTTTGTACGTACTTCTTTATTACTTGGCAATCTATATTATAAATATATTATAAAATTATTACATATATTATTTATATTATAAAATATATTATTATTTTAAATACGAGAGTGTAAATACAAGAAAAAAATACTTTTATATATTTTATTAAATATATATTACAATATAATAAAAGATACTCTTTGTAGATTTACTTGTGAAAACTAATATTTATAGAATTTTCTTGATATTTTCCACAATTTTGAATGGAACATTTTTGTCCATTTTGATGACATTTCTGAAATAAATAGGTTATAATAATTCTATAACTGTTCTGTCACGTTAAGTAAAATTTATGATTAATGTATTTTTGTGTTAAATTATTGTAAGTAAAAATTATTTGTATATACCCAGGTAGTAGAGTGACGTCAAATGACATCTTAATAACGTTTTAATGACGTCATTGTACGTCATTAAGACGTCTGGAGACGTCATCTTGCTACCTGGGTAATTTATATATCATTATATAACATATATTATTATTAAAAAATTTAGTTTACCATACATGTACGCACATGTATACCTCTTTCAACACTAATCATCACTCTCAACACATATGCACTGAACGTAGCCAATGTTTTCAGCTCGAAGAGTATGACGATAGAAAAGGACAGGTATTGTTCCACTTTTCCTTCTCGCTCGTCCCGTTTTCTCCTACAGCAGTGCATATTCCAGTATAGTATAAGGTTTGTTCGCGTCGCATGCTCCAATGTACACCAGAGAACACTTGAATCACAGGTAAGATGGCGGTTAGAGCAGATAAGTTTATGTGCACCAACGCTTGGTGACACGAACGGACTTGAGGCATTTCCCCTTCCTTTTTTGCTTCCAACCAATTCATATTTTATATATTACGCATGCGCGCACATTTGTCCCAACTGCACCACCTTCGAAGGTGAGGCAAATGGAGCATACTCCTAATTGCTCCATAGAGTATGTTCTATCGCGACGCTAATACCTAGTCGTCATATTGGTTCCGGTGACGCGAACGTATTGGAGCGCATTGGAGTGAGTAGGAGTATGTTGGGGCATGCGACGCGAACAAACCTACAGAGTTCACTGGATAGAACATACTCTATGGAGCAATTAGGAGCATGCTCCATTTGCCTCATCTTCGAAGGTGGTGCAGTTGGGGCAAATGTGAGCGCATGCGTAATATATAAAATATGAATTGATGGATGGCCGATTGTAATGTGCGATTGGTTGGAAGCAAAAAAGGAAAGGGAAATGCCTCAAATCCGTTCGTGTCACCAAGCGTTGGTGCACATAAATCATGGTCTTACATACAGGTCTGGAAACTCCGGTGATGGGAGGTGTCCCGCTTTTTGTCCTCGGTTTGTGTAGTTTGAATATTGGCCGCGTGGTTCGCAACATGCATGGGATGTTAGTTAAACAAGATGGCGGTATCTGGTGTCCACAGCACGGCCGTCCACAGGTTCTATTGACGCGATCTTAAAATCTGTTTAAAAAATGAAAGGGTGCATTGTACCCAAGTGCAAAACTGGGTACAGTGTAATTAGAAAACATTCAGTTTTTAAAGTGCCCAAAAACGAGGCTCTACGAAAACAATGGGAAGAGGCGATACCGGGTATAACCTCTTTAAAAGAAACTCAAAGTGTTTGCGAAAGACATTTTGAATCGCATTTAATTAAAAGAAAATTTCTAGCATACGATGCTAATGGACGGCTCATTGCGGAAGTAAGTATACTTAAATAAAAATAATTTTCACTCTTGTGACAAGCAATTAAACAATTCTTGTGTAATATACAATTTTTCAAAACATTTATATTTTTAATATTTTATCCTCAGTGAATACAATCATATTATTTCCATAGTTTTATATTTATTTACGATATTGCTTTTACAAAGGCTCCACTCAAGCATCCTCGTTTGAAAAATAATGCTGTGCCAACTATTTTTAATCCTGAAGGTATGCAATGAATTAATAGAATACACTAAAATAAGGGTGGTTTTATTTTTATCGCTATAAGCAATTTATTTTTTATTGTAGATGATTCAGAGGCTTTATTAACAAATGAAGAAGAGAACGTAAGCTCTAATGACACAACAACATCAAATGTGATTGAGCAACAAACTTCACATGCATTCGAAACAGCGATGGAATGTAAAGAACCCCTGACTCATGAGAGCTTGTTCAATGCAGGTACAAATACATGAATACATTTTTTAATTATAGAAAACATTGCCGTGTGTCATAACTGAAAGTTTTATTAATGATGTTGGGTATTACAGGACAAAATTCATTCGAGTGTTTCGAAAATGAATCCGATGGAATTGATGTTGTCTCTTCTCAATTGGCGCCAGAACATACATCAGAAATTTCATCGGAGTGTATCGAAAAGGTTACCGATCCCAATAGTACCGATATTGTCCCTTCGCATTTGGCAGCAGAAGATTCATCGCAACAACCCACAATTCCAAAGCTTCAAATCATCAATAATGCCCGTAAGTTTCATTTTGTATAATCAAGTGTATGAGGTGGTCTGTACATTTGCCAACAAAATTTGGTTTTATTTTAATTTGAGTACTCTGCGATATGACAAAATCTAAAAAACTGCACATTAACAAAATAGGAACGTTTTCAATTATCTTGTTTCGTTTAAGCGACAAATCATTTTAAGTAAATTTAAATTTTCGCATTATATTATTATTCCAGTACGATATATCATTATTAACATTATTTTTACACTGAGAAAATAAAATTGTTAAAATGACAATCTAGATTATTACATTAACAATCTATCTTCAATTTTTAATCACGATATTAAGGTGGTATGAATATTACTTTCATTAAGGGGAGTAATCCATGTAAATCGTTAAAAGTAAGGCAACTTTTTATGAATTTCTTTAAACTAAAAAGATTTAGCACGCACGTACATTTCCGGGCATTTTTTCTAAATATAATTTTTCGACTATTTGGGACTTTCTGAACCTATTTTTAATTGAAATTTCGAAACAAAAAATTTTCATCATCACCAAGCTTCCTCTATGAAGAAGCAAAAATAATGAAAATTTACAATAACTTGGAAGGCATATAACTTAAATACTTGAATTATTTGCAATTTAAGTACTTGAAATTATATTTAAATGTATAAAATAACACATGTATATAAAATAAGTCGAGGAGAATTTTAAATCATTATCTCTGTTCAGGTGTCGGTGACGGAAATATATCGGTCGATCTACCGGGTACATGGAGTGTCACTCGTTTGTCGACGAAAAGCGGACTAACGTTTGTATTTTCTCACATTAATGCTGTGACAGAAGAGGAAGTTACAAATGTAGTGTTACGTCCAAGGGACTTCACGATTCTTTTTTTTCCCATAACTGGCGCACACGTGCATGACTTCCAAAAAATCGTTAATGTCAGTTAAATTGGAATAGGATTGTCAGTATGTGCTCCAAAAACGACAGCCAGATATTAACAGGCTATAAAATCATAAAGAGTAGCATCCGGTCACAGTCAAGGCGCCAGCCAGTCAGCCGAATTTGATATTTTCCGATCACTTGAAAACTCATAAAATCCAAGAAGCTATAGAAAGTAAAAGAAACTATTCATGAAAACGCGAGTGACCGGATGTCACGACGTGACACATGTACCCATCTTAATTTCAAGGGGGTAGTAAAAGTCATCCCTTGTCTTTAGCAGACGCATCCTGCAAGACATAAATTACTACCACCTCCGATACTGAGAATCCTAGGTCTCCCCGTTTTGGAAGATGCTCTCCTATTCGCGAACGAATGTAATAAAATTCTGATTTATTACATTTGTTCTAAACGCTCATAAGAGGGGGCAGGGAAGAGACGATGGAAATCTAATGAGAGTTTCTATTCGTTAACTTCCCTGGGTCCTCACTCTAGGAGAGGGTAATCCAAAAACGATATATAAACGCGAACTTCGAACAAATTAACTTCTTAAGTATTCTTCATCCTTAAGTCTCCATTAATCAGTTATTCAGTATCTCAGCATTTTTGTATTACTCAGTCATTACTCTCAAAAATCTCGGGGTTATTTGTATTAACAAAAACAGTCAGTAATCCCATCGAGTCTGTGCGCGTTTGCTAAACAACAGTGCAACTATACTGTCATTCCCGACGCCAAGAGGCCCAGCAACAACTACCAGCCAGCGCTAACCGCAATCGCGTTCTCTAAAACAAATAGTAAGTCTTTTCTTTTGTTTATAATCTCCCTCCGCTTTCTTCTCTTTACTTATTATAATCGCTTCCCTAGTGGAACCCGTCTTGAGGAAATCCACTAGAGCCAAGGCAAAGCGACTCCGATACCGTCGTAATCGCCGAACCCGCAGATTACTGGCTCGGGCTGTGGCCGATCCTTCTTTTATATTAGATTTACAAGAAGATACGCGAGACTCCTCATATCTCCCCCCTCAAACCTCTCCTCCCAATTACTCCCCGTATCTGTCTCCTGGAACCCTTGCTCCTAGTTACTCTCCCGTGTACGACACGGAACCCGACCATCCGCCTGAATTTCCGCAATTGTCGCCTTTTCCTTCTCCAGCCCACGAAGCAACTCCCGATTCTCATCTCTTCTCTCCTCCCGCTCTTCCTCCCCCTATTTTCTCCTGGATCAATTTTCGTGATCGAACCGCCGCAACGATTCTCTCCTTAACCTACCCTGAATACACAGATCCCATCCTCCCAGGTACTTTCACCTTGGGACCTGGCCCCATACACATTCCTAGCCTTAAGGCTTTTCTCCGCACCGCTCCTCCCGATATTTCCATTCCCTGTTTCACCCCCTTTACCGATAACCCCATAGCCTTTCCCATAGAATACTTCCGGGAAAGGTATCCTCCTGATTTTGATTAGATCCTCTTCGTCTCGCACACACACACACACACTCACGTACATACACATACTCACTTAATATTGTTACAGAATCATGTACTAGACCGTATCGATTTATGATTAAAATTTTTATATAATCTTTCTTTATAATGTATAATAAATTCATTTAAATTTATTCTTTCGCGTTGAACTCAATTGATCCCTCACTTCTCCCACGCTCCTGAATCGCACTTGGTCTCGTCCCGGGTAAAAAGGATTAAATTCCTTTACCAAAAAGGGGACCGTCGAGCGGTCATTTGGACCAGAAATAGCATAAGATCGACCCTTGCGGTCGTTGACCTATTTTTGGGCCTCCCGCAGGCTCGCTCGACCCGAGACATCTGCCCTTAAGGCACCTGTTCTCGGGATACAAGTGTCACGTCCTTCCTTCGGCCCATCTTTCCTCGGGCCTGGACGTAACAGTAGTAATGACAAAAAATGTCGTGATCGAGAGTTGGAACAGTCGTATACTGTACTACGTACATAGAGCGCAAGTACGTGTTCCAGACACTCGATTAGCAGAAATTCTTCATGACGTATCGTCACTCCTAGTCACTTTGGTAGCATTTGAGAGAATGCACGTGTGCAAAGGTTTGGGAATCATTGACGCAGTTTTTGCAAGAAGCGATGCATTCCAAGATTATTCAAGATTATGGCGTCACAAGGACTGTTTTTTATTAGCCAAAAAGATCATATGCGAAAATTGTAAAAAATTTAAACAAACGATACGACGAAGACAACAGCGGTTTATAAGCACATCTCGGACACGTCGAATGCAGAGCTCTCGCTATCCGGATAGTTTAAAATTAATTGCTTTAAGGAAGAAATTGGCATTGCAGATACGCATGAAAAATCGGGCGAAATGTCGGATAATATTACTCGAGAATGAACTCCAAATCAAACAAGGAGAAATTGCTGCTTTGTCAACTGTCTTTGGACAAAACGTGCTCGAGTTTTAATGTTCCCGAAGCACAAAAAATGACTCTAAGAGAGATTGTAGGAGCTGCAAAAGAAATCCACAAGGTCGTCGTTATTCCGAGGAATGGCTAATGCTTTGCATGCTGATGAATATTCGAGGACCTTCATACTACGAGTTTTTACGCAAAAACAATATTATTCCCTTGCCGTGTACTCGAACTATTCGTCACTACTATTCGATCAGACAGCAAGTGTGGATTCGACTCTAACTTTGCCCAATTACTCAATAAACATTTTGCTGCCAAAAAACCTATGCCACGACATGGAGTTTTGTTATTGGATGAAATTAATCTACGAAAATCAATCTCAGTTTGCTCGCGAAATTTAACGTACAGTGGCTTAACCGATTTTGGCAGTGATGGACCAACAGCCAGTGACATTAATAACCAGGCTACTCACGGACTGGTTATAATGTTTCAACCTATAGCGGACACTTATACTCAACCGATCGCAGTATTTGCGTCGCAAAATCCCGTTTTAGGCGATGAACTGGCAAAGTTGGTTGTCAAAGCTATCGCTTACGTAGAAAATTGCGGAGCCTTAATTCATGGCGTGATTTCCGATGGAGCCAAAACAAATAAAAGAATGGCAACTATTTTGGGAGTGAGTGGCACCCTAGATTCACCTCAACCATCGTTCACTCATCCACTGGATGACGGTCGAAAAGTTTTCGTCTTCTCGGATGTACCACATCTTGTGAAGAACATTAGGAATCGATTGTATAACAAACGACGCCTGAAGGTTAGTATCACTTCCGTATATTTATTTTCTTAAACAAGTCGCTACGTATATTCGCATCACATATTAGGTTCTGAAAATGGTTTATAGTGATACGTTCCTACGGAGGAAATTTTTATTGTGTAAAAATAAGTGTTTTGTATGTTGATGCTACACTTCTCAAAATATTGATAATAGTTCAAAAATATTATTTAGAAAAAATACAAACATGAACCGTTTTGAGCGAGCGTCTATTTTTAAAATTAATGCTCTGATATTCGAAATTGTAATCTCCATTTCATTATTTCAGATGAACGCCAAAAGCGAATATATCGAGTGGCGTTTTTACGAAAATTTATAAAAATCCATGTGCATTGTTTTATTTTCATATCCTCAATTGATCCTTATTGCTTACCCTTATTGCTTGAGTAGTTGAGTATCCTTATTGGGAGTGAAATAAAATATTGGAGATGCAATGAGACCAAATCAGAAACAAAACTCACAAAAAATTACAATTTAATTTCTTTATAATTCGAACGCTTTTTCGGAATTCACAAATGCCATTTTTTCAAAAAATTTACATATATATATATATATATTTTTTTCAAATAATCCTAGACTATACAATCTGAATACCGTTACCGATTCTTTTCAAACTCGATACTGAATACAGTTATGCCTTATTCTACTGGAGTAATAACCCGGTAAGCAAAATGTGCGCAATTTGCCAGCAGATTGGCGACAGATTTCCACAAAAGTTGCTAGCAGATTGGCATCCGTTATGTCCGCAATAGGCTTACGATTTGCTAGCAAAACCTGCTCACAGAATCTGACAGCAGATTATTAGCAAAAACCGAGCAGGATCTGCGCGCGCGTAATCTGACGGCAGATTGGCAGCAGATCCCGAGCAGAATCTGCAGCTTTCATTCATATAAATAAGTAATATAAATACAATAAAATTAATTACTACAGATGTTAAATAAGACTTATTATCGGCGAGTTATCGGTTAATTACAATTTTCTTCTAATACAACATATAATATGTAATATGTTATATCGTAGTTATATTTCACATAGTAAAGGACTCAATTTAATTAAATTAATAATAAAGTAAATGGTGAAAATAATTAAATTTAACGAGATATAATTTATTTAGAATTAAATTCTTCCTTTATGCTTCAAATAGGCAGTAAATGAATAATTTTCCATTTATCCTATTGATTCCAATCAGTTTAATATTCTGAATCTTATCTGCTTGTATCACATATCAGAAATTAAAGTGATAGAAATAGTTACTATATTTTTGATCTTTTATTAATAATAGCGACTTTATATATATTTCTGACAGAAATTTGATTGCGAGAAAATACATCACATAGCGGTAAGCGAAGGAACTATCGAATCAAATGCAGATTGTTGCCAATTTGCCATCAGATCACGCATGCAAACCCTGTCCCACTTCTGCTGTTAATCTGCAGTCAAATTGCGCGCACGCAGATTCTGCTTGATTTTTGCCGACAATCTGATATCAAGTCATGTTAGCAGATTCTGCTTGGTTTCTGCTACCAATCTGCGTCAGATTCTGTGAGCAGACTCTGTTCAATTTTTGACATCAATTTGTCAACTTAATTGATAATAACAGCTTCAGTACCAAATTTGTAGCCGTTTTGCTAACATTAGTTGATAGCAGACACTTGGCATGATATGCTTTCTACAGACTTTGCTATCTGGGAAGTTATAGGAAAGTAAATTCCGAGAAAATTCGAAAGTACTCAGAAAAATCAAATTCATTTGACAGTTTTTCTCATTATTGCCTGAATTTTTTGTTCAAATAATTTGATAATAACTTTCGGCATTGTTGTAAATCGATATTCCCATCATCTTGAATGTGGTTTAATTTTTTCAGCTTTTCGTTGAATCGCGAAATACTGAAATTCTGAACGAATTAAACTTGTCGCTAGAAATGTAAGTCCAATATATTCAAATTTCTCATATTAACAGGCCTGTTCGTAACAGTTTCATCGTGTACGTTCAACATTTATTTTATTTATATTCAAAATAATTTTACTGTATCAATATTTTTTTTTAATGTTTTATTAATAAGTTTACATAATAAGCGATATAAGTGGTAATCGGAAAGGATAAACAAATGTATCTTTGTCTCTGTTGTCAAAAGAGAATTGCGCATGTGCGCCCGAACATCCCTCGATCGCAACGACTCGTGCGGACATACAGGAAACTATCAATTTCGAGCCACTAATGGCCATTTCTACCAACACCGCTTAACTTTAATCTTAACTTAACTCATTCTTTGTCTCTTTCTAAAGGAACAGTTAGAAGGAGACAAAGAGTGAGTTAAGCTAAGATTAAAGTTAAACGACGTTGGTAGAAACAGGCATAAGCGGGACACCCCCACCACCGAAAAAGTAGACCAGTTTCCAGACCTGTATGTAAGACCGTGACATAAACTCATATGCTCTAACCGTCATCTTACCTGTGATTCAAGTGTTCTCTGGTGTACATTGGAGCATGCGACGCGAACAAACCTTGAATTTGTATTTAATTTTAAATCACATTCCTGCATCTTACGCCTGCGCGTACACTTCTTGTGTAGACGAGCACTGCATAGACTTTCTACACCTGCGCTTGAGCCTGTGGCTGCACCCGTACGTCGCACCTTTACGCCTTGTCGTGTAGAGCAGAGAGAAGACTGAGAGGTGTCATGGCCCGCTTTTAGGTAATCCTGTGGCGCTCATCGTTAATGAAGATTACACACTTACCTACTTGAAGATTCACACTTTCTATTTTGTTATACATTCATACTTTTTTATTGATTTATTAATTTACTCTTATCAACGTTTGTCAATTTGTAAACATAATTCTTTTATTCATTCCTTCTTGATACATAGTCCTATTAAGACGTATAAATTTGTTCTTTAAATATAAATATTTAAAACTTGGAAAATCTGGTTATTTCTCGCGGTAAACTCCACAACTGGTGACCCCGACGTGATCTGACGATTCGAATATAATTGTGCGGAAAATTCGAACGCTGGAGTTATCGCAATTCCTTGGTGCTGTTTTGATTCCGTTCCAAGAAAAGACTTCTCTCGCAGCGGCTAATTCTTCTGATTCCTGAGATTTATTCGGACTTCAGGACTTTGATTCAACTTCTCTTCAAAATTTCATCATGCCTATCGAGAGATCTCCAACTGCTACTCCTGCTTCAGAGACCGTCCCCTTTGAAAACCTCGAACAACAGCCTGCAAGTACAAGGACATTAAATTTTCCTATCGATGCTTTTTCACAACAAGGTGAGTCGAGAGAAAAAGAGATTAACTCAAATGAGTTCAGACTGTTAAAATTACCTAATTTTTGGCATAAACAACCGAAACTTTGGTTCGTTCAACTGGAAAGCGAGTTTCTTGTTTTCCGGATACGGTCAAAAAATATTAAATATAATACCGTAATTAGACATTTAGACGAACAAGCTCTTGTTGCCGTTTCGGAGATTTTAGAAAATCCACCTGAAAAAGATAAATATTTGCACTTAAAAAATTTATTAATTAATCGCTTCACCGATTCCGAAGAAAAAAGGTTACGACAGTTATTAGCGGGAATTGAATTGAATGACAAAAAACCGTCAGAATTGCTTCGAGAATTAAAACAATTATCAGGAGGATCAATTTCGGAAAATGTTTTACACTCGATTTGGCTGCAACGTTTACCTACCCGAATTCAAGCTACTCTAGCTGTTGTTGAAGGATCTCCGTTAGTTAAATTGGCTGAATTAGCGGATAAGATAATAGATCGCGATTCCGGACTCCAAGTGGCTACAATAGCTTCTCCTGTAGCGTCAACTTCTTCGAATTTTGATGATCTTGAAAGAAGAATTGTGGCTTTAGAAATTAGACATAAACGTGATAGATCGAGATTTCGAAGTAGATCTCAAAAAAGATATAGATCATCTTCGAGGGGTAATAATAGAAATAAAGACCAAAATAAAGATCAAATTTGCTTTTATCATAAGAAGTTTGGTGATAAGGCTAAAAAATGTACCATACCTTGTTCTATGTCCAAAACTCTTACTGAGAAATCGGAAAACTAAATTTACCGTTGTGTATTGAGACGGCTGACAACGGTTCACCCAACAATCGTCTCATTGTCACGGATAGATCTTCCGCTCTCAATTTCCTTGTAGATACAGGTGCAGACATATCTCTGATTCCTAGAAGACTGGTTCGCTGTGTTAAATCTGCATCGCTGAAGCTCTACGCTGCTAATGGAACAACCATTAATACATACGGATCAAAAACATATATTTTAAATTTTGGCTTACGCAGGGAATTCAAGTGGAAATTTTGCATAGCTGATATTCAGCGTCCTATCATCGATGCAGACTTTTTAAGTCATTATGGCTTACTTGTTGATATAAAGAACAAGCGAATTTTAGATAGTGTCACCGGTTTAACTAATAAAGGGAAACTATCTAGAATACAACATTTCTCTATCTGCACCACTTCTTCCAACTCACCATTTCACAGGATTTTGACAGAGTTTCCAGAGCTGACTCGATTTTCTCCAATTTCTGCAGACAAGTTACATCATGTAGAACACCACATTGTAACTAAAGGTCCTCCGATTGCCTCAATTCCTCGAAGATTATCTCCAGAAAAATTGAAATTTGCTCGTGACGAATTTAAGTCCATGGTTGAACTAGGAATTTGTCGTCCTTCAAGTAGTAATTGGGCGGCTCCACTTCATATGGTTCCTAAAGGTAGCTCAAATTCATGGAGACTTTGTGGAGATTACAGAGCCCTCAATGCTGCCACCATTGCAGATAGATATCCACTCCCTCACATCCAAGATTTTACTGCGGGCCTGTACAACAAAAGTATATTTACCAAAATTGATTTAGTCAAGGCTTATTATCAAGTACCTGTTGCTGAAGAAGATATTCCCAAGACGGCTGTAACTACTCCTTTTGGCTTATTCGAATTTCTGGTTATGCCCTTTGGTTTAAGGAATGCAGCCCAGACTTTTCAGCGTCTGATGAACACCATTCTTTCTGGACTTGACTTTTGTTTCTGCTATCTCGATGACATACTTATTGCTTCCTCCGATGACAAGGAACATATACAACATCTTCGGATTATTTTCTCTCGCTTGAAACAATTTGGATTAACCATTAATCTTTCCAAATGTCTTTTTGGTCTTGAAGAAGTTCCTTTTCTTGGATTCTTGGTTTCCAAACAAGGAATTAAACCTTTAACAGACAAAGTTCAAGCAATTATTAATTACAAAAAACCCCAAACAATACATGATTTGAGAAGATTTTTAGGGATAATTAATTTCTACCGCAGAAGCTTAAAGAATGCCGCATCGCATCAAGCTGTTCTTACTGATTATTTAAAAGACAGCAAGCGTAAAGACAAAAGATTAGTTACCTGGACTCCGGAAGCTGAAGCTGCTTTTAAGAAATGCAAAGACGAGCTTCTGAATGCCACTATTTTATCGCATCCTGCTTCAACAGTTCCTCTTATTTTAACTAGTGATGCTTCTGATATTGCAGTAGGTGCTTCCCTGGAACAAGTTGTAGATGAAGTTAACAGACCAATAGCATTTTTCTCAAGAAAATTAGACAACACTCAGAAGAATTATAGCACTTACGATCGTGAATTACTCGGTATTTATTTAGCCATTAAACATTTTCGTTATATCTTGGAAGGACGTCGATTACTTATTCGTACCGATCATAAACCATTGATTTATGCGTTTAGACAGAAGTTGGATAAAGCTTCTCCTAGACAAATCCGCCAGCTTGATTTCATTGCACAATTTTCTACTGACATTGAATTTATTTCAGGTAAAGAAAATGTTGTCGCCGACGCGTTTTCAAGAATTGAATCTATTTCTATGCCAGTTATTGTTTCATTAGACGATCTGGCTAAATTTCAAAAAGATGATGAAGAATTAGAATCATTGCTTGCAAATTCTTCTCTCAAATTACAAAAATTGACACTTACAGGTTCGACTGCCCCAATTTACTGTGATTGCTCTACAGTTAATATTCGTCCTTATGTACCACTACTTCTACGAAGAAAAATTTTCGATGTTGTTCATGGTCTAGCACACCCTAGTGGTCGAGCCTGTAAATTAATACAACAAAAATTTATATGGCCTACTATGAAAAAGGACATTAAAGAATGGTCTCGAACTTGTTTATCTTGCCAACGATCCAAGATTGGTAAACATACAAAGAATATTCCTCAAAAAATTGCCATACCTGATCAACGCTTTCAGCATGTTCATCTGGATTTAGTTGGACCCCTTCCTATTTGTCAAAAATATAGATATCTTTTGACTATGATTGACAGGTTTTCAAGGTGGCCTGAAGCAATACCTCTAATTGAAATTTCTGCTGATACTGTCGCAACGGCCTTCTATACTCATTGGATAGCAAGATTTGGTTCTCCGCATACAATCACCACGGATCAAGGTCCTCAATTTGAAGCAGCAGTCTTCAAAGCTCTCACCAACCTTATAGGTTGCAAGCGAATTAGGACTTCCGCTTATCATCCAGCTGCAAATGGAATTTTGGAAAGATGGCATCGTACACTCAAGAACTCTATTATCTGTCATTCTAAAGAAAACTGGATAGAAGTTCTTCCCACCGTGTTATTAGGTCTACGAACCTGTCTTAAAGAGGATTTACACGCTTCTCCAGCTGAGATGCTCTACGGATCAACCCTCCGAATTCCTGGAGAATTCTTTATTGAAGAAGATCTTCCACAAGACCCAGAAGTTTTTCTGGAAAAACACAGGATTTTTATGAGAAACATTAAATCTCAACCAACTGCACATCATCACAAAAAAACACCCTTCTTCCATAAGAATTTGTATGATTGCTCACATGTCTGGATTCGTGACGATTCCGTCCGGAAGCCTCTTCAACCTCCTTATTCTGGCCCTTTTCCTATTGTTAACAGAATTAATGATTATCTTTTTGCTGTCGATATTTCAGGTAAAATTGTTAATGTTTCAACAGAGCGTCTTAAACCAGCATTCTTACCTAAAGAAATTATCGCTGATTCAACCGTTTCCTCTACTGTGCAAACATCTTCCTCTTCTTTGTCGGCACTCACCACCCCTGCAACTACCGTATCTGCAAATATTGTGCCTTCAACTACTGTGCCCACAACTTCTGCGCCCCTTAGGACTTATTCACGAACTAAGAAAAGAGTTCAATTCGCAACGTAAGACGTCGCTCGAGGGGGAGTACTGTGGCGCTCATCGTTAATGAAGATTACACACTTACCTACTTGAAGATTCACACTTTCTATTTTGTTATACATTCATACTTTTTTATTGATTTATTAATTTACTCTTATCAACGTTTGTCAATTTGTAAACATAATTCTTTTATTCATTCCTTCTTGATACATAGTCCTGTTAAGACGTATAAATTTGTTCTTTAAATATAAATATTTAAAACTTGGAAAATCTGGTTATTTCTCGCGGTAAACTCCACAATCCCTGAAAGCGATACGCCCTCTGTGGACCTTAAAAACGTGCACCTAAACTACGAAGCCAAGGTGCACGAATGTTCTCAGAGGGTAACATATAAGGTGCACAATTTCTGGTTCTGTTCCGTGCTATGTGCACAAAATGTCGGTAGCACCAGTGCTTTATAGCAAGGTGCTTACGTATATCAAATAAATTTTAATATAAATGAGAAATGACGAATTTGCGATCCCCCCCCCTCTCTCTCTCTCTCTCTCTCTCTCTCTACATATATATATATATATATTTCTTTTTTTAATGTGCAATGAGCAGCGACATATTTTTTAAGAACAATCATGTTTTCTTTACATTAACTGATTCCTTTTATTATTCTGTGCATAAAATTATTAAAGTAAAATAATTGGAAAATGAACATTTTATCAGATATTTTATAATTTATATAAAATTATGTCCACTTAAAGAATCAAATATCTCGTTAACTACTCAATTTTTGACTATCCTATCTTTATAACTTTTTACACGAAATATTGCGAGGAATCGATTTATATAAAAAAATTAAGATGGTTCCATTAAAAAATATGAAGATAATCTTGAAATCTCTGAAATCTCGCTTCCACTTACGAAAACAATATTACTAGCATATCATGATCCTTTTAATCGTACAATTTTCGTAATTACAATTTTTTCATATCTGTAAAAATAGGGTAGATATTTCAAGTGAGCAAAGTTGTGTGTGTGTGTGTGTGTGTGTGTGTGTGTGTGTGTAGCGTATACGGGAGTTATGTGAGCAAACGAGAAGGTAATAAGAGAGAGCGAAATGGCAATAAGAGCAAGCGAGATAGCAATAGCACGAGCAACGAAGACTCGGAAATCGAGTGTTTCTTACAGCCTGGCATATTATTTCTCTCGCTCGCTCCTATTACTATCTCGCTCTTCTGTTATTGTTTCACTCGCTCTTACGTACTCATATACTGTCATGCTCATCTCGTTATCAAATCTGCCGCTGCCAAGCGGCCGATGACAAATTGTGAAAAATAAATAAGTTAATTATTTTAAGATATATTTATAAGGGTATGCGAGTAATTTTAATGGAATATTGAAAATTTTGCAATTAAAATAACATCAAACACGATATCAATCGGATAAATGTAGTTAAATATATATTCAAAATTTTTATTATCAGACCATTTAAAAATTATCCGATTTACGTCGTGTTTGATACCATTTTAATCGCAAAAATCTTAATAATTCATTAAAATTACTTTCAAATGGATAAAATAAAAAATAGGAGTTTCAGTTTTTATTTTATAAGATGTTTACATTCGCGAGGAAGCCGAGTCCGCTTATCTTTACGACCTGTCAAGTGTGAGAGCGACAGCGAAACCGCGAGTCGAGAGCGAGCGAGATGATCTATCATCAAAGAATTCCGAAGTCTCTTACAATCGGCTTCATCACTTCCTCTATCCATTCGCAATTTACGAAATTATAAAGTCCAGAGAAAGATAGGGATGTATGTGGGAAGAGGTCGGACGTGTCTTTACGCCCATTTGATCAACGAGCGACAGAATCCATCCGTGGCAACGGCATTGACGCATATCCTGTGGAGAGAGCATTCACACATTTTTCAGCCTAACGAATAATTGCTAGAAAACAATATTTGCAGACTAGAAAAATATGTGAGGCGCAAGTGGCTGGATCGGGAATCGAACCCGAGTCTTTCGCTTTCCGGGCAACTGCTCTAGACCACTGAGCTATCCAGACCTCACACCTAATGCTGCTTTTTAACACAGTGATATGCGACTGGGAGCGTCCGAAATGGCCACGTTCGAAATGGCCACGGGTAAATTTGACCACGTTCGAAACGGCCACGTTCGAAACGGCCACTCGTTCGTAATGGCCACGTTCGAAACGGCCACGTTCGGAACGGCCACGTTCGAAATGGCCACGGATAAATTTGACCACGTTTGAAATGGCCACGTTCGAAACGGCCACGTTCGTAATGGCCACTCGTTCGTAATGGCCACGTTCGAAATGGCCACGTTCGTAATGGCCACTCGTTTGTAATGGCCACGTTCGAAACGGCCACACGTTCGAAACGGCCACACAACTTTTCACGCGAAGCGAGGGGGCGGGGGTGGGTGCGGGAGGGGGGGCCGAAGGCCCCCCTTGCACTCCCCCGTGTGTGTGTGTGTGTGTGTGTGTGTGTGTGTGTGTGTGTGTGTGTGTGTGTGTGTGTGTGTGTGAGAGAGTGCGTGTGTGAGGGGATAGTGCTTCCAACATTCCGTGACCATTCCGAACGTGGCCGTTTCGAACGTGTGGCCGTTTCGAACGTGGCCATTACGAACGAATGGCCATTACGAACGTGGCCGTTTCGAACGTGGCCATTACGAACGAGTGGCCATTACGAACGTGGCCGTTTCGAACGTGGCCGTTTCGAACGTGGTCAAATTTATCCGTGGCCATTTCGAACGTGGCCGTTCCGAACGTGGCCGTTTCGAACGTGGCCATTACGAACGAGTGGCCATTACGAACGTGGCCGTTTCGAACGTGGCCGTTTCGAACGTGGCCATTTCGAACGTGGTCAAATTTACCCGTGGCCATTTCGAACGTTGTCAAATTATATCCACTCTATGCGACTCCAGAGCGATGTTGGTATCTCACTCGATGGATGCAATGCCGATTGCCACGGAGGATCCCTGAAAGGTCGCTCGCTGACCAAATAAGTGCCGGTGAAGGTATTCGCGTGCATGCTGGCTTCCGACTGGCCTTCCGTATGAAACGGCACCGACGAGCACAACGCCGTAGAGTGACCACATCCCCCAAGATCCTTCTAGTATATACTAAAATCCCCACTGTACCAAATAGCAGTGGCGGATGGACCCTAAGATAGGGCCGGGGCAGGCCTCCAGAGAAAGATAGGGATGTATGTGGGAGGAGGTCGGACGTGTCTTTACGCCCATTTGATCAACGAGCGACAGAATCCATCCGAGATTTATTTGATATTTTCGATTAAAAGGGATTAATGAAATTTTTGAAATTGACAATTATTCTAATAAAATATTGGGTTTAATGTGATTTCAATCGTAAAAATCAAATTAATTCTAAAGTTATGTTCAGTAAGATAAATTCCCTAACAGCACAGGTAGATTCTGAGAATGTTCGGAGGATATTACAAAAGTATATTGCGTATATTCTCAGAACATACGATATACGTACTACGACATACTCAGTACATACTGAGAAAGTTCCTATGTCCTAGTTTCTATAGTTCGTAGTATATACTGGGAATATCCTGTAGTATATTCACAGAATGTCTACAGAATGTTCCCAGTATGTTATTGGTTCGTAGTATATACTGGGAATATCCTGTAGTATATCCACAGAATGTCCACAGAATGTTGCCAGTATATTATTGGTTCGTAGTATATACTGGGAATATCCTGTAGTATATCCACAGTATATCCACAGAATGTTGCCGGTATGTTAATGGTATAGTACGCATATTGGTTAGGTTATATTAATTTATTCGTTCTATACGTTTGAAAAATATTTATAAAATTAATATTTATTTAACATATAATATTTATTAACATATATTAGAACATATTTAATATTTTGACTCCTCGACTAAAGTTCTCTTATTAATATTTTACATATAAATATATTTACTATTAAACTCTATACCCTAACAGCACATGTAGATACTGAGAATGTTCGAAGAATATCGCAAAAGTATAATGCATATATTCTCAGAATATTCGAGATACATACTATGATATACTACCCAATAAACGCCAGATGACTTTTTGGAGGACTTAGAACTCATCTTTTTTAAGAGCTCTTTAAGATTTTCTTAAAGCTGTCAAATTGACATCTTTCTTATGTTTTGCATGCAAAAGATAACTCAGAGCATTTTTGAAAGATGACTTTTTTAAATATGTTAAAAAGTGCTCTCTAAGACATCTTTTGTAAATTATCTTCAAGAAATTTTATAAGATCAATTAGAGAACTTTTGTTAATTAATAAACGTAGTTCCCGCGCTTTTTTATTGTGTGCGTCGTGCAGATGCGTGTTAGCTTCAGAGATTATAACGATTGTGAAATTATGAACATTGCTCTATATGTGCATGAAATTTATGAATATTTTGGTAAGTGTATAATTAATTTTTAACTAAATTATTCATTAACGCATCATTATATAATGTATCAATCATATTGATGCATTATAACCTGTACACTTAATTAATTTTTATAATATTACCAATTTCTTTTATAATTTATTAAATTTTTTTAAATTTATTTACTTTAATTAATCTGCAGTTGACGTTTGAATCAGTAAAGGACTGCCAGTACAAAAGGCGTCAAGAACAAAAAACCTCAATCAACAAGCAGCAAGCGTATGTATACTAATTGTCAGGTGAATTCGATTGTAATTATCCACATAGAAAAAAAAGGCAACGAAATTTTGAAAAGCTTAAAAAATAGGATTAAATTTTTTTTCTAATCTTTTTCTAAAATTTTCTAAAATTGCAGCAAAGAATCTAGCTATCTAGTAGTATATTTATTCGTTAATTTTTCTTTTATATTAATGTTTATTACTTACTTTGTTATTCGACATTGAAAAGGATCCGAAATGGATTGAAACGCGGCGTTTGTCATGTTTAAATTAAATAAACATTTTCATATGGTTATTGTATTGTAATAACCGTGTTATTATTTTTGCATATATTCCACCATTGCGTTGGTCCTTGCAGCCTTTTAACTAATTATTTTATTGATTTTATCTAACGGACCTTTATTTATTCTAATAATTATATTTATTCATTTATTTAACTATCCATATTTTTATTAATAAAGTTATAAATCTAAGTTTTAATTAAGTAATAGATATTAATAGATAGTAATACTTTATTTTCAAAATGTCGGAGAGGAAACCATACCCAGATAGCCAAGTCTGATCGAACAGATTTTGCCAAGAGCTTGCTACACACGCTTGTCAGCAAAGAGACCACAATTTGCGTACAAGAGTTGCTATTGCAGATTTTGATAGCAGATTGACGGCAAAAACCGAGCAAATCTTGCTGACAAAACCTGACAGCAAATTGGCAGCAAAAAGCGAGCAAAGCTTATTGCATAACTTTACATCAAATTGGCGGCAAAAACCGAGCAAGATCTGCGCGCATAATTTGACGGCAGATTGGTGGCAGAAATCGAGCAGAACCTGCATAATCGGTATTTAGATGCCTTGATTCAATAGTTCTTTCGCTTTCCGCTACGCGATGCACGCTTTCTCGCAATCAAATTTCTGTTAGAAGTAGATATAAAGTCTGCTAGTGGCTATTAATAAAAGATCAAAAGTATATTGGTTTAATTTTTGATATATCATACAAGCCTAATATGAGAATATTAAACTGATTAGAATCAACAGGATAAATGGAAAATTATCCTATTTGAAGCATAAAGCAAGAGTTTAATTATCATATAAATTATGTCTCAATCTTATAAATTAAATTTAATTATTTTCACAATTTACTTTATTATTAATTTAATTAAGTTGAAAGAGAATTTGCTACGTGAGATATAACTACGATATAACATTACATTTCATAGTTATTTATGAAAAGAAAATTATAATTTACCAATAAAACTTATTCTGTAATATTAAGTTTTATTGCACTTTGGTCAAAAGCAGATCATGCTCGGTTTCTACCGTCAATATGCTGTCAAATATGTGCGCAGACTCTGCGCGGTTTTTGGTGCCAATCTGCTCACATTGCTTGTCAGCAGATTCTGTCGCATTTCTGCCGTCAATCTGCTACCAGGTTATGTGCGCAGATTCTGCGCGATTTCTGCTGCCAGTCTGCTCACATTGCTTGTCAGCAGATTCTGTCGACAGAATACGAGCTTATTGCGGACACAGATGGCTATGGTTTTGGTTTGGGTTTCTGATCAAATTTGCTGCCAATCTGCGCGCATATTGCTAGCATTTTGCTATCTGGGTATCTAGAACTTTCAGATAAGAAAAAAAAAGACGTCTTGATAAAGCTTTTGAAAATAGTATAAATGAATTACTTTGTGCAAATAAAAATAGATTATCAAATATCGTATTAGAATCAGTAGCAGTAGCTTCAAATAGTGATCCTCAAACAGATTCATCTCATGTCTCTTGTTTTGATAATCTTCAGTTATCTAGCAATTATTGCAATAATTTAGTTTCAGAGAATGGAACCAGTTTTGTAAATGATGTGCAAATTCCTGAGGATAGTGAGGATCTTGATAACTATTCTTTTAATAATGATGATTTAGATAGCAATTTTTCGTATATTGATTCTGATATCTCAGATGATGAGTTAGAACATTTTGATTTATGTAATGACAATGTAGAGCCAGATTTTAGAGTAGATAATGCAAACAAAGAATCAGATTTAAGAGGTTTTTTACATCATTGGGCCATAACATACCAAATTAGACAGAATGCTCTTACTAGTTTGCTTCATGGCTTAAAAAAATATGGACATGATGATCTGCCTAGCGATGCAAGAACTCTTTTGCATACTCCAAAAAAAACTACAGTTTCTTCTATTGGATCAGGTTTATATTCCCATTACGGCTTGAAAAAAGGATTACTCGATCAGTTGAAATGTTTTGATCCAAAGAAAATTCCAAAAGACATCGCTCTACATCTAAATATTGATGGTTTGCCCCTTTCGAAAAGTTCTCCGAGTCAAGTATGGCCAATTCTTGTAAAAATAGTGAATTATCCTTATGCTACTTGTGATCCATTTGCAGTAGGTATTTTTCATGGCAATCGTAAACCAGAAGATGTAAATTTATTTTTAGAGCCTACAATTATGGAGTATTTAGAATTAAGTAATACTGGCTTTATTTTTAATAATCAACGGTATAGAGTCTTCATTAAATTGTTCGCTGCAGATACGGTTGCAAGGAATCAGATTTTGTGTTTTCCTCCACATAATAGCAGATGTGGTAAATGTATACAAGTAGGCAAAACAGTACAACATAGACGAGTCTTTTTGGAAAATGATTCATCTTTAAGAACTGATAATAATTTTAGGATAGATGTTCCGAATCAGTATAAAAATTTATTATCTCCTCTTGAAGGTATTGGAATGAGTTTAACAAATCAAGTTCCTCTCGATCCAATGCATTTGCTTGATGAAGGAGTAGGAAAGAAACATCTTAAACTTTTGTTAAACCTATATGGTAATAGCAATGTAGGTGCTTTGAAAAGAATTAAAAATATAAATGATCAATACGTTTCTTTTAAAGAATGGGTACCATGCGAATTCGTACGAAAAATACGTACTTTAAATGAGTTAGATAGATTCAAAGCAACTGAATTGCGAATGGCTATTTTGTATATAGCACCAGTTGTATTTCAAAGTACCATATCCAATGAATTAATGCTTCACTTCAATGTATTAAATTGTGCATTACGTATACTATATGATGCAAATGAGTGCATAAAAAACAATCAATATGCAAAAGATTTATTGATTTATTATGTAGATTATATGAAAAATTTTTACGGAGAGCAGCATATAGTTTATAATGTGCATAATTTAATCCATCTTCCTGATGACGTTTTGCGATTTGGATCATTAGATGGTTTTAGTGTGATAGATTTTGAAAATCATTTACAAGTTATAAAAAAATTAGTCAGGAAAGGATCATATGTTTTAACCCAGATTATGAATAGGATAAATGAGAAATCACAACTTAAAACTAATGTCAAACATCATTCTATTTCTGAAGGTCGTTCAGTTTTAAAACAAAGTATTGTCCAACAACTCCCTGAAGGCTATACAAGACCTCATAGGGCTATTGAATTTTCTAATTTTGTTTTGACAATCGCAAAACCAAATAATTGTTGTTATCTCACAGATGGAAGCGTCATTGTAATTAGAAATATCTGTCTTTCTAATGAAAAACCAGTCATTTTTGGGCATAAGTATATTGATTGTATTAGTATCGAAAACTATCCAATAGATTCTCGTTTATTAAATATATGCAAAGCAAAGTCTCTTTCTAATGAACTTCAAGTATGGCCTGTGGAAACTATTTCTAAAAAAGGATTTCGAATCTTGTCGCGTGGATACTTCTATATTTTTCCTCTTCTTCATTGCAAATCTTAAATTTTTTTATTAATAATTAACATATTCCACATTATGTCTCATAAATAAAGTATGTATTATATACAATAGATACAATACTCACACGCGCCAATTACAAATTAATTGATTATTTAATGAGATCTTTTTCAATTTTAAAGAAAATCATTAAACGTTATAAATTATTAAAAAATATATTTATAAAGAGAAATATAAATAACATAAATATAAATATTTTGTTGGTAGACAAATTTTCTTAAGAAAAAATTATTCTTTTTATATTTTAAATCTTAATAATTTCGTAAAATTTATAATGATATATATAAATTAACAAACAAAAATAATATAAATTATCTACCCACACTTTTTTATATAACCTAGTAAGACTGACAACTGTGACCACAGCGATCTTGCACTAATCAAAGTACGAGCATATAATTAACTATCAATAATGTCAAAAAGAAAAAGTGTAGAAGATGTGAGAGAATGTGCAAGAGAACATTTAAAAGAAAATAGTAAGTTTTGATAAATTTAATAAAAGTGATTATCGATATTTATTCTAATGTAATTGTAGTGTAACATTGCAATCTAACCTAAAAAATGTATTATTAGAAGTTAATATTTAACATTTACTTGCAGAACTTGGTAATAGTGGAAAAGTAGCATCTGCAGAAACAGGTCTTCATTTACCTCAGGCTCAATTAAAAATTGGTACATCAAAAATTCTACCTGCTGACAAAAGCAAAGTGTTATCAAATTATTTATTGATGAATGATCCAGATAGCAGTGTGGTTCAAAACTATTCCTTGAAAAGTACTTCTTTTAACAAAGGGAGAGGATTATTGAGTGACAAAACAAATACACCAGATCTACATGCGAATCAACAAATTCTAGGAACAGGTAAGTAGTAATACTAGGAGAGTTCTAACGCAGGGGCTCCGAGGGGGGGTGAGGGGCGAGGGGGAACCGGCGGAGGGTGTGACGTCACGCGGGGGGGTGACATCACGCGGGGGGTGACGTCACGAGGGGGATGATGACGTCACGTGCGGGGGGTGATGACGTCACGCGGGGGATGATGACGTCACGTGCGGGGGATGATGACGTCACGTGCGGGGGATGATGACATCACGTGCGGGGGATGATGACATCACGCGGGGGATGATGGCGTCACGTGCGGGGAGTGACGTCACGTGCGGGTAGGGGGATCCGCGGCGCGAGCGATGGACGAGGGGGTTCGCGCGGGAAGGGGGGATCCGCGGCGCGAGCGATGGACGAGGGGGTCCGCGCGGGGAAGGGGGATCCGCGGCGGGCCCGCGATGTGTCCACGTGTGAGAAGGACGGTGCACTGGTTTGAAAAGGATAGCGTAAAGTGTGTGAAGAGGACAGTGCGATAAGGATGGCATCAAGTGTGACAAGGACGACATCAACATACGACAAAGATGACGTCAAAGTAGAACAAGGACGACGCATTGTAAGATGCTGCATAGGTGGGAGAAGGACGACGCAAAGGTAAGTGAGTGATAGCGATGAGCATATGAATGAGAGAGAACGATAATATCGCGAGACAATGCGTGCGAGAGAGAACGATAATAGCTAAGATAACGCGTGCGAGCGAG
>JALHBL010001083.1:0-134661 GCA_023638675.1 Camponotus pennsylvanicus | reverse complement strand
ACATATTTAAACCAAATTTATTATTAAAATATCAATTTAGACAATTTAAATTAACTCATACACATAGTCATGTAAATTAGAAAAGAAAAATTAATATAAGAGAGAGGTAATTCTGAAAAGCTTGAAGTTAATAATTCTTCAATATTTTTCCATTAAATTATTTTCTGTAAGAATTATCTTATATTATTACGGAAATATATTTATATAAAAGTTGTTCAGTATCACTTTTTTGATTTTATTATAACACTTTCTCTGATACACACACACACACCGCACACACACACGCACGCACATATATATATATATATATATATAGGAATATTATAAGTATTAATATATATTTGGAATAGAGTAAAATTGAACACCCTGTATCTATATATATATATATATATATATATAGTGAGAGAGAGAGATTTATTATAGATAACGACATTAAAACAATTCCATATGTGTGTGTATATATATATATATACACACACACACACACACACACACACACAGAATTATTTTAAATGTCGTTATCTATACAATAAATCTCAAAGTAACTGTCTATTTTTTGTAGTCAATGAACAAATAAAATTAAGTATTACAATTAGACATGAACATAATTCTTATAAAGTAAAATATTTACTTTTTTAAAACCAACCTTTGCATGCAGTTTTTCCTCCTGGATAATCTGCGACGACAGAGAGGCAAGTGCTTCGAATCGTATTTTTTCCCATTTTATGGATATTCTTCAACTAAAAACACTGTCTATTTCCACTGATATTTTCACAACTATATAAATAATCAATGCACTGTACACTATAAATCGCACTAAACAGATATCAAAACACTGCTTATTTTCGCATAGGCAGTAATATCTGACAGTTACGGTGGTATACAATTACACAATGTGGAGCAGACAAGTGAAAACGCGTACGTATGTTCGTAAATCTCGGCGCTTCGGTTAGTTGTAAATAGCAAAGGACAGATAGTAATATTTGTTATCTCCTTTCTACTAAGCCGGCAACGAAATTGACTGACGATGGACTACTCGCTTCTTGACGCGCGATGATTTTTACCTTTTTTATTTATTAAACTAAATGTATATTTATATTATATTGTAATGTATTAAAATTAGAATATAATATTTTTAATATAGTATATTAAAACTGACATCACACTGCTGTGCAGTCTTCGCGTTATAAAAATTTTCTCATATAAAATATTTAACATCTCCTATAATATATTTGAAATCTGAACTTGACATGTTTTTAAATGCAGAATAAATTAAAGAATCGTTTATAGAGTAATGTGTAACTTAAGAAGATAATTTAAAAATATATAAATATTGCTAGCTATATACATATATGTACATGCATCCAACAACAATATTTTTTATTTTCCAAATTATTTTCTGATATGCATATATATATATATATATATATATATATATATATATATAATATATATGCATATCAGAAAATAATTTAAAAACATATAAATAGTATTACTGGCTATATATATATATATATATATATATATATATATATATATACAGGTATAAAAAGAAGGGAGCGCTTGGATTTTTTCAAAAAAATATAAGTTTTATCAAAAAATGTTTCAGACAAAAGTTGTAGGGTTTAAAAGTTCTATTTACTGGCAATATCATTTTGACCTTGAAGAGTCACTGGAAGGTCACGTGAAGGTCACTTCAATTTTTTTAAATGGAACACCCTATATATTTTTGCACATTCTTGTAGCTTATCTCGAGAGCTTTCCAAAACACTATAATTAAGTATCTTTTCATTAAGTACTTTTTGAGATATCAGGCTTGAAATAATTTCTTAATTTTACATAAACCGTAAAATATCTTGTAAAATATTCATTTTTCAATTATCTTACCTCAATACTTTTACGTACAAAATAATGAGAGGAATCAATTGGTGTAAAGAAAATACATAGTTGTTTTTAAGAAAAAATATGGAATTGTTAATTGCAAATTACATATTTTTTCTTCAAAACAACTATGTATTTTCTTTACACCAATTGATTCCTCTCATTATTTTCTACGTAAAAGTATTGAGGTAAGATAATTGAAAAATGAATATTTTACAAGATATTTTACGGTTTATGTAAAATTAAGAAATTATTTCAAGCCTTATAACTCAAAAAGTACTTAACGAAAAGATACTTAATTATAGTGTTTTGGAAAGCTCTCGAGATAAGCTACAAGAATGTGCAAATATATAGGGTGTTCCATTTAAAAAAATTGAAGTGATCTTCACGTGACCTTCCAGTGACTCTTCAAGGTCAAAATGATATTGCCAGTAAATAGAACTTTTTAAACCCTACAACTTTTGTCTGAAACATTTTTTGATAAAACTTATATTTTTCGAAATATTCAAGGGTTCCGACCTTTTTTATACACCCTGTATATGTATTTCAAAACATGAAGCTAAAATTATGGTAAAGTATTATAAGAGAATGTAGAATATTTCATATGAGAAAATATTTATTATAACGTAACTAGCGAAGACTGCAGAGCAGTATAATGTCAGTTGTCATATAATATATTAAATTTTATATATTAAAATTTAATTTAATATAACAATTTTATTATAACATAATATAATATAAATATATATTTTTAGTTTAATAAATAAAAAGGTAAAAATTATCGCGCGTAAAGAAGCGAGTAGTTCATCGTCAGTCAATTTCGTTGCCGGCTTAGTAGGAAGGAGATGGAAAATATTACTATCTGTCCTTTGCTATCTAAAGTATTACAGTAATTGGCCGGCAAATTGCTTTGCTCTGGTCAATCCCAACCGAGTCCGCAACTTATAGGCTGCGGTCGGGAAGACGCTCTGGATGCTTTGAAACATCATTCTATCTTTATTCTCATGAAATGTAGAACAAAGATAGAATAATGTTTCAAAGCATCCAGAGCGTCTTCCCGACCGCAGCCATAGTAATACGGATCGGCGCGTGGCGTCTGAAATTTGGCATCACTGCTCGTCGTTACTCGAGACGTGTGCAGGCCCTGCAGGCTCGTGCAGGCTTGTGTCTCGTGGCTCGTGGCTCGTGGCTCGTGGCTCGTGTGCTCGTGGCTCGTGGCTCTTCCAAAAGAGTTTTCCTGGTATTCAACCTCACTTCCTCGTTCTTCTTTGGACGTTTCCAATGCGTAAAAGTAAGTATATCATATTTCTTTCTCTTGCATATTATTTTCTTATTCTCTTTCTCTCTCTATTCTCTCTTCTATAATCATATTTTATTAAATAAAGTGAGAATCGATAATGATCGTAAAGCTGATGGCAGAGAACGAGATGTTAGCGCTTACGCCGTAATCATGGACGTAAAGTAAGGCAAAGAAAAATATACATGCTACTTACATATACGTTTTTCTCTGTCTTACCTTACGTCCACGACTACGACCGTTCTTTGCCATCAGCCTAAAGCAGAATATATTATCAATGATGGCGTACATTTTGATCTTTTGATCTTTTGACTCATTGCCAATTTATTTTATTTGAATGTTTTCAATGGATGTTTATAAATTGTGTTATGTATTTTTCAGCAAAGAGTGAAGGTACATATCGTACACGTGGTGCACCGGCGCTGAAAGAATCAGAAGTACTGAGTATGTATATGCACTTTATTTTAAGTACACTCAGTTTTATTTGAATTTTTGAATATGTTTTTATAATTTTATTATTTTTACATTTTTTAGAAAAAAGTGATCGTGCAGCAGGCAGCCGTACGCTGCCACCGCCTCAGATGGATAAAAAAATGATCAACGCACCAGCTCGAATCGAGACACCGGCACGGATTGAGACACCAGCACGGATCGAAGCACCGGCACGGATCGAGGCACCGGCACGGACCGAGACACCGGTACGGATCGAGACACCGGCACGGATCGAGACACCGACGGTGCGTACGCACGACCGGCATGTTTCTCCGCACGACGTCTCTCCTAATCGAAAATCGATTATCAATCGTAATTGATAATTAATTGAAAATCGATTAAATAAGGTAAGTTCAAAATTGTTTACGCGTGTGTGTTTGCGTACGTAGAAATTTATAAAATGTAATTTTTTAAATATTTCAGCGCATCAATGAAGCGGTAAGACGGGCCGTTAATAAGGAGCGGCGGAAGAGACATGCCGGTCGGGCGTACGCACCTGTATCTCAAATGATGCCGACACCAACCTATACAGTGCCGCCAGCACTACCAGCACCACCGGCTTATATGCCGACTTATATTGCATCATATTATGTACCGGCATCTGCACCGGGATACTCGGTACCAAACTACATGGCGCCGGGATACACAGCGCCGGGCTATGCAGCGCCGGGGTACACAGGAGCGCCGGGGTACACAGCAGCGCCGGGATACGCAATTCCACCCGGATATGCGCCGCTACCACCTAGAATCTGTAAGAATCTGTTTCACTTATTTTTATGTATTTATATGAAACGTTTTTATTCAATATTATATAAAATATTATTATTTTTTTCAGAGAGAAGAAGAAAAATGGTGCTGCCTCCGGCCTCATTACATGCACACATACACACACACACACACACACACACACACACATTCACACACATCCATACACATTAATACTATTAATATATTTTATTTTATTAATATAACTTTTATTTCCATTGTATTGCACTATATAAAAAAAATGTAATTTCAAAATTTTTAAGAATAAACACAATATTTTTCTTTAATATAGATATGCAATACAATATAATAAAAATAAAAATTATATTAATAAAATAAAATATATTAATAGTATTAATGTGTGTGGATGTGTGTGTATGTGTGTGTGCGCACTGTACAAAAAAATAAATGTAATTTAAAAATTTTTAAGAACAAACTTAGTTACAATAATATATTTTTCTTTAATATAGTTATGCAATTTGCATATCTATATTAAAGAAAAATATATTATTGTAACTGTTTATTCTTAAAAATTTTGAAAAAAATTACATTTATTTTTTATTATATAGTGCGCGCGCACACACACACACATACATCCACACACATTAATACTATTAATATATTTTATTTCAAATATAATTTTTATTTCTATTGTATTGTATTGCATTATGCATATCTATAGTAAAAAAAAAATATATTATTGTAACTAAGTTTATTCTTAAAAATTTTGAAATTACATTTATTTTTTTATAGTGCGCACACATACACACATACATCCACACACATTAATACTATTAATATATTTTATTTCAAATATAATTTTTATTTCTTTTTTTTTTTTTTTTGTATTATATATATTTATAAAAAAAAAAATATTATTGTAACTGTTTTATTCTTAAAAATCTTGAAATTACATTTATTTTTTTATAGTGCGCGCACACACACACACACACATCCACACACATTAATACTTATATTTTATTTCATTATTATAACTTTTATTTCTATTGTATTGTATTGTGCATTATGCGTATCTATATTAAAAAAAAATATATTATTGTAACTAAGTTTTTTCTTTTTATATAGTGCGTACACACACACACACACACACACACACACACACACACACACACACACACACACACACACACACACACACTCCACTCACATTAAAAGCACTGTAAAAAAGATTATAAAATAAATTCTTACACAGATTTATTATATTCCTTTATTCCTCCAAATCAATATAATATGAGCAAGCTTCTATATTACAACTGTAAAAATTTATGTGGAATTGTAACAATTAATATATATATATATATATATATATATATATATATATATATATATATATAAATTGTTACAGTTCCACATCAATTTTTACACGTGTGTGTGTGTACATATGTATGTATAATAAAATAAAATAAAGAAAATCATGTATACATATATTATTAGTATATATATATATATATATATATATATATATACAGGGTGTATAAAAAAGTCGGAACCCTTGAATATTTCGAAAAATATAAGTTTTATCAAAAAATGTTTCAGACAAAAGTTGTAGGGTTTAAAAAGTTCTATTTACTGGCAATATCATTTTGACCTTGAAGAGTCACTGGAAGGTCACGTGAAGGTCACTTCAATTTTTTTAAATGGAACACCCTATATATTTTTGCACATTCTTGTAGCTTATCTCGAGAGCTTTCCAAAACACTATAATTAAGTATCTTTTCGTTAAGTACTTTTTGAGTTATAAGGCTTGAAATAATTTCTTAATTTTACATAAACCGTAAAATATCTTGTAAAATATTCATTTTTCAATTATCTTACCTCAATACTTTTACGTACAAAATAATGAGAGGAATCAATTGGTGTAAAGAAAATACATAGTTGTTTTTAAGAAAAAATATGTAATTTGCAATTAACAATTCCATATTTTTTCTTCAAAACAACTATGTATTTTCTTTACACCAATTGATTCCTCTCATTATTTTGTACGTAAAAGTATTGAGGTAAGATAATTGAAAAATGAATATTTTACAAGATATTTTACGGTTTATGTAAAATTAAGAAATTATTTCAAGCCTTATAACTCAAAAAGTACTTAACGAAAAGATACTTAATTATAGTGTTTTGGAAAGCTCTCGAGATAAGCTACAAGAATGTGCAAAAATATATAGAGTGTTCCATTTAAAAAAATTGAAGTGACCTTCACGTGACCTTCCAGTGACTCTTCAAGGTCAAAATGATATTGCCAGTAAATAGAACTTTTTAAACCCTACAACTTTTGTCTGAAACATTTTTTGATAAAACTTATATTTTTCGAAATATTCAAGGGTTCCGACCTTTTTTATACACCCTGTATATATACAGGGTGACCCATTTTAACTTAGGCAGCCAAATAACTCGAAAACTAAGCCCAGCAAACAAAAATGTTTCAGACAAAAGTTGTATGGTTTCGAGGGGGCCATAAGATGGTACCATTGGTTTGACCTTGAAGAGTCATTTGAAGGTCACGTGAAAGTCACTTCAATTTTTTTAAATGGAACACCCTATATATTTTTGCACATTCTTGTAGCTTATCTCGAGAGCTTTCCAAAACACTAACTAAGTACCTTTTCGTTAAGTACTTTTTGAGTTATGAGGCTTGAAATAATTTCTTTATTTTACATAAACCGTAAAATATCTTGTAAAATATTCATTTTTCGATTATCTTACCTTAATACTTTTACGTACAAAATAATGAGAGGAATCAATTGGTGTAAAGAAATCACATAGTTATTTTTAAGAAAAAAATATGGAATTGTTAATTGCAAATTACATATTTTTTCTTCAAAACAACTATGTGTTTTTTTTACACCAATTGATTCCTCTCATTATTTTGTACGTAAAAGTATTAAGGTAAGATAATCGAAAAATGAATATTTTACAAGATATTTTACGGTTTATGTAAAATAAAGAAATTATTTCAAGCCTCATAACTCAAAAAGTACTTAACGAAAAGGTACTTAGTTATAGTGTTTTGGAAAGCTCTCGAGATAAGCTACAAGAATGTGCAAAAATATATAGGGTGTTCCATTTAAAAAAATTGAAGTGACTTTCACGTGACCTTCAAATGACTCTTCAAGGTCAAACCAATGGTACCATCTTATGGCCCCCTCGAAACCATACAACTTTTGTCTGAAACATTTTTGTTTGCTGGGCTTAGTTTTCGAGTTATTTGGCTGCCTAAGTTAAAATGGGTCACCCTGTATATACATAGTTATATATTATTAGTTTATTAATATTTTTTCTTATTATTACTTATTATATCAATAGCCGTAATTACATTACTATTCTCACAAGCTTGATTTGTCTTTCTCTGTCTGAAACGTGACATTCGTACTTTGTCTAACAAAATAATTGCAGCGCTCTCTATCACGTTATTTATGAACTAAAATTAGTGCTTTTTTCACTTCATTTTACCGACATCTCAGGTACATACGGACCGAAATTTTTGGGTACATGCCATTTATTAATTAGACTATTAAACTCAATTTTCATAGTTTCATACGTTTTTACTGTGCAGTCCGCTAACGGCTGTGCTATTGTTTTATGCATAAAAGCTACAAAACATTTATACAAGGGTAATGTCTTTATGAGGTGATAGCTTTAGACGCCATGTTGATCTAAGAAGTCGATAAATGAATATATAATTTTATATTTTGTTTCCTTTCTCAGTATATAATCAGTGTCGCCGTGTCCGTTTGCATCTATAGTTCAATCGTAGAAAAGGATTTTTAATTCTATGTAGACAATAAAAAATGGCATATACCCAAAAATTATAATGCTTTGTCGATAAAAAAGTAAGGTTCAGCATCCCCTTAAACTCGAGCCACTTGTCCTTATCGCTCGGTAATCGGATTGCGCAGTCATTCATCTTTCCACAGTCGACCGTATGCGACTGCAACTTGTCGTCCGAACTAAAGTAATGCAGGCACCTGTAAAAGAAAATCATTTTTTTAAATTAAGATTTGAACAATTTGATATATAACTTATAAGTATATAAATTATACGTACCGATCACAGAGCGGGATCCGTTAGCGCACGGTGCGATAGCGCACCAACCCGATAGCACACGAAAAATTGACACAATTCCCGATAGCGCACCAACCCGATAACCCACCAACCCGATAGCGCACGAAAGCACTAGCCCCTCACACACGCACTCTCACACACACACACACACACACACACACACACACACACACACACGGGGGGTGCAAGGGGGGCCTTCGGCCCCCCCTCCCGCACCCACCCCGTCCCCCTCGCTTCGCGTGAAAAGTTGCAAAGTGAATCCGTGCGCTATCGGGTTGGTGCGCTATCGGGTTGGTGCGCTATCGGGTTGGTGCGCTATCGGGATTGTGCGCGATTTACTTTGTGTGCTATCGGGACGTGTGCTATCGGGTTGGTGCGCTATCGGGAATTGTGTCAATTTTTCGTGTGCTATCGGGTTGGTGCGCTATCGCACCGTGCGCTAACGGGACCCTCCCCCGATCACAGATATATCTATGACCGTTGTGTTTGCTCAGTTGCGAGCTCACGAGCCGAGATAAGTTCTTGATCCACTCGAAATGTCCTACGTTGTTGCCGTCTTCCACGTATAGCAGATTCACATGCTTATCCCGCTTTTGCTCCGTAAGACGTATCGGAACAATGCCTTCGTTTTCAATGCTGTACACATTGATCGAAACGTTATCAAGTTCAAATTTCTTAATCTGATTCACAGTCACTGGAAACTCAATGTCCCGGAGATTCAGCACTGTCGCGTAATGCGGATACGAAGATTCCCGTTCTGCGTTCCTTTCTACGGGATATAGAGCGGCGACCACTGCCCACGCAAAACACGCATTGTCCTTTGGTTGCACGTTAATCACCGTTCTTTTCATCATAATCTCCCGCGGTAATTTAATGTGACATCCCGCGCGCATAGGATTATACTTATTTATATTTACAGTCAAGTTTAATATTCGCGACAATGCCCACCCGCTGTCGCGTTCCTGAAACTCTTCCAGCGATGTTAGGGTGGACTCGATGACGCACCATTCGTACCACTCGCGTAAATCGGATGTGCGAAAGAGTTCATAGTTTCTCGTATTGATACTTTTGTTGGCACGTTTATCTCCGGTCACGAATTCAGTTAAATATAGTATTCACTTTTACGTTATAATGTTTCTTCATAATGTTCTTCACATGTTCTAACACAATGTCTTTGGCATCCTCGAGAAATTGGCGAGGTTCGATGTGATTGTAGTTTATCACCGCACCAGTCAATACGCGACTCTCGAACGCCGTATCAATCTCGCGCCACACTAGTCCATTTTGACGCGCGCTACATCCGGCACCCGCGTGTACGAAACGTTCACGTAAAGAAATTTTCAGACCTTCGAGACGCGCGATCTGAGCAATCAGCGATTGTCGATTTCCGATCGATAATCGCGGTCGTTTGATTCGACTTTGCTCTTCCAACGACTCGATATATGTATCGCATCGTTGCTCCCACACAATGTAGTCTTCCAGCGAATTCACCAAAGTGGATTGCTCTCGCAAACTTTGTTCCTCCATGTTGTAACAGACTTGCGAAAAGCGCTTTCCAACGACTCTTCTGATGTACTTTAGCGAAAATACTGGTGGGGTGTGCCTCTTTATCATGATTTGTATTCTCCTGCATTGTTTTATCATCGAACAATGTAGAATGATATCATCTTAAAAAAATTCCCCGAAATTGCGTGTGCAATTTAACCTTGATAATTTCGCGTTTTGTCATGTACATTTGAAAAATCTAACGTGATTGCATGAGGAGCAGCCGTACATCGGCGCATGATTTTAGCGCATTCTGCTAAATCTTTGTCTAGGGGTGATGCGGGTTTTAACTTTGGCGGTTATTTTTTTCGCGCTTTGTCACGTATAATTGATCGCATCGGGAGCAGCCGTACATCGGCGCTGGAAAATTTTTGTTATATTCACCTAAATCTTTGTTCTGGGAATGATGATATCATAGCAGCCATACATCGGCGCCACAAAATTTTAGAGGAAGTTAAAATGTTGCGTCAGCAATAATCCCCTCTACATCAAAATTTGCGATATTATTTGAATTAATAATAATTCGATTAGTATTACATAATACGATTAGTATTACATCAATCGCGCGTGTGAAAAGTTCACTGAAGAAATCAACATGAATTTTTACGTTTCGATTCGAAACGGCGAAACCACCGTGTGAAGCAAAAATGCGACATGTAAGAAAAAAGATTTAAAAATTTTATTTATTAAAATTTTCTTAAATATTGTTCTAATTTATATATATTTTTATAGCATTCAGCTTCGTCGTGCTGCTTGCATACTTGGAAGAAGATACGCTCTAACCCCGACGTCGTATAAATATATGGACATTGGAATAAGCGTTGGAGCTGTATCGTACGTGGAGCTGATTCTCGGCGATAATCGAGGCAATCAAATAGTTTTGCCTTTTTCAACGTGGAATTTGTTGATGCAGAAGTAAGCAGACATTGACTGTTTTCAACAATCGACTGCTACCCCATTAAGGATTGGAGATCCAACGATCGAAATGCATATTTTGCATCAATCAAAAATTGTAAATCACATTATGTGACAATTCTTTGTATATGAAACCACAAACATTATTACATTTATTTAATTTTGAAAATTGTATCGATCATATGCACAATTGGTTATGCGAGAATACCTATCTCGTAAATGAAAAATTTAAACAATTTGAAACTGTATTACAACGTAACAATATTACTACTGTATGCGATGCTGTAAAAACGATACGCGAGAGTGATGTCTTTAACAGCGAATCATTAATTGATTGTGAATTACTAACATGCGCTGTAAATGATATTCTTTACGATGCTTGCAATAAATAATTATTTTTATTCCATCTGTGATTTTAATTCTTTCCTTCCATACGAATAAGAATAGTTGATACTTTTCTTAACACGCTCCGCCAAAGATGTAGAGAAATGCTGAGGTAGATGAGACGTGATGCTCTAGTTAGAATGAGACAAAAGATATTAAAAGATATATAATGAAAAGGAGCCTGCGACATTAGAATATTATTTCTTTCGTTCTGTGTTTCGTTGGTCTTGTGTTTCGCTGGTCACGTATAATGGCTGAAGAAGACGTTATTATCATCGATGACGATACGGATGATGATGATTATTGGATGGAGAGAGAGAGGAGAGAGAAATGGAGAGAGGGAGAGAGGAGAGAAATGGATGAGATGGAGAGAGAGAGAGAGGAGAGAGAAATGGAGGAGGAATCATCCGATGGGGAACCTGATTTCCGTTTTCGGATTAGTCAAGATGAAGAATTACTTCGAATAGAGCGGGAACAACTTTCAAAGAAGAATCTGGAAACTTCAATCGTTCAGTTTATAAGACATCAAGAGCTCGGCTTGGAGAAACCGCACAAATTCGTTCAGGACATTTCTCCTAGCTCGAGAAATATGTACGCGAGAATTAGTAAAATATCATGGATGTAAATGTTTCAATATAAAACCTAATCATTCTAAAGTAAAATGTATTGGAAACAAACTGCGTGAAAATCTCGAATTAAAAAAAAATTTTGAAAAACTGGGAGATGAGCATGAGAATATACTACGGCGGAAATTGGAAACGTTGAATGTAAAATATTTTTGTCGATGTGTAATAAATTTAAAACACTTAAAATTATTATGTTTGATTTTAGAGTTTACGCGATGATATGAATGGCCTACGAGAGGATAAACAGATATGTGAATCCAAACTTGTATCAAAATATAAATTGTGCGTATTGTATAAAGATGAATGGAAAATGCCATGGAAAGTATTGTAAGTAACTTTCAATTTATAATACATCAAAAGTTCTAAAATAAATTATTAACAAGCTATTCAAATGTATGTCTTTTTCTGTTCCAGGAGCGGCCCCCCTCAGCCCGGCACATCGACCCCATAGCTTTCCAGGAGCGGCCTCCCCTTAGCCCGGCGCATCCCCCCCCTTATATATTATTATTACTATTATTCTTATTATTTTATTATTAGACACACACACACACAACAAATGTATTTATTATTAACACACATTTTTAATAAATTTATATTTTTAATTGTAAAAAGAAACATTTATTTATACGCCTTTCCTTGCGCTCCCATCCTTTGGCATCTCTCTCTCTCGCGCTAGTTGTAAGTCTCGCGATATCTTCGTTGCGCTCTCTCTCTCTCTCTCTCTCGCGTTAATCATAAGTCTCACTATCTTCGGCACGCGTCATTGTTCTTTCGCGCTATCTCTTTCTCTCGCGCTTAGATAGAATAAGTATAGTAATCTCTCTCGCACGCGCTATGACACAAAAATGTACACGGTTAAATAAATTTTATATTTTATATTTAGAATTGAACAAAATGTATTTATTTACACACCTTTCTCTTGCGCTCCCATCCCTTGCGCTATCTCTATCACACTCGTCATTATTCTCGCGATTATCGTTCTCTCTCGCACGCGATATTATTGTTCTCTCTCGCACACATTGTTCTCGCGCTATCGTTGTCTCTCTCGCACGCGTTATTCTCGTTCTCTCTCGTACGTTTTCTCGCGATATTGTCGTTCTCTCTTTCATATGCTCGTCGCTATCACTCACTCACTTACCTTTGCGTCGTCCTTCTCCCACATATGCGCCATCTTACAATGCGTCGTTCTTGTCCCACATTGACGCCATCCTTGTCACACGTTGATGCCATTCTTGTCGCACTGTCCTCTTCACACACTTAGCGCTATCCTTTTCCAACACGTAGCGCTATCCTTCTCACACCTTCGCACTGTCTTCCTTCCGCGGATCCCCTTTCTCCTCGCGGACCCCCTCGTTTATCGGTCGCGCCGCGGATCCCCCTTTCCCGCGCGGACTCCCTCGTCCATCGGTCGCGCCGCGGTTCTCCCTTCCCCGCGTGTGACGTTACTCCCCCGCGCCGCGGTTCCCCTTTTTCTTTATATCGGAGGGGAAATCCTTTATGGATACCCTCACTCCCCGGGGAGGGAGTGAGGGTTATGTGGGACTCGCCTATTTAGCGGCATACCCACTAAACCCCTCCGGGTGCCTACTCGGGTGTATGGACAAACCTCCAGCGTGTGCTGCGCCGAGTCGTGCGGATGGCCGCAGTGGTGGCACTCCGCGGTGCGCTCCTTTCCTATCCTGCACAGGAACTCTCCGAAACAACCATGTCCGGAGAGCACCTGTGTCATCCGGTAGGTGATCCCTTCCTTCTTGATTCTGTCTATCCATTCGGGTAGACAAGGTTTTATGGCCTCGTTTACCCGCAACGTTGGGGTCCTCAAGTGACTGCTGCCACTTGAGGACCATCGACCGTCGAGCCTGGTCCTTCGCTATGCGACGGTGCTTGCCGGTCACAACCACCCCCCATTACAAAGCTCGCGGACCCTCCTGTACATAGATTGGTATATTTGTGCCGCGAGCTCGAAGGGGGGCATCCCCGCAAGCACCGTCGCTGCTGCGTGGCTCACAGTTCGGTAGCCCTTGACCACCCTAATGACCACCTGCCGCTGGAGTCTGCGAAGCAGGTCTTTCAAGCGGCGGGTGGCCAGAACGTCCTCGGCCCACACGGGAGCTCCATAGAGGGCTATCGACTGGACCACCGCAGCGTAAACTCGGCGAACTCTTCCGCCCGGTCCCCCAAGGTTCGGGAGCAGCCGGCTCAGAGCCATCGCCACCCCCTCCACTCTCGGGGCCAGACGGCGAAAGTGCTCGCCAAAGGACCAGGTCGAATCCAAGTGGAGTTCTAAGTCCTTGATACTACTCCCCACCTGGACTCGAGCTTCACCTACTCGGATGAAGGTTGGAGGCGGCGGCCCGCGCGACCCCTTATGAAAGAAAACCGCCTCGGTTTTCTGGGCCGCCACCTCCAACCCCAGGGCTCTTATGGAGCGCACTGCACACTCTAGGGCTACGTTTGCCCTGGCGGTCGCTTCCCCCCAGCTCTGTCCCCCGGACAGCACGCTCGTATCGTCCGCGTAGCAGACGACCGTGCTGCCGGGAAGGAGGGCAGACCGGAGGACCCGATCATATGCGAGGTTCCACAGGAGTGGGCCCAGCACTGAGCCCTGTGGAATCCCGCACCCCACACCTCTCTTTCACCGTCCCATCGCGGTCCCTGTATTCCAGGACCCTGCCCCGGAAGTAGTCCCCGATCATTGCGATAAGATAGCGGGGGACGTGGTGGTGCAACGCCCCCACTATCCATCGCCACGGCAGGGTGTTGAATGCGTTCGCTATGTCCAACGAAACCGCAAGCAACACCCCGCCGTCCTCGATCTCGGCCTCCGCGGCGGATCTGACGCGTAGGATAGCGTCAATCGTGGATCGTCCGCCACGGAACCCATATTGATCCTTACTTAAATCGGGGCCTACCCGGGACAGTTGTCGGACGAGGCGGTCGGCAATTATCCTCTCCAGGATTTTGCCCGCCTCGTCCAACAAGCAAATGGGACGGTAAGAGGAGGGTACGTCCTCCGGCTTGCCCCCTTAGGGATGAGGACAAGCTTTGCCCTCTTCCAGTCTGGGGTGAAGCGACCTTCTTTGAGGCACCTGCTAAGCAAGTGCCTCATATACTCGCCTATTTCTTTAGAGGCAAGGGTCCAGACTTTGCCGTGGACGCCGTCAGTACCAGGAGCTTTCCTGGATTTGATCCTCCTGACGGCGTCCCTCAATTCACCCTGGGTGACCCCCAATTCGTCCTTCCACTCTGGACCGGAATCCAGAGCGGGAATGGGGTCGGCGCCCTCCTCCACCGGGAAGAGGGTCGCCACGACGATGGACGAACGGGGGGTCCAAGGTCCCCGTTACTGGGGTCGCCCCGCCTTTAAGTTTGTTAAGTACAATCCTATATGGGCGACCCCACGGATCCTTGTCTAGGGCGAGTACTAACTCGTCCCAGGCCCTGGCCTTCTTGGCTATTGCCCTTTTAAGGGCTTCTCTCGCGGCTTTGTATCCTTCCGCCGCTTCCTTGATCCTCGCAGCCCTGCGTGGGGAGTGCCTGCTTTCAAGGGCCCTATCCAGGACCCTTCTTGCGTGGACGGAGAAACGCCTCAGGTTGGCAATTTCCTCCGTCCACCAGTACGTCGATCTCTCGGGGAGGGGCGGACCCGGGGCATTGACGCGTCACAAGCATTAGTCATCACCCCCGGATCCATTGCACCTCCCCCTCGAGATCCAGCTCTTCTCCCCCTCTGGCCTCTCTTTCCCACACCGCTGCGAGGATCGAGGACGTCAGGGCTTCCTCGTCGAGTTTTTTAAGAGCCCATCGCCGTGCCCGCGCCTGCGCCTCACGGCGGCGGGTGAGCACCTCCCTGGGGGTGAGGACGGAGACCATCTCTATGTACCGATGATCGGACAGAGTCTCGGTCTCCGCCATCACCCTCCAGGACCTAATTAAGCGCGCGGCCGAGGGGTTTGCCCAGGTTAAGTCCACTATGGACTCCCCCTACGACCGCACGCAGGTGCTCCTCGAGCCTGTGTTGAGAATACACAGGCCGAGTCCCGCCGCCCAATCTGCCAGGATTCTGCCCCTACTATCCTGTTGCGGGGAACCCCACAGCGGAGACTTCGCATTGAAGTCCCCCGCAACAAGAATTGGATCTGAAAGGAGGAGGTGCCCTCTAAGACACCCCTCTATTCCATCCAGCCATCTCGAAAATTGGGCAGAATCCCGTCGCGGAGGCAGATACACGCTTACCACGGCAATGGACCCCCATTTACCTGCAACGAATCCCTCCCCTGCCTCAATTCGAGTACAGGGGGGGGTTCGCCGCTCTTCTCCAAGTGATCACCGCCGAGCCGCACCGAGACACCATCCACGATGGGTTATGAGGTGGGACCTGGTACGGCTCGGAGATGATCCCCATGCCGCAATCGCGTTCGGCCAGGGCTTGGACGAACAAGTCCTGAGCCCCAGCCGCGTGATTCAGATTGGCCTGTAATATCCTGATCATATTACAGGCCAATTAGATTTCTTCCTCGGCTTCCATAGCCTCTGTGTCGACGGACCGTGCTCCTTCGCCTTCGGCAGAGACCTCAACGACTCTGGCCTTACCTCCTCTTCTTCTAGCATCCTCAGAGTCCGAGTGATCCTCATTTTCGGATCTCGTACGCTTCTGAGGATACTTTGTTCTTTGCTCCTTGGGCTTGTTCCGCTCTTCCGTTGCAGCCGCGTCCGCCGGGGGGTTTCTGGGGACCTTTGTGGTCTCCCCCCTGATGTTAATGGGGCTGGATCCGAAGGGCCGGGAGCGCCTTGCTCGACGGCAGCGGAGCTGCTCCCCGATTAGAGGGGATTTTGGGAGGGATTTCCCTTTTCCCTCTTCTCCGTATCGCCGTCGCCTTGCAAGATTTACCTCCTGTTCGGTGGCCAGCGGGGAACTTTCTTTCGGCGCATGCAATGCAGTGTGCTGCATTTTTGCAAGCCGCTACGACGTGGCCCGTTTCACCACACCTATAGCATCGTCCGCTATAATCTGCCTTACTAGGGCATATTGACATCGTATGCCCCCCTCCAGGCACTTGTGGCACTGGAGGGGACGATCTGCCAACGTTTCTACTCGTGCCATTGTCCAACCCACTCGCAGTTTGCCAACTTTAACGATCTTGTTAGCGACTACGAGTGGGCATCTGGCCCAGATTGTGCCGAGACCTCCAGATGTTTTCTGGATGGTCCCGACTTTAATCTCATCCGCGCTACATTGGCCTTCCTCGGCCAAGGCTTTACGGACCTCGTCCGTAGAGACCGAGTCATCCAAATTTGTGACCCGTAGGTCCGATGTTTTACAGGGGCGTGCAATTTTAACCCCTTTAACCTCTTCTCTAAGCTTAGCTGCCAGGCAATCCGCCTTAGCAGACTTTCCTTCGTCGGAGATTTCAAAGATGTAGCCACCTGTTCTGGCTCTTCTTATTTTAATCTCTTGGATTCCTATTTTGCTAAGGTCTATTTTCTCCCTAGCTTCTTTTAGCTTCTCAGCGTAGGCCTCGTTTGGACACGTTAAAACTACCGCTTCTGATTTTGGCAGTCTCTTCCTTTTTTTCTTTCCTCCCATGGGAGGGCTGCTGGGTGCAGCTTTGACTCCTTGCCCTTTCTCCTTCGCGTCGTTTGGAGGTTTTCTCTCTCTCTCTTCTGTTCTTTTCTACGACAACCCTCGCCCACGATTCTTCGGTTTGGGTTGTCGGCGGAGCAGTTGTGGCTCCTTGCGCCTTCTCCTCTTTATTAGAGGTGCTTGGCATTTGAGTCCTTCCTTCCGTCGGAATCTTATTTTCTTTGGAAGGTTGTGTCTTCTTCTTTTCCTGTTTCTTTCCCGTAGCCTTTGTCTCGGGCTGTTGTGCTAGTATGGGCTTAGATTCAGCCCTCGGCTGAGACATTTTATCCAAGGCTTTTGCCTTAGTACATGTGTCCTGCTTATACGATTCTTTTTGTCTCACTTCTTTGATCAACTCTTGAAGCTTGCGGACCTCATCCAACATTTGTGCAATCTTCCTTTCAGCCCCGACTATAATGTGCTGATCTTCTGCACTCATGTTGGATGGAGCAGCTATCATGACGTTGCCGACTACTTTAGACATTGCCCTTTTCTGTGGCCTCTCTCGGGGGAGGTGCCCTCTTCTTTCCCAAATTTGCAGGTTTCGCCTTCTCCATCATTTTTTCTCCCTGCTCCTTTTCCTTGCTTCCTTTCTGGGAGCTTAGACCTCCCCACCGCTTGATGGATGTGAGGTCTTCGCTCCCTTGCCCCCCCGAGGCTTCCCCCATTTTTGGGTGGAGGAGGAAGGCTCGCATTTCCTGCCTTGGAGCCACCCAAGACCCCCCCATCTTCCGATGGCAGTGGGGCCTTCTGTGGCTCTTCCTTATCCTCTTTCCAAAACTCCCTATCTTCTAGCCAAGACTCGTCATTCCTGCCCAGGGTATCAGGAATTGGACTTCCTTTTCTCATATGACCTCTTACCTGCACAGTGTTGAATTGCTTATGCATAGTGTCAAATTGCTCCTTTATCTTCTCGTATTCTTTCTGAAGCGTTTCTTTCGCCTCTCTTTCTCTGCGGAGTTTCTTGGCAATTTCTTCCACTGCTTCCGCAGCTCCTGTTGCATCTGCACGTTGCTGCAGTGTAGTGACAGCAGCTGCCAGCGTAGCTGTGGATTCTTTCATCTGACCTTGCAGCGTCCCCTTTATATTCCTGGAGCGCGAAATGGCCGAGTACAGTTTGTGTTTCCTCTGTCAGCGTGGCAGTGATTTCCGCCGTTCCTACTGTCTGGAAATATTTCCCTTTCTCCACTTGCGCATCCAACCATTTATCTGTTGCCTGGGTGCGCAGGAGCTCAGGGACGGTCGCAGTATCGTCGAAGAGCCTTTCGAGATTCCTCTGGTACTCCACCTCCTCTCGTTCTGTCTTCTTTCGTCTCTTGACCTTTTTCACGTAATAGTCGATGCCTTCAGCACGGCGACCTCTTCCTGCTCTGGCCTGGGCTTTATAGAACATCTCCCATGCTTTTTCTTCATCCGAATCCAGGCCGCGATTGCGGCCTGCTATTTCCGGGTCTGATGCAGTCGTCAAATTATCTCTCGGATTGTCTCTTAGCATCCTGTCGCACCTAGATATATTGACCTGTGCCTCCTTAAGCTTCAGTTTGTGCTTAAGCACAACGTTAGAGTCGCTCATCCTTTTGGCGACTGTCTCGCCTTGTGTTCTCTGTGCAATAGCAGTCCGCATAGGACTGCCTGTCACTTCTTCTCGGCACTCCGGATCTATGGAGATGTCCATGGGCTCATGCCCCTCCCTCTTGTTATCGTTGTTTTTGCTTATTGAATTTTTGTTTGGGTTTTGTTGTTGATTTTCTGTTTTAATATTTATTTGTTCAAAGCTCATTTTCGTTTAATCCCTTATTCGTTGAGGCTCTGCCGACCGAGTATACCCAGCCGGAGAAGTGCGCCGAAACATGACCGGCCACACTCCCCCGACCGGGCCCCGAGTTCCCCCGGGGGGTCGGCATATGCTTCTGGTTGGAGGAATTGACCATCTCCAACACGTAGCTCCCGCCCCTTACACCCCCGTGGGGGTTTGACTCCCCACGGGCTTTCAGGGGTCCCCGGCCTCCGACCTCCGGGGCACCTCAACGAACGGCGCCACCCTGGGGGCCCCATGGACGGTTGGGGTGCGGGTCGCCGCTCCCCGGCCCGCACTACTCTTGCTTTTCATTATTTTCCTTATTCGATTCAGCCTTTTCAATATCACAGCTTAGTTCAGCAACATGTGCAGATATTGATTGGTGGTGGGGTTGGTGTTAACGGTGGAATTACAAGTTTTGGAGAAGAAATTTTACGAGCTGTCTCTACTGTACTTAATGGGATTTTTACAAATCTAGGTGACTGATTTGATATTGTTCCTAATTGTGGAAAATTAGATTCTGGAAACTGTTGAAATCTTGGTTGACCAACAAAGTTTGTCGGAAAATTTAATGCCGAAAAAGAATATGGTTCTTTATATGAATATTGACAAGTATTTAATTGTTGTAAAAGCAACTGAGTTTGTTCCTGTAGCATTTCTTTTTCTTTTTCCATAATTAACATTATCATTTTATTATTACTTTCTACAACTGTTTTTATTTGTTCTGTGTTTGAACCGATAATTTTATCAACACATTTATCAAAAGTTTGAGAAAATGATTGACGTTTCTTTGACTGTAAAGAATGTGTATGGAAGTTCTCTTTTTTAATATTCATTTCTATCTTCTTTGGTTTAGTATCTTTAGTTTCAATATTCCTCTCATTATTGTTGTTATTTATCTTACTAGTATTGTCACTGCTAATATTAATATTTTTATCAATATTACTAGTTTCATTAATAGTATTAGTACTTTTATGAATTTCATTATTATCCTTATTATCATCATTATTATCCATAATACAACTATCAACATTTTTTGAATTCTTAATTTTACTAGGCATTACTCCAACGTCACGAGGTACTAGGCACTGCTCCATCAAACGGATCTGGTATATTATCATACATTTCTAAATCTATAATATTTGAGAACTGAGTTACATTATTTTCTTTTTGTGTAACATTTGCTGAGTCTACTCCTATTTGAATACTGATTGGTCTATGTCCAAAGATTTCTTGTAACTCATCAAAATAAGGACACTTCACCTTTGTACCAGCACCCCTCTGTGATAGTGCACGACGAGCATTATTGTAGTTTTCTAAAATGATAAAAATAAGATTCAGTGTATACATTAAAAAATTATATAAAAACAAATTATTTAAATTTAAGAGGATGCCGGACTGACTTTTTTACCGACCGAAACGATAATATTTTTCTAGATCGAGATTTTTTTATTGGTTTAATAGAATAACAAATGCTTTTCCACGATTAAATTGCATATAACAATTAACCGCGGAGCGATCCAAATTCATAGTAAAAACACAAAAAATTAGAAAATTACAGTTTTTTTATCGGCTTCTGTCGTCAGGTCACAACAATACTTGCTTAATATGAAAGTTTTACAATTTATATGTACGAAATAAGAATGCTTCGCATGAAGAATTGCATGAAGGAGTATCAGTGAACTTTCAGAAATGAGTTTAGAAGCCTCGTAAAAAATATTTCGGTATACAAAGTTTTCGTTCATATGTGTGTGTGCGAGATCGAGGCACGAGAGTAAAACAGGCCCGTAGATTAGTTGCTCGATATCGAGACAGACGGCGCTAGAATCGGTTTGTGTGACAAGGAGAGACAATCTCGTACCATCCTTCTCTTCCATTTCGCGTGTAATAGTATATGTCAGTATACATATATGCGCACACTAAGGCATTATACTCTTGCGTTTTTTTTCTCGTATTGCGCGTCATAGATACTCGCTGTCGCGCGGCGCCGTAACAATCGTACGCGTAACAAGCTGCGTGAAAACAGCGTTACAACATGTTACGTGGAAAATATTCTATGTAAGTTATACACAATATATATACACAATATATATATATATATATATATATTGTGGGCTGGTTGTTTTTAGAAATATTTCATACCAGATGCGGTTTGCATGTGCGATCTGGTTATTAAAATATTTATTTCAGAGGCGATCTATTCGTGAGCTGATTATTTTTTTTTTAAATCCAGAGGCGATCTAATTCGTGTGCTGATGTAAAAAAACCTACAGGCGATTTAATTCGTATGCTGGTTATTCAAAAAAATCCAGAGGTGATTTATTCGTGGACTGGTTGTTTTTAAAAATATTTTATATCAGATGCGGTTTGCATGTGCGCTCTGGTTATTAAAATATTTATGTCAGAGGCGATCTATTCATGAGCTGATTATTTTTTTAAAAATCCAGAGGCGATCTAATTCGTGTGCTGGTGTAAAAAAACCTAGAGGCGATTTAATTCGTGTGCTGGTTATTCAAAAAAATCCAGAGGCGATTTATTCGTGGGCTGGTTGTTTTTAAAAATATTTTATACCAGATCCGGTTTGCATGTGCGCTCTGGTTATTAAAATATTTATGTCAGAGGCGATCTATTCATGAGCTGATTATTTTTTTAAAAATCCAGAGGCGATCTAATTCGTGTGCTGGTTTAAAAAAACCCAGAGGCGATTTAATTCGTGTGCTGGTTATTCAAAAAAATCCAGAGGCGATTTATTCGTGGGCTAGTTGTTTTTAAAAATATTTTATTACCAGATGCGGTTTGCATGTGCGCTCTAGTTATTAAAATATTTATTTCAGAGACGATATATTCGTGAGCTGATTATTCAAAAGAAAAAAACATCCAGAGGCGATTTAATTCGTGTGCTGGTTATTTGAAAAGTATTTCAAAGGCGATTTAATTCGTGTGCTGGTTATTCGAAAAGTCTTCCAGAGGCGATTTAATTCGTGTGCTGGTTATTCGAAAAGTCTTCCAGAGGCGATTTAATTCGTGTTCTGGTTATTCAAAAAAAATCTAGAGGCGATCTAATTTAATTTGTATGCTGGTTATTTAAAAAAAATTTGAGAAGCGATCTTAATTTGTGTGCTGGTTACTAAAAATGTTTTACATCAGATACGATTTACATGTACATTCTGGTAGCGAAATTTAAACGAAATTTAATTCAGAGATCATAAAGACATTGCCTCAACTAAAAGGCATATTTGATAAGAATAAAAATCCAGATGAGATGAATCATTGGACGCGTCATAAGATATGATTCTTATTTTGAAAGCGTGCTATATTTTGATAATTCTTATATAATTGCAGCATTGTCACATAGCGACAAAAGCTAACAAATTATTGGAGCAAATTATAGTGATTGCTGGCGATTTTTTTTGATGACACCAAGCTTCGAATGTACGATAGTCTACCCGGCTGTACATATGATAAATTGGTGCCTAAAAAAAAATTACTTTTATCGCCGTTGCCTACAAATAATATAATATTTAAAAAGCTTTAACAACCTGATAGCATATGCTGCGAAATTTATGCTGCAGCTTTCGCTACACTACTATAAACTATAGCCTTAGAAGGAAATCCTTGTAAGGAAAAATATTTCAATAATGTGTAAAATGTATGAAGCAACATTTTTTTTTAAATTATAGCAGAAAATTAATTACCTTTTCCAAAATGTATTGGTAAATTATTCATATATCATATTTTAAATTTATCATATTTGATCACGATATTCTAATGAATATCGTTAGAAAAAGACGCCTCAATCTCGTTTGCATATATCGGAGAGACGAAAAAATTACACATATTATAGTTGCGTCTCACGGGAATGGGCGATGAAGGGGCCCATTATATTATCGATATAAATCTATTATTTCGATGCTTTTGAGGCAAAGAATATAGTGTGAAAATATTTATAAATATTATTTATAAATTTTACGAATATACATTACATCAAACAATTTGCATAATATATTTTATATTGTTAGTTTTTCATTATATCGATTTAACAAACGTCGTACATAAATTGTAACTTGTAGAAAGTTATATGCAAATATCCTTTTTATTGTATGTATACAGAATGTCGCAGAGTACTATATATGTATAAGCGCTTGTGAAGAAAGCGCAGTAAATTGAAAAAAATCCCATAGCATTTTACGATTTTCGCAATAATAGAAATATTAAATAAAATCGGACGAATGTGTATCTTTGCGTGTCTGAAAAAGGGAGAGAGAGAGAGAGAGAGAGAGAGAGAGAGAGAGAGAGAAACGCTCGGCCATTCGAGCTATCGCACGGTCTAGCATGATAGACATTTTGTCGGCGCGCGGCAGGGGAAGGACAGCGCGGCGCAACGATGACGGTGTAACCGATAGTAGCGGCGTGCCCTGCTGTCCCTCCCCTTGTCGCGCGCCGACAAAATGCCAAACACACTGGATCATGCGATAGCTCGAACGGCCGAGCGCTTCTCTCTCTCTCTTTCTCTCTCCCACACACAGATACATATTTCCGATTTTATTTAAATTTCTATTATTATTACGAAAATTGTAAAATGCTATGAGACTTTTTTGTTCAATTTACTGCGCTCCTCACAAGCGCTTATATATAGTACTTTGCGACATTCTGTATACATACAATAAAAAGGATATTTGCATATAACTTTCTACAAATTACAATTTATGTACGACGTTTGTTAAATCGATATAATCAAAAACTAACAATATAAAATGTATTATGCAAATTGTTTGATGTAATGTCGTATATTCATATAAAATTTATAAGTAATATTTATAAATATTTTCACAATATATTTTTATTATATATATAAAGAGACATAGCTAATGAGAGCAATGATAGAATTGTATTTAAATATGTATGCAATAAAGACAGATCTATACTCTAAAATCGTTGCTTGTGCGAGACGATAGAGCAGTAGAAATGCAACATATTTTTTGTTTCAATATAAATACAATTAAACACAATACAAAAAAAGCTTGTATTTCACATTGCTCTTTTTAAAATATGTGCCATATGTCTTTCTACTGTAGATAATACTGTCGGTAACATAACTATAAGTGTTGGTAATGTACCGACGCTTTTAGTTATGTTAAAATGAGGGCGCCTACCCGTCGGAGTTCGGCCGCGACTCCGGCATCCTCTTAAATACATTGTCTCATAATCCTTAAAAGTTTAACGTCACATCTCATGTAATTATATTATATGTGACAATGCAAAATGTTTTGAACCGTTAGGAATTTTGGAGTTGTTTATGTCAATTAATAAAATGTCAATAATTAGCACTCACTTTCCTTTATAATAACTAATTTAAATTAAATTATTCAGCAATGAAATATTAATATATATTTATATTAATATATAATATATAAATATATAAATATATATTAATATTAATATTTCATTGCTGAATAATTTAATTTAAATTAGTTATAAAGAAAAGTGAGTGCTAATTATTGACATATTATTAATTGATATAAACAACTGCAAAATTCTTAACGATTCAAAGCATTTTGCATTATCACATATAATATAATTACATGAGATGTGACGTTAAACTTTTAAGGATTATGAGACAATGTACCAAAATTAAAATAATTTGTTTTTATTTGACATATCAACACATTAATTAATAAAACAACTATTAAATAAATTCATTCAAAACTTATACTTCACCCTCAATATAAGTTTTGTGGAAAAAATATTAGATGAATAAAATGATTAACTTAATTTATACTTATTTTATAGACAAAACTTGTTTTAAACTTTTATATTATATTTGAATTTGTTTTGCATCCCGCATTATTCCGTTTTTATTTATATCATTTTCCAAGGACTTAAAAATATCAGTTGTTCTGAATCTTACTGTCCATTAGGTCAGCAATTTGTTTTTCTTTTAATAATTTTAGAAGAGCCATAATTTCACCCCCCGGCAGCACGGTCGTCTGCTACGCGGACGATACGATCGTGCTGTCCGGGGAACAGAGTTAGGGGTAAGCGACCGCAAGGGCGAACATCGCCCTAGAGTGTGCGGTGCACTCCATTAGAGCCCTGGGGTTGGAGGTGGCGGCCCAGAAAACGGAAGCCGTTTTCTTTCACGACGGATCGCACGGGCCGCCTCCTTCGACATTCATCCGGGTAGGTGAGGCTCGGGTCCAGGTGGGAGAGAGTATGAGATACTTAGGACTCCACCTGGACTCGACCTGGTCCTTCGGCGAGCACTTCCGCCGTCTGGCCCCGAGAGTAGAGGGGGTGGCCATGGCATTGAGCTGGCTACTCCCGAACCTCGGGGGACCGGGCGGAAGGGTTCGCCGGGTGTAGTTCCTGTGCAGGATAGGCAAGGAGCGCACCGCGGAGTGCCACCACTGCGACCACCCGCACGACGGCGCAGCACACGCTGGAGGCTTGTCCAGAGTGGGCAGCCGAGCGTGCGGACCTAGTGGTCGCGGTGGGGGCGGACCTCTCGCTCCGGGCCGTCGTAGGGGCGATGGTCGGGAGCGGGAGAGCGTTGAAGGCAGCGTCCTCCTTCTGCAGCAAGGTCATGCTGCAGAAGGAGGACGTGGAGAGGGAGAGGCGGGGCGAAGGACGTCGCCGCGCAACTCCCCTCTCCGCCGGGAGACGGGGGCCTCCGCCCATCGGACCACCTCCGAGAAGGCGGAGGCATCGTAGCCCCATCGTCCGCCCCCTCGTACAAATAGAGGGAGGATGACCTCGACAGGGGGCGGGGACCCGGTAAGCCGGCTTCCCCTCCCCCAGCCGAGGAAAGAAGGGGTGCTGCTGCGGGGAGCAAACGCTCTCCGCAGCAGCACCTCGAGAAGGGAGAAGGAGCCCCCCCGGGGCGTGGCCGAATCTCGATCCCAAAGGGAGAGAGAGGGAGCTCACCCCTGGAGGGACACCGAAGAAAGAGCCCTAGGGTGCTGCCCGAATCCCAACCCCTCTTGGGGAAGGGAGGGAGGCCCACCCTGGGTCTCGGGACTAAAACTCTTCCGGATGCCTACTCGGGTGTTTGGGGGGAGGACCGGGTATCGCCTGTGGCATTCGTCCGGACGTCCTCCCCCCACCCATCCGACCTATTCTTGTGGACGGACCCCGTTCGGCATGATAACATACCGATCCGGGGCCCGCCCACAAGAATAGGTCGGATGGGTGGGGAGGACGTCCGGACGAATGCCACAGGCGATACCCGGTCCTCCCCCAAACACCCGAGTAGGCATCCGGAAGTTTTAGTGGGTAAACCGGTCCTTCAGACCGGGAGTCCCACATAACCCGCCCTCCCCGGGGCAGGGCGGATATCCATAAAGGATTTCCCCTCCGATATAAAAAAAGCCATAATTTCATGGTGTGACCACACATCTCGTCGTCGATCCATTTATATTTATAAAATAATTTAAATCACTTTTTTTGAGTTTTCCTTCGGGAGAAGGTTAATACGAGTGTTTATATTATATGTTGGTAACACTCGCTACGTTTCGATCCAAAGCGTTTACACTACACTTATTCCAATCCTAGTTCGCGCTACTCTGCTGAGAAAAGAGGATTGAAGTAGATCGAAAGTTAATCCGTTTACACCTTAGAAATTTCACTTCTCTTCAGAGTGAATCGAGATTGGACGGCTGGGTGTAAACTAGGTCATTGTGTTAAAAAGCAGCATTAGGTGTGAGGTCTGGATAGCTCAGTGGTCTAGAACAGTTGCCCGGAAAGCGAAAAACTCGGGTTCGATTCCCGATCCAGTCACTTGCACTTCACATATTTTTCTAGTCTGCGAATATTGTTTTCTAGCAATTATTCGTTGGGCTGAAAAATGTGTGAATGCTTTCTCCACAGGATATGCGTCGATGCCGTTGCCGCGGATGGATTCTGTCGCTCGTTGATCAAATGAGCGTATAGACACGTCCAACCTCCTCCCACATACATCTCTATCTTTTCTGGAAAAGATCAGAATCCATCCGTGGCAACGGTGTTACGTCTCGCTCTATCGCGTCTCTAGCGATTCCGCAGGGCTTGCCTTTCACGGACGAGCAAGATTATGACTCTCTATTTTTCTTTTAAGGGCAACCTGCTAGGCCGGCTATACCCCGGGACGCCGAGAGTCTAGATCTGTTATTTCGGAAGTAAGGAAGGAGGAAATCATGGGGATGCAAATAACTGATTATTGTAATTATTTATTGTCTTATTTTCCTTTTATTTGAACATGGAATTACATCTATGTAAAGATGTGTTTGTTTATTTATTCGCATAAATCTTGAATAAAATTATTATACTGTTTCATTAATTTGATCACCATTAACGCAAGTCTTTAGTATAGTAGTAATATCTCATTATAAATTATAATAATAGTGATAATATGTTGAACATCAGTTTATAATATGCGCGATATCTAGCCCTAAAAAGCATACCAACCAAAGAACAATTATCGTGCCGTTAATTCGCGGTTTTTACGATTGGCAGAACTTCTCACTAGCTTGTCACTGTTCTCAAACATTTTTTTATCGTGCTGGCTATTCTTTGTTTGAAAGTAATATCATACTCCCTTCTTTTAATAAAGGCCACTATATATATTACATATATCGACAAGTGTGATTGGAATTATTATTCCTTTAACCCACGTCGCGAACAACAGGTTATGGGCCCAGTAGCGTGATTAAGCTACGGAAAGTTCGCGAAGCATAACCTCAATTTTTATACATACAAGTCGACAGCGTGTCTGAATTCGTAAAGATGAATACGGCTCATCTTGCGAGGATTGATACCCTCAAGGAAAATTATGACACCTGGGTATTTTACAAATGGAGGCATTGCTAATTAAAAATGACGCGTGGAGTTACGTCAGCGGGGAACTGGTAAAACCCGAAGATACTCATGCGAACCAGGCGGCAAGAGAAGCGTGGTTAAAAAGTGAGCAAAGCACGATCGGACATCATATTGGCAATAAACCCGACAGAATTAAAGCAAGTAAAAGGCTGCGAAACGTCTAGAGAGGTATGGCTAAAATTAAAGAATATATATCAGTCGAGAGGTCCCGCCCGGAAAGCGACCTTATTAAAGCAGCTCGCGCTGCAGCGCATGGACGAGACAGGTGACGTGCGAAGTCACATTGATAAATTCTTCGACGCAGTTGACAAATTAAATGAAATGGACGTTGTAATTAATTCAGATTTACTAGCTATTATGTTACTTTACAGCTTACCATCGAGATTTGAAAACTTCAGATGTGCAATAGAATCCAGAGACGAGTTGCCTACACTGAAAGTTCTAAAAGTAAAAATCATCGAGGAAAGCGAGGCTCGGAAAAACGAAATACGAACGCCCGTCCAAAATGCATTGGCAGCTGGTAAGAAAAATCATCACTGGCATCGAGAAAATAAGACTAAGCAAATGAACAATGCAACGGCATAGAACGACAAGGAAACACGCAGCCTGAGGTGCCATCGGTGTCATAAAATGGGCCATAAGGCCAGATATTGTCGAGAGAAGCCTAAAGGTGAAAACGCATCCGCAAAACATACCGAAGAGGTAAGTCTAGTACGCATTCGCCGGTTTGGGCGAGCACGAACGAGGAAGCGAACAAAAGTGGTGCCTAGATAGTGGTGCAACGTCGCATCTATGCATGAACATCAATGATTTCAAGGAAATCGAGGATTCCACTAGATCTACGCTTAACCTAGCCGACAAAAGGTCAACGGAAATTACAGCCAAGGGCACGGCCGGATTCACAGCAAATGTAGATGGAAAGCTAAAGAATATTACTCTAAAGAAGGCATTATTTGTTCCAGAGCTGCGCACAAATCTCCTATCAATTAGTAAAATAACTGACTACGGACACGAGGTGTTATTCAGACAGAACGAAGCTCTCGTGATCTCCAAAAACGGGCAAATACAGATGACTGCAGATCGAGTCGGCGATTTATATTTCGCTCGAGAGGAAATAAAAAGTAAAGACTCGGTATTCAACGCTGTAAAATAGTCAAAGTTTACAGAAATCTGGCATCGTCGCATGGGTCACGTCAGCATAGACGCACTAGTTAACGCTGTAAGGAAAGGATACATAATCGGCCCAAAAGACGCAAATACAGACAGAGATATAGTGTGCGAAGTATGTTGTAAAGGAAAGATGACTAGAACACCGTTTCCAAAGGCCTCGACGCGCGAATCAGACTTATTAGACATTATCCACACGGACGTTTGCGAACCAATGCGAGTCGAATCACACGGAGGAAGCAAATACTTTATCGAATTTATAGATGATCGTTCACGATGGTGCGAGGTAAGGTTTTTGAGATCAAAATCAGAAGCTCTAGAAGCGACTAAAGAAATAATTTCCTTATTCGAGAAACAAACCGGAAAAAAAGTGAAATGTATACAATCAGACAACGGAACAGAATTCGTAAATGATAAATTCAACGAGATGTTAAAAGAGCGCGGTATCAAAAGACGCCTAACAGTTCCGCATAATCCAGAACAGAACGGAATTTCGGAGCGTAAAAATCGTACACTCATGGATACAGCAAGATGCCTATTAATCGAGTCAGATCTCCCTCCTTTCTGGGCAGAAGCTATCAACGCAGCGGCGTACATCAGAAACCGTTGTCCCTCTAGGACACTTAACGGAAGAACTCCACACAAAATTTGGACTGGAAAGAAACCGCACGTAAGTCACATCCGTATATTCGGTTCTAAATCATACTGTTTACGCAGGGACCCCGGTAGAGGAAAGCTAGAGCCGAGAGGAGAAGAGGGCATACTCGTCGGATATTCTGAAGCCTCAAAAAGATACAGGATATGGCTTCCAGATAAACGAAAAGTGATAATAAGTCGTGACGTCAAATTTCTTGAAAATTTAGACCAACGATCCAAAGATTGGGACGACTTTGCCCCGAAGAACACGAACTATCAAACGACGATACGAAATCGGGAGATATCACTTCGGAATATTCTACGATAGACATACTATTAGACGAATATCCGCAGGAAAACGAATCACTCGATGCATTAGACATTGAAATACAAGAGCTTCAAAATAACGAAGAGCTAGTTGAAGAACGACACGAAGAAGAAAACGAACCGACGGAGGCGATTTCCAAAAAGGGGAGTGGAAGGCCCAAGCTACTCCGAACCGGAAAAGTCGGAAGACCGCGTAAAATTTATCAAACCGTTTCCGACAGGAGGAAAGAAAATGAAAACGAGGAAACCGGCATGGCATGCGAGATGCCGTTAACACAGGCCTTAAAAGGATCAGATGCACAAGAATGGCTTAAGGCAATAGCAGACGAGATGAAATCTATTCTAAAAAACGACACGTGGATGCTAGTCGATCGACCATCGACGGAACAGATTATCGGAAGCCGCATCGTTCTACGCAACAAGCATAAAGCCGATGGATCATTTGAAAAACGAAAAGCACGTTTTAGTTGCTCAAGGATGTAGTCAAATTCCTGGAACTCATTTTTACGAAACATTCGCTCCTGTAGCATGAATGACTACCGTAAGACTAATCGTTGCACTAGCAGCTCATCTCGGATTATCGCTGCAACAATTGGATGTAAGCACCGCCTACCTCAATGGCGAAATACCTATTAATGTAAATAGTGTTAAAAATATAAAAATATGTAGTCGGTAAAGTAGAAACCAACCGACGCACCGAGACGGCGCGTAAGGCCAAGATGGCCGATGCTGTAACTCCGTACGTTAAGTATAGATGGCGTTAATTTTAAAAACCGGTAACTGCCGCCGCCAACATGTAACGGGTGGCAGCGAAAGCTGGCGGTGCCAATATAACGCGTGGGCGAAGTGGCACGGCACTCTCTCGCCTCCGAATAGCGGATAAGAAAACTACAGAGCTGTGATCAATAGTGTATTTCAAATTAGTAAAATAGAGTCTATTCCATCCGACCGGTTACTCTCGTCATCTTCCTTCCTCGACGAATTCGAAGATTATTATTCGGACAGTCATCCTGTTAAAGAAGCCTTTCAACTAAAATACAAGAAACCTTATACATGGAGCCTCCAAAACAGCTGACTCAGACCCTCGAATATATAATTTGAGACGAACCCAAAAAATCTGAGATTCGAAAGAAGGCAGATTCAATGCTTAAAGAATTACAAAATGGAAACAAAGTATGTCTTCTGAAGAAGTCACTATACGGACTTCGTCAAGCAGGACGCAGTTGGTATCAAAAACTGGATTTCGTCCTAAGAACATGCGGAGCATTACCTACAAGCTTCGATACATGTCTCTACACTCTAAACGAGGATAACAATTTGACTATGATTTTAGTATCAAAGCTGCCAGATCTCCGCCGCAAGCAACATGCAACACGGCGTGGAGGGGGTAATGAGGATGTGAGCGTAAGCGTACGTGTGAGCTCGGCGCTTCGGCTAGCTTCGGATAGTAGAAGAGGACAGAATACAGTCTTCTGTCTTCTTCCTACCAACGAAAGCGACGGCCGACGCGCGACGCTACACGCTGCTCGCTCCTCGATATCTCGATATGCGCTCAATGTTTCTCTTACAGCTTTTTTATCGTATAATATGTTAATAATATGTATGTGTCTATTATATATAATATATATATATATATATATATATATATATATTATAAATATATTATACATATATATACAAATATAAATATATACTCTAATTATATGACAAAAATATATTATAAAACTATTTAATATAATAATTGAACTTGTTTTCTCCATATACATTTAAAATAATAAAATAAAAAAATTTAATGAGTGTGGCGATTTTCCACACCACCCACGGGGTATCACCAATGGCGCGTTAGGTTTTTTTATATGGACCTTCGCCTAGAGCCCTATTATACCACATTGCATTATTTTGTCATTTACAAGTATGATGTCTGTTATACAGACAAGATAATTTTTATACTCTTGCTTTCCACAAATATGATGTCTGTTACACAGACAAGATGTTTTTAATACTTTTGCTTTCCACAAATATGATGTCTGTTACACAGACAAGATGTTTTTAATACTTATGCTTTCCACAAATATGATGTCTGTTACACAGACAAGATGTTTTTAATACTTATGCTTTCCACAAATATGATGTCTGTTACACAGACAAGATGCTTTTAATACTTATGCTTTCCACAAATATGATGTCTGTTACACAGACAAGATGTTTTTAATACTTATGCTTTCCACAAATATGATGTCTGTTACACAGACAAGATGTTTTTAATACTTATGCTTTCCACAAATATGATGTCTGTTACACAGACAAGATGTTTTTAATACTTTTGCTTTCCACAAATATGATGTCTGTTACACAGACAAGATGTTTTTCACGTACTTACTTTTACAAGCGTAATGTTTTTAATAAATTTATTATTTATGAGATGAGGGGCCAGCTATGTCAATAGTATCTGCAGCATGTAACCTTAAAATACTTTTATTTTTTTTAGCAACGGTAACATATAATTTATCCGCTGACATAAGAGACAAATGCTTTTCATCAATTTTCATTTTGATAGCTGTCTCGCCTCTTGTTTTTAATGCAGATTTAAATACACAAATAGCATTAACAGTAGCTGACGAAAAACTGTTACGTTTTTTTGTTTTTAAATTATTTAAAAGAGAAAACATTCTTTCCGGATCGGCATTTGAATTTGGAAGAGATCTAATAGTACTTATAACATTTGTTAAATTGGGATATTTAGCAAGATTATTGTGTCGATTTTGTAAAATTTTTTTCCACATGCTGTCGAAATTTAATTTAGAAAAGTTGTGTTTTTCTTCCATTGTAAAATCTGATGGTAAGGCCATCCATTCCTTCTTTAAATCATCTTCATCAAAACCGCCGATAGTTTTAGCTATAAAAGAAACATCATTGAATGATGTTTCTCTATTGTTATCAAATAAACTTATATATGGTCTAAAAACTTGTAACTTTGATAAAAATATATTATTTAGAGGTAATCTTTTACGAATTTCTTCTGCAGCAGTCACATAAAATATTAAACAATTCTCTCGAACTATTGTAACTATTGTAACTATGTTTATGTGACCTTTCAGAGTTAATTCGTTCAGATATTCCTCACATTCTGATCCCAAAATAATTTCATTAGTAGGTTTTTGATTTTCTTTTAAGGAGAATATAATATTTGGAGAAAATGGTTTTAAATATTCTTCTTTTATAAAATTTCGACAGATTTGGAAAAGAAAGTTTAAAGATTTTGGATGCAATAAATGAATCCTTGTTTCTAATGCTTGAAAAAATGCATTAAATGCATTAAAGAAATTCAAAACGTATTTTAAAAATAGAAAATAAGCTTTTATCTCTACGTTGTTCATCATAGACAATAGATATTCTCCAGAATTTGTTTTTTCGCTCACAACCATTTCAGTAAGAAAGTATTTAATTGTATCCCAAGATTCAAGAAGTCTTTCGATACATAAATAATGCGAAAGCCAGCGCGTATCACATAATTTCAATATTTTGCGATTTGTTTCCTGGAAACACTCACAAAATTCACGAAAAATAGCCGTACGTTTTGGACTGCTATTGAGATAAGTAGCAATTTTTTTAGAAATTCCTCGCAATATGCAGGCATTTTAGAACATGCAGCATGCGCTGCTAATGCGGAGGAATGACATGGGCATGAAAATGTTAATAAATGTGGACATATTTCTTCTAATTTTTTTTTAAACGATAAATGTTTTCCTGTCATAACAGATGCATTGTCACATGATAAAGCTACGATATTTAAAAATGGTATCTGTAATTTCCACATTTCACATTTAAATGCCTCAAACAACTTTTCTGCGCTTGAATCTTTGGCATCAATATCAATTAATTTAACTAATTGTGAGCGAATATCTAATGTCTCTGGATCAACGTATCGAACAAGAAAAGTCATCCATTTATCATTAGTTATATCAGATGTTTCGTCAATAAAAATTGAAAATTTTGTATTCTGAATTTTATTGACGACACGATCTGTTTCAACTGGGCACAAAACATTTGTAATAATGTTTTTACATTTTGTTCGGCCCAAGCTCATGCTTTTTAACACATTAGGATCTTTTCCAATATGTTGAAAAAAGTTGAGGATTTCTTTTGCAGTTTGATGCGAAATATTTTTATCAGCAATTAATGCAGCATATCGAATTTCTGCTATTTTTTTTCGCTCTTCAAACGACAAAAGTGAATCATCTGTTATATTTATATTTTCGTTTGTATTCTTTGTTTCTGTTTTAATGTTACATATTTCTATATGTGCTTTGGATTCTGCGTGACGATAAATTTTCGATAAATCACCTCTCATGGATTTATCACAAAATGAACAAAAAAATGAATTTATATCATGTGATACTTTGCGTAACCATGGCTTAAATAATTCAATCTCTAGCCATTGGTCTTGAAATTTATATTTTTCGGATATTTTTTTATCTGAATTTTTATTATTTTTATTATCAGTACTTAAAGATGAATTATTTTCTTTAATATTATTTTTATGACACGCAGAATCCGCATGTCTTAAAACGTGTGTTGCACGAAATATTTTTATTGCATATAATACAATGATACAAGCTCTCATCAAAAGTTACTTTGCGTATCCAACATTTAATTCGATCATCATTGAGCCAAGCATCTGAAAAGCTTCGCTTAGATTTTTTTCTTAATTCATCACACATTTTTGTGAAAAAGAAAATAGGCAGAAACAAAGAATTAAAGAAGAGTGAATAAAATAAGCTAAAGATGAAAAATGATAGATATTTAGAATATCTAGAATAGATAGAAATATAGAAATTTGAAATAATCAGAACTCACACACAAATCGGGATTGTGATAGTTTTTGGAACACCAAGATTTCAGAGCACGTATAAAAAAATACGTTTACTTGACAGTACAAGGCGACAAGATTATCTGATGAAAACAAATGCCGCGAAAGAAATGAACGGTATAAAACAAATGAAACGGCATGAAACAAATGCCGAGTGTACCTCAGTGTCTATTCACCACGGCTCAGCACGGCGACAGATTGAACATGTCTCGTAAGTAAATCATTATTTATACAAAATTATTAAGAAATTTTAATGTTTCTGTTCTAATTTTCTTTCTTAATTTTATAGAAGAGATTAATGACGAGATGAATGCGCTGGTGCTGCAGGATGCACCTAATATGCAGCAGCTGCTGCAACAATTGTTGCAACAGCAACAATTGTTTCAGCAGCAGCTGCAAATAGTTATGCAGCATCAGCAGCATCAGCAGCAGCAGCCACAGCAGCAGCAGCCGCAGCCGCCGCCGCCGCCGCCGCCGCCGTCGCAGGAAGAGCAACAGCAGGAGCAAAATGGTACATTATTTTTTATATTTAATTATATTTAATAAAATTATATATACATATATATATATAATAATTTATTTGTTTTATTTTTCAGAAAATAAACAAAAAAAAAGAGGAGGCGTGCCCGCTGGTATGCGCAGCGCAGCAGGGGAAGCAGGGGAAGCAGGGGCGGCTGGGGCGTCGCGGGCGGTCGAGGAGGCGACCGAGACCGAGGAGGCGGCCGGGGCCGAAGAGGCGGCCGGGCCCGAAGAGGCGACCGAGGCCGAGGAGGCAGCTGGGGCCGAGGAGGCGGAAATGTAATTAAAAATTACTATTATTATTATTAATATTATACTAATAATAAAAAAATAATAAATAATTCATAGAATATATTTATTTATCCAATATTTTCTTCCTTTTATCCTCTATCCTAGATATGTTTTCCTCTTATACACATCAATACAATGTGGTATAATAGGGCTCTAGGCGAAGGTCCACATAAAAAAACCTAACGCGCCATTGGTGATACCCCGTGGGTGGTGTGGAAAATCGCCACACTCCTTAAATTTTTTTATTTTACTATTTTAAATGTATATGTATGGAGAAAACAAGTTCAATTATTATATTAAATAGTTTTATAATATATTTTTGTCATAAAATTAGAGTATATATTTATATTTGTATATATATTTGTATAATATATTTATAATATATATATACACACATATATATATATATATATATATATATATATATATAATAGACACATACATATTATTAACATATTATACGATAAAAAAGCTGTAAGAGAAACATTGAGCGCATATCGAGATATCGAGGAGCGAGCAGCGTGTAGCGTCGCGCGTCGGCCGTCGCTTTCGTTGGTAGGAAGAAGACAGAAGACTGTATTCTGTCCTCTTCTACTATCCGAAGCTAGCCGAAGCGCCGAGCTCACACGTACGCTTACGCTCACATCCTCATTACCCCCTCCACGCCGTGTTGCATGTTGCTTGCGGCGGAGATCTGGCAGCTTTGTTTAGTATACGTCGATGACATATTGATAGCAACAGGAAGCAACAAAATGGCGGCAAGAATAAAAAGCAATCTATCAAATCACTTCGACATTAAAGACATGGGAGAAGTCAAACAATGCTTAGGAATAGAATTTTCACGTAACGGAAATAAAATAACATTAAAGCAGAGAGGATACATAGATGACATATTACAGCGATTTAAAATGACCGATGCAAATCCCGTATCCACCCCATGTGATCTTCACACGAAGCTAGAGAAGAACGACGAAGAACGATCTAAGCTCGATATCGAGATACCTTATCGAGAATTAGTCGGAGCACTCACGTATCTATCTGTCACCACCAGACCAGATATGAGCTTCGCAGTAAGTGAACTAGGACAATTTAACAATTGCTACAACAATTCTCATTGGACCGCAGCGAAGAGAGTACTACGTTACCTAAAGGGAACCAATGATCTAGGACTAATCTACGAACCAGGACTAAAACCTCTAATCGGCTTCGTTGACTCCGACTGGGGGAGTTGCACCATAGATCGACGATCTCACACCGGATACACGTTCCTATTGGGAGGCGGACCAATCTCTTGGGACTCCAGAAAACAAAAAACTGTAGCATTGTCTTCAACAGAAGCCGAATATATGGCGCTTACAGATGCCACCAAGGAAGCCAAGGATGTCAGCAAGGAATATTTCTTAGCAGATTTCTCGCATCTTTAAACCTCAAAGATCTAGCTAGCGTAAAGTTGTACAGCGACAATATGGGAGCACTTAAACTCGCTAAAAATCCGGTATTTCACGCGAGAAGCAAGCATATCGACATAAGAGTACACTTTATACGAGAAATCCTGAAAAACGGCGACATCGAAGTAAACCACATCTCTACTGATGACATGGCAGCGGACATTTTAACAAAGAAGTTGGCCCGACCCAAACATGAAGCCTGCGTCAAGATGCTAGGATTAAAATACCTTTCGGGCTAGCATCGAGGGGGCGTGTTGAACATCAGTTTATAATATGCGCGATATCTAGCCCTAAAAAGCATACCAACCAAAGAACAATTATCGTGCCGTTAATTCGCGGTTTTTACGATTGGCAGAACTTCTCACTAGCTTGTCACTGTTCTCGAACATTCTTTTATCGTGCTGACTATTCTTTGTTTGAAAGTAATATCATACTCGCTTCTTTTAATAAAGGCCACTATATATATATACATATATCGACAAGTGTGATTGGAATTATTATTCCTTTAACCCACGTCGCGAACAACATAATAAATTATTAGTTATTTATAATATTAATATGAATCTTTGAATTGAGATTCTTATTTTCGACTAAATTAATATAGCAAAAGGATTCAATCAGGATAATTCAATAAAGAAATTTAATTAAAATGATTTGATAATAAATTTCATTAAATAATTCAATAATTAATTTAATGAATTTAAATGTAATTAAGTATGATTCATTTAATAGATTCAATCCAATAAATAAATAAGATTTAATTTGGAGTAATTATTATAATTTAATTATTCAATAATTAATTCGTAAGGGAATTTTAATTAAATGTAAAGATGCTTCCCAAAATGGCGGTCATCCGCTAAAAGTGATAAAACAAAATGGCGGTCGTCTAATTCTAATTATAGAATTGCTATAAAATTTTATGATTGTATTTTATTGAAAAGGATAATGAAGAAACAACGTTTCGTTTATTTATTAAATTGCTCTTAGATAAATGTAGTTAGATAGGTATAAAGATACACAACAGTGTTGTATAATGTATTCAAAAGTGGTAGGTATGTTGAAAATAAAATGATTATTTGAAATTGAATTAATTGCATGTAAAGAAAAGAGAAAAATAATAATAGAAAAATTGTTAATTACTTAGCTGATAAAAAAAGACCGGATGTTCGAAGTGCGGATGTCTGGACATTCAGATACTTGCCGCTCTACGATGGAGATCCGTTGCCTCGGCACGTTTTCGATGAAGAGCCAAAGGTAGTATGATTGAAATGACAAAGGCCCGTCGTATGAAATTTTCTGTCTTTATTTGACTGGTATAAAAGATTTTAAGTACAAAGATTTTAAGTATTGTTAGACCGAACGCTTGGAACTTGTAGTTAGGTCGAAATCGGTGGGCCAAATGCGCCGAGGACTGAGCTGCGTTGCCTGAGGTGCTCTCGTTTCCTACTCCGTGGCGGAAGCGCCCCATTTGACCACGTTAATATTGACCACGATGATATTGACCACGTTGATATTGACCACGGTGATATTGACCACGGTGAAATTGATATTTTATTATAGTGTTTTGGAAAGCCCTCGAGATAAGCTGCAAGAATATGCGATAAAAAATAGGGGGTTCCATTTAAGAAATTGACGGTGACCTTCACGTGACCTTCAAATAACTCTTCAAGGTCAAACCAATGACACCATCTTATGGCCCCCTTCAAGCCATACAACTTTTGTCTGAAACATTTCTTTCTAAAGTGCATAGTTTATGAAATATTCGACCGTCCCGGGACTTTTGGGACACTGTATATAAAATATGTATATTCAAAGATAACTTGTAACACTTTAAATGTCCCACCCTGTTTTTTAATAACATAATAGTAATTATCAGCAATAATTCTAAATTTATTGAAATATTATTTTTCTAGTTTTTATATACAAATTTGTATAGATGTACAATGTCTCAATAAGAAATATTTTTGTAAAAAATTTTAATTTAAATCAAATTGATATTTTATTAAAAAAAAAAAACACCAAAAAGAAATTTTATAAAAATGCTTACTCTCTCAACCATGAGTTTGAAGCGCTTCCAAGAAATAGTCTATAATTTATGTCAGACTTTAGCTGTCATGTTTTTTTATTTCTTCATACACTTTTGAAGAATTTCAAAAAATTAGGAACTCTTTAAAAAACACAATTATTAAACGAACTCAGATTAACACACTGAATTTTATTTGAGCACAATCAATTGAAACACTTTATTAACTGAGAATTTGTCGCGAGGGGTGATTCGGTTAACCGTCAGCGAAAAAGTGATATCTAAACGAACACTCGAGCGCTATTGTAACGAACAGCTGATTTTGAAAGCTGCGTGGTACGGCGAGGCGCGCGGCAAGACATTCGAGAGTTGAAAAAAAAGATAAATACGGCTCGTCGGGGAATCGCTGCACGGATTTCACAAGAAAGTGAATAAAATAACTATGACCGTGAAATAATCGTAATGAATCGCTAATTATCGAGAAAACGAATAAATTCGAAATTACTCAGTAACAATTTTTTTTTTTTTAACATTACCGCCCGCTTCAGTGGCGTGACGAGCGCCAATGAACTAGACTAATGACAGAATGAAATTGATACAGTTGATAAAAAAAATTACAGAGCATACAACGAAATACATTGAATGATTACACTGAATACACGGAACAGAATTAACATGACAATAGTAGATAGCGCAATGAGCGTAGTACAAGAAAGGAAATTCGAACGCGATGTGACAATGACAGTCTATGCGTATTAATTCGAATGAATGCAAGTATCGAACTTTATAATTTTATTATTCATTCGGAAGCGGGCATGGTTTTACGATGGGTCTTTTAAATTCAGACGTAGCAGTTCGTACCGTGACGACGCGTATTCGACCGTCAGACCCAGGATGAACGGCGGTTACTCGCGCTAACGGCCATTTGGACGGTGGAAATTGCTCATCGAGAATTAATACGAGAGAACCAATCGATAGTGGATTAGAGGACTGCTGCCACTTGTTTCGAATCTGAAATCGCTGAAGATACTCAGTTGACCAGCGATGCCAAAATCGTTCGAGCATGTGACGGAGAAGTTGCCACCGTGACAACCGCGAAATCGGCGTTTCGGCTAATGATGGTTCCGGAATGACGATGAGCGACTCGCCAACTAGGAAGTGCGCGGGGGTTAACGCGGTGATGTCGGCAGGGTCGTCAGAAAGAGCGCAAAGTGGACGTGAATTTAAGACGGCCTCGATCTGCACAAGGAGCGTATTGAACTCTTCATACGTGAGCACGGCCTCGCCAAGGACGCGTCGAAGGTGAAATTTTGTCGACTTCATCGCGGCTTCCCATTTGCCCCCGAAATGTGGAGCTGAAGAGGGATTAAATTTCCACGTAGTGCCATCGGTAGCGAGTAGACGAGAGAGTTCTGCGATTTCTTTAGACGCGGAATTAAAGATACGCCGGAGTTCAGCATCGGCGCCGACAAGATTTGTGCCGCAATCGCTTGTTAAAGTACTGCATCGGCCGCGTCTGCTAATAAAGCGTCGATACGCCGCGATGAATCCTTGCGAAGAGTAGTCCATGGCAAGCTCGAGGTGGACTGCTGATGTGGCGAAGCACACGAAAACAATTAGATAACCCTTGTATGTGCGAGAGGAGCGTCCACGCCAGGTGCGAAGATTGAAGGGCCCGGCATAATCCACGCCAGAATTCAAGAATGGACGCTTTGGGGTGACGCGAGACGTTGGTAGCGAGCCCATCATTTCTCTGGCGGTGACGGCGCGATGTCGAATGCATCGAACGCAACGACGAATGAAGGCACTGATTGGGGCGCGACCGCCGAGGATCCAGTATTGCTGTCGCAACGTTGCAAGCACGACCTGCACTCCGCCATGAAGCGTTTACCGATGAATATCTGAAATCACAAGACGTGAAAACGGAGAGTCACGGGGCAATATGGCTGGGTGTTTGCTGTCTGAATCCAGCAATGAATTATTTAAGCGACCGCCGACGCGAAGAATGCCTTCTGAGTCGACGAATGGTGAGAGTTTGAGAAGCGGATGCGAGCGGGGAAGTGCGGCTTTCTGAGAGCAGATATCCAATTCTCTGCTAAAGTGAGTCCTCTGCGTCTCCTTCAACCAAAACTTGCGAGCTTTAATAATCTCGTCCGCAGTCAATGAGGAAGGACGCTGGAGCCCTTTGAAGTAATCCGTTGCGCGCATAATCCAGGCGGTTATGCGAACGAGCCGAGTGAGCTGCGAATAGCGATGGATTAGATCCCAACTATCAGGAGGTGCTCTCACAGTGAAAACGTGCATAGGCTTCTTCTGGCGTTCCTCAAGGTCGATGGATCGGTCGATAGGAGGAGCGTCTGAAGGCCATCCCACAGACGGACCTTGAAGCCATGTTGGTCTGTGCCACCAGAGATGATGAAGGAGTTGATGCGGAGATAGACCGCGAGACAAGCAGTCGGCGGGATGTCCACTCCAGCTACGTGATGCCAGCGTGCATTGGGAGCTAACTCTTGTATGGCGGTCACTCTATTTGATACGAACTCTTTCCATCTCGACGGATGACCTCTGATCCAGGCGAGACTAACAGTTGAGTCAGTCCACAGATGTATAGGAACGTGTTGATAGTCGAGAATGGTTCGAACTCGAGCTAGAAGACGAGCTAACAAGACAGCCGCTGAGAGCTCCAAGCGAGGAATCGTCTGTCGTTTGACGGGAGCAACTTTGCTTTTAGCGGTGAGAAGCACGACCTTGGCATCGGCGTAGTCGTGGAAGGTCCGAAGATAGAGCACAGCGCCAAGAGCGTCTTGAGAGGCATCAGAGAATCCATGGAGTTCGATGCCTTGTACAGATGACGAGGTGCCGAACCATCGTGGTATTGAGAATTCAGACACATCCTTCAAGCTTTCATCGAATGCGAGCCAGTCGCGAGCAAGAGATGGAGGTAATGGGTCATCCCATCCGATTTGCGATTTCCAGAGACTGAATGAAGATTTTGCCTACAATTATGACCGGAGCTAGCCATCCTAGTGGGTCAAAAAGCTGAGATACACGAGACAAGGCAGATCTCTTAGTAGGCGTGTGAGAATCAGCTTGATTCACGTGAAATTTAAAGGTGTCCGTTGCAGGATGCCAAGCGAGACCAAGAGTGCGAGCTTCAGCTGGAAGTGTTCGAGCAGATGAGGGCTTACACGTTGAGATATCTGAGATAATGGAGTCGTCATTTGATGCCCATTTTTGTAATCGGAAGCCGCCCGCCATGAGGAGTCCGATTAACTGCGTCACCTTGTTTCGAGCTTCTTGAGGAGAGTCAGCACCGGAAAGGATGTCGTCCACGTAAATTTCATTGCGTAAAATTTCAGCTGCTTGCGGAAAGTGATGCTCCTCGTCGGAGGCAAGTTGCTGGATGGTGCGAAGTGCAAGGTACGGAGCACAGGTGAGCCCATAAGTCACCGTGCATAATTGAAACTTTTGAGGCGCTCCGGTCGCGCTCCAGAGGATACGCTGGTTATCTCGATCGTCTAGGTGGATCAAGATCTGTCGATACATTTTCTCTATATCGGCTGCGAAAACAAACGAGTGCTTTCGCCAGCGGAGAAGAACGGCATCCAGATCCTGTTGCAGCTTGGGTCCAGCGTGAAGACAGTCATTCAATGACACGCCGGTGTTGGTGCGCGATGAGCCATTGAATACGACTCTAAGTTTCGTTGTAGAGCTGGATTCACGGAGAACACCATGATGAGGGAGATAGACTGGAGAGAGATCACCTCGAAGATTGGTTGCTCGCTGCATGTGCCCCAGGCTTTCGTACTCTTTCATGAATTCGACATAGAGGTTGCCGAATGAAGGATCGCGTTGAATTCGATGACGTACTCTTTCGAGCGCACGAACAGCCGAAGACCGAGATTCTCCTAGTGGCTTGTGAGTCGATCGAAATGGTAGCTGAACAATGTATCGCCCGGTGGTATCGCGAGAATGAGTTTCGAAAAAATGCGTTTCGCATTGAATCTCGTCTGGACTAAAGTGCCGAGTTGCGGAAGAAGCGACTTCCTCTTGAAGCCAGAACCTTTGAAGCTCCTCCTGAAGATCGAAATCCTTGGTGGATCGGATGGTGAAGGAAGCTGGGCAAACAGTAGTTGTAGTGGAGGTTGCCGGTCCGGAAATAATCCATCCGAATGAAGTCTCTTGAGCGACGGGAGCGTTGGATGGTCCTCGTTTAATGGATCCACACAGAAGAGTGCCATAAACATCCGCGCCCAAGATCATATCGATCGTACCGGGTATTGCAAATTCGGGATCGGCTAATGGCAGATCTACAAGATGATTCCAGGATGTCGTTAACACGGCCTGAGCTGGAACTCGACCAGTGACTCGAGGCAGGATGAATGCTGAGACGTTGATTTCGATGCATGGATCGATTCGTAAACGAAGCCGTAGCGAGACGACACCGCGAGTTGAGCCAACGTTTTGCGCGCCGACACTGATAATCGGTACTGAGGCACGGCGTCGTGGAAGCCTGAGTAATTGGACCAAGGATTCTCGAACCAGCGAGACTTCCGATCCTTGATCGAGGAGGGCTCGAATTTTAATAGTTTCGCCGTGTGCGGCAACTAGAGTCATGCAAGCGGTTGCAAGTAAAACTTGCGGACGTTCGAACGGGACCGAAGCGTGATGCGACTGAATGATCGGCGCGGTGGGTGATCCCGAGGAAGACGCACTTGAAGCCGTTGAAGTGTTTGTGAGGGTGGATGTGACGGGTGACGACACGATTTCGCGATGAAGCAATGTATGATGTTGACCTTTGCAGAGTCGACATCTCTTCATGGTGCGGCACTCGCTGAGACGATGAGCTCCGAGACAATTAAAGCACAGATTTTTTTCGGTTCACATAATCCTGTCGCTCCTTGAGTGATTTTGCGGCGAAGTCTGAGCACGACGCGATGTAATGAGCAGCGCTGCAGAACGAGCATTTCGAGGTACTTACGACGGCAGCATGCGCACGAGCAGATGATTTTAATTTTGAATTCGATTTTCGTTACGGCAGCTGAAGATGTCAAAGCACGTGATTGCACCGTTTCTAACGCCCGAATACGCCCTTCAAGGAAGAGCTCAAGCTGCTCAAAGGTAGCGAGTTCGTTGGAGTTTCCGTGTTCGAGCTCCCAGGCCTCTAAGGTGTGCGCGTCGAGACGCCGAGTGACGACGTAAACGATGAGAATGTCCCAGTACTCCGTGGGCGCACCGAGAGACTGCAAGGCCCCAAGCGACTCCTTGACCGTTGACAATAAGGTCTTGAGATCGGAATTGGATTTTTGAGTCAGCGGCTTCAATTCGAAAATGCGGTCGAGATATGTTGTGGCTAAGATACGCCGATTTTCGTATCGAGAGGTTAGCGCTTGCCAGGACGCGAAAAGTTCTCGGCAGTCACGGCTATATTAGCTAGATATCGAGCTGCTTCTCCGGTGGTCTGAGCTTTGAGATAATGCAACTTTTCGACGCTTGATATGTCTCGGTTCGATCCGACCATTGAATGAAACAAATCGCGAAACGACGGCCAATCATGATATTCACCGGAGAACTTCGGCAAGGTGATTTTTGGCAGCGAGCGACACGTTCCCGAATACGAATTCTGAGACTGAATAGAGTCATTCGCGGTTGTGTTACGATCGACAAACGGTTCGCGAGCTTGCATTAGACAGGACTTTGAATCGAAATAATTCTCCTCACATGTTGCATAGAGATCGTCAGCAAAATATGTATGCTTACGCATTTCGTCGGTGAGACTGATGACTAGTTTATCATGATTGGTTTGGAATTTTTCCCAATTTGTCTCGAGAGTTTGCAATCGGGCGTCAAGGGAAAATTTGTTGAATTTCTCCGCTCCAAGCTTCTTAGTGTTATCAAAGGCGCGAGCGATAAGTCCGAAGAGATGGTTTTGTTTTTCGATGATTGCTCCGAAAGTTGACATCTTGTAGAAAGTTCGAGAAAGGTCACGAGCGACTTTGGTTCAGTTTGAAATTTTAACGGTTATTTTGATACAATGCATTCGAGAGATGCGAATGCAGTTAAGAGAGGCGGCACTTCACTTTGGCACTGCGAGAGAGAGAGAGAGAGAGAGAGAGAGAGCACTGACAATCGTTGAGCGCGAAAATTGCTTGCGAATGCGAGACAGAATCGAGAAGATTACTGTGCGTTGCGGACTGTCAACGGATCCGCCGATCCGGCTCGAAGGACCAATAATTTTATGTTAAGGAAAGTACGAGATTGATTAAACGAACTCAGATTAACACACTGAATTTTATTTGAGCACAATCAATTGAAACACTTTATTAACGGAGAATTTGTCGCGAGGAGTGATTCGGTTAACCGTCAGCGAAAAAGTAATATCTAAACGAACACTCGAGCGCTATTGTAACGAACAGCTGATTTTGAAAGCTGCGTGGTACGGCGAGGCGCGCGGCAAGACGTTCGAGAGTTGAAAAAAAAGATAAATACGGCTCGTCGGGGAATCGCTGTACGGATTTCACAAGAAAGCGGATAAAATAACTATGACCGTGAAATAATCGTAATGAATCGCTAATTATCGAGAAAACGAATAAATTCGAAATTACTCAGTAACAAATTTTTTTTTTTTTTTTTACAGTACGGAAATACACCTTTTCGCGTTAACAAATTGAAATTTTCTGTTGATAAATTTTGAAATTCTGATTTTAAAATTTTGAGTTTATCTTTGTCCAAAAACGATGCCAATTTATCGAGACTCGATGCGAGAAATTTGAATGAATCGATGAAACGTAATTTTACATGATTTTTTGATTCTTCATCCATACAAACATCTTTTGTAAACGAAATATATTTCTCTTTTGTTATCAGAAGTAACTCGATTTTCCCTTCGAACGATGTGGCTATTTCCTCGATAATGAAATGTGAATGATAACCGGATAAATTGTGAAAAACTGGGAATACAAAAAGATTCTTTATAATTTAAATTACAATTTGAGTGTGCTGGACCTCTGTACCGCCCGGTCAGATGGCAATGATCCCGAACGCGTGTATCGTCTTGCACGAACGGTTTTTCGCATATATGACATTGAGTGGCGCTATGGAATTTCTCTCACTCCTCGGACGTCAAATTTACCATGGGGACATTTGTTTTTAAAATATTTTTTACACGTAATGCTAAATTTTTGAGGTCTGCGGCGAACCATGCTATACAATCGGCGCTACGACGCGAATGGTACGCCGATAACGATTCGTCGTATGAACAATGTACATAATAAGCTATACTAAATACTTGGTGATGTTGACGCAAATTTCGCTGTTCTTCATCCATCTTGGCCAGAACGCATTCCAGGTCGGCGTAGACCACAAATGGAAGCCGCTCCTTCCGATTAAAGTTATTGAACGATAACCACTTGTCCTTATCGCTCGGCAATCGGACAGCGCAATCGTTCATCTTTCCGCAGTCGACCGTATGCGACTGCAACTTGGCGTCCGAATTAAAATAATGCAGGCATCTGTAAAAGAAAAATTTTTTAAAGATTTATATAACAAAGTGTATAACCTATAATTATTCAATATAAATTAAATTTACCGGTCTCATATATATTTCTTGTGATCCTGTTTGCTCAGTTGTGAGCTCACGAGCCGGGATAAATTCTTAATCCAAGCGAAATGTCCGACGCTGTTGTCGTCTTCAATGTAAAACAAGTTGATATGCTTGTCCTGCTTCTGCTGCGAAAGACGCATCGGGACAATGCTGTTCTTGTCTTCGATGTTGTACACATTTATAGAAATGTTATTGGCAAGTTCAAAATTTTTTATTTGGTTCACAGTCACTGGAAACTCAATGTTCTGGAGATTCAGCACTGTCGTGTAATGCGGGTACGATGATTCCCGATTCATGTCTCTTTCGGCGGGGTATAGTGCGGCGACCACTGCCCACGCGAAACACGCATTGTCTTTAGATTGTACATTAATCACCGCTTTTTTCAACATAATCTCCCGCGGTAATTTGATGTGACACCCCGCACGCATAGGATTATACTTATTTATATTTACAGTTAAATTTAGTATTCGCGACAAAGCCCACCCGCTATCGCGTTCCTGAAACTCTTCCAGAGACGCTAGGGTGGGTTCGATAACACGCCGTTCGTACCACTCGCGTAAATCGGATGTGCGAAAGAGTTCATAGTTTCGCGTATTGATACTTTTGTTGTTTATCCCCAGCCACGAATTCACCGTTAAATATAGTATTCACTTTCACATTATAATGTTTTTTCATAACGTCCTGCACATGTTCTATCACTATGTCTTTGGCGTCATCGAGAAATTGGCGAGGTTCAATGTGATTATAGTTTATCACCGCACCAGTTGATACGCAACTCTCGAATGCCGTATCAATCTCGCGCCACACAAGTCTATTTTGACGTGTGCTACATCCGGCACCCGCGTGTACGAAACGTCCATGTACCGAATTTTTCAACCCTTCGAGGCGCGCGATCCGAGCAATCAACGATTGTCGATTTCCGATCGATAATCGCGGTCGCTTGATGCGACTTTGCTCTTCCAACGACTCGATGTATTGGTCGCATCGTTGTTCCCACCAATTTTGTTCCTCCATATTGTAACACACTTGCGAAATGCGCTTCCCAATGGTAGTTCCGGATGTACTTTAACAAAAATACTGGCGGGGTGTGCCTCTTGATCATGATTTATATACCGTCTCGTGCATATCATCGAACATTCTAGAATGATTTCATCTTAAAAATTCCCTGGAGTAGCGTCTGCAATTTAACCTTGATAATTTCACGTTTTGTCACGTACATTTGAAAAATCTAACGTGGTTGCAACGGGAGCAGCCGTACATCGGCGCTTGATTTTAACGCATTCAGCTAAATCTTTGTCTAGGGGTGATGTGCGTTTTAACCTTGACGGTTAATCTTTGTTCGGATGCGCATGTTAACCTTGAAAATTTCGCGTTTTGTCACGTACATTTGAAAAATCTGATGTGATTGCATCGAGAGCAGCCGTACATCGGCGCTCGATTTTAGCGCATTCAGCTAAATCTTTGTTCTGATGTGCAATTTAACCTTGATAATTTCGCGTTTTGTCACGTACATTTGAAAAATCTAACGTGATTGCATCAGGAGCAGCCGTACATCGGCGCTCGATTTTAGCACATTCAGCTAAATCTTTGTCTAGGGGTGATGTGCGTTTTAACCTTGACGGTTAATCTTTGTTCCGATGTGCATCTTAACCTTGAAAATTTCACGTTTTGTCACGTACATTTGAAAAATCTGACGTGATTGCATCAGGAGCAGCCGTACATCGGCGCTCGATTTTAGCGAATTCAGCTAAATCTTTGTTCTGGGGATGATGATGTCATCGCAGCCGTACATCGGCGCGACAAAATTTTAGAGGAAATTAAAATGTCGTGTCAGCAATAATCCCCTCTACATCGCAATTTGCGATACTATTTGAATTGATATTAATTCTAATACGATCAGTATTGCATCAATTGCGCGTGTGAAAGGTTCGCTGAAGAAATCGATATGAATTTTTACGTTCCGATTCGAAACGGTGAAACTCCACCGTGTAAGAAGCAAAAATGTGACACGTAAGTTTCGATCGTTTAAAAATTTTATTTATTAATTTTTTTAAATATTGATCTAATTTATATATTTTTATAGCATTCAGCCTCGTCGTGCGACTCGCATATTTGGAAGAAGATACGCTCTAACCCCAACGTCGTACAAGTATTTGGACATTGGAATAAGCGTTGGAGCTGTGTCGTACGTGGAACTGATTCTCGGTGATAATCGAGGCAATCAAATAGTGTTGCCTTTTTCAACATGGAATTTGTTGATGCAGAAGCAAGCAGACATTGAACAATTTCTACAATCGACTGCTCTCCCATTAAGGATTGGAGATTTATCGATTGAAATGTATCAATCGAAAATTGTAAAACTCACATTATGTGACAATTCTTTGTACATGAAACCACCGACATTATTACATTTATTTAATTTTGAAAATTGTATCGATCATATGCACAATTGGTTATGCGAGAATACGTATCTCGTAAATGAAAAATTTAAACAATTTGAAACTGTTTTACGACGTAACAATATTACTACTGTATGCGATGTTGTAAAAACGATACGCGATAGTGATGTCTTTAACAGCGAATCAATAATCGATTGCGAATTATTAACATGTGCTGTAAATGATATTCTTTACGATGCGTGCAATAAATAATTATTTTTATTCCATCTATGATTTTAATTCTTTCCTTCCATATGAATAAGAATAGTTATACTTTTCTCAACACGCTCCGCTAAAGATGTAGAGAAATGCTGAGGTAGATGAGACGTGATGCTATAGTTGGAATGAGACAAAAGATGTTAAAAGATATATAATGAAGAGGAGTCTGCGACATTAGAATATTATTTCTTTCGTTGTTCTGTGCTTGTCACAAAGTTGTGGAGAGTGTGAGGAAGAAAAGTGAACAAAATTATGTGTATTCCTAAACCATACAAACCGAGGTCTGATCCTCGCTTTTACTCTGATCTCCCGAGAATACACATTGCAAAATGTTTCTGGACCGATTCCTACCGACGTCGAAACCGACACAACTGCAAGGATTGTCGGTACGGATTTTATCGAAATTATGCATTAAAACATAATTATTTCCACGGGTTCTTCGAGGGACCGTTTACACCGTTTAGGTGCTGTCACTGCGGCACGGAGGTAACGGTGATAAGATCTGTCCTAGACTGCAAGGATTGTTACCAGGAATATTGTCATACGTTCCGTACCCTCAAGAAGCAAGGATATGATGTAGATAATATGTCCATCATAGTATATAATACTGACCGAATGGAAATATGGAAGATACATTTTTTACCATTTAAACCTCCTAGTATAGAAGAGCAACGAGAGGAGTTGCTGGAACCTTATTATATGCTGCCTACTCAGAGCGAAAATTCGGCGACGCGTAACGAACTCTTCTTTCAAGAAACATAATTTGTAAGTAACTTTCAATTTATATTACATCACAAAAGTATCTTACAATAAATTATTAAAAACTAATGAACTGTCTCTTTTTCTGTTCCAGAAGCGGCCTCCCCCTTAGCCCGGCGCATCGCCCCCTCCCCCTTATACATATTTTTTTATTTTATATTATATATTTTTATTATATTTTTTAAATTTTATATTTTATATTATTATATTATTATTTTATTAGACACACACACACACACACACACACACAAAAATTGTATAATACACGCACACATTTTAAAATAAATGTTATATTTAGTATTGAAAAGAAATGTATTTATTTACGCGCCTCTCCTTGCGTTCCCATCCCTTGCGTCTCTCTTGCGCTAGTTGTAAGAATTTATCGTTCTCTCTCTCTCTTTCGTACGCGCTATCGTTCTAACAATAAGTCTCGCGTTAGTTGTAAGTCTCGCGATATCTTCGTTCTCGCTCGCATGCGTTATCTTAGCTATTATCGTTCTCTCTCGCGATATTATAGTTCTCTTTCGTATGCGTTCTCTTCGCGCTATTATCGTTCTCTCTCATTCATATGCTCGTCGCTATCACTCACTTACCTTTGCGTCGTCCTGCTCCCACCTATGTGGCATCTTACAATGCATCATCCTTGTCCTACGTTGACGCCATCCTTGTCGCACATTGATGCCATCCTTGTCGCACTGTCCTCTTCACACCTATGCTTCACACACACTTAGCGCTATCCTTTTCCCACACGTAGCGCTATTCTTCTCACACCACCGTCTTCTTTCCGCGGATCCCCCCTACCCGTGCGGACCCCCTCGTCCATCGCTCGCGCCGCGGATCCCCCCTACCCGCGCGGACCCCCTCGTCCATCCGCTCGCGCCGCGGATCCCCCTACCCGCGCGGACCCCATCGTCCATCGCTCGCGCCGCGGATCCCCCTTCCCCGCGCGGACCCCCTCGTCCACCGGTCGCGCCGCGGATCCCCCCTACCCGCGCGTGACGTCATCATCCCCCGCGTGACGTCACCCCCCCGTGACGTCACCCCCCGCGTGACGTCACCCGCCCGCCACGGTTCCCCCTCGCCCCTCACCCCCCCTCGGAGCCCCTGCGTTAGAACCGGCTTAGTCTTACTACTTATTGTTAATTGCAAATTACATTTTTTTTTTCGAAACAATTATGTGTTTTCTTTACACCAATTGATTCCTCTCATTATTTTGTACGTAAAAGTATTAAGGTAAGATAATCGAAAAATGAATATTTTACAAGATATTTTACGGTTTATGTAAAATTAAGAAATTATTTTAAGTCTCATAACTCAAAAAGTACTTAACGAAAAGGTACTTAATTATAGTGTTTTGGAAAGCTCTCGAGATAAGCTACAAGAATGTGTAAAAATATATAGGGTGTTCCATTTAAAAAAATTGAAGTGACCTTCACGTGACCTTCAAATGACTCTTCAAGGTCAAACCGATGGTACCATCTTATGGCCCCCTTGAAGCCACATAACTTTTGTTTGAAACATTTTTCGATTTAACGCAGTGTTTCTGAGATATTTGAGTGGGTCCTTTAAAATAGGACACCCTGTATAACATAACGAAAAAAAGTTTCTTGCGGTAAGCACCTAATAATTATATCGCACCATTATATTATGATATAAATTATTATATTGCAATTTAATTATTATAAAAAACCATATGCAAACGTTTTATTGATTTGAGACATTCGCGCATTATTCTCATCAACTCATCTCATTAATTTATAGGAGAAAAGAATAATTGAAAAAAATAGATATTTTGAATAAAGGAATTAATGTATTAAATAAAGAAATAATGCAAGTAGATCAAAATAAGCATACTTTTCAGAATGATGTAATTATGCATGATAATTTAGCTGCAATGGATATCGAAATAAATATAGATGAGGAAAAATTGACACATTAGATAGTGATGAGCTAACTTTTCACGATGATAGAATTATGCATGGCAAATTAGCTGCAATGGGTCTCGAAATAGATACAGACAAGGAAATAACGGCACATACATTAAGTGATAATGAATTGGGAAAAATATTAGAGGACAGTGAGACTGAAGAAAGTGACACTTTAATAACAGATAACAATATAGATGCATACCGCCTAGAAAGTAACAGTATGCCAGGAAAATGTATCGTAGATTTTGTCTATCTTTTTGAACAGTTACATGAAAAATTTGATAACCATAGTCGCGGAATAGAATGTAGTTTTCGTGACTTAATATTTATTGGTGCCCGAGCGTATGGACTAAAAAATAAATTCTTTTTCAAATGCCGAATGTGCAATTTTGAAAGCTTCGTCTGGAGTGAGCCGCCCCCTGACAAGTCTACACGTAAATATAGGGGCAGTGGCTGGCGCAATACTAATTGGTACAGGATATACACAGTTACAAGAAAGTTGCGCTGCTATGAATATTAAGTGCATGACAAAAAAAACTTATGAAAAGGCCCACGAAACTGCTGCTGAAGCATTTGCAAAAATTGCAGAAGAAAGCATGAATGCTGCTGCGAATGAAGAACATGATTTAGCATTACAACGCAATGAAATAATAAATGGAATACCACATATAGCAGTAAAAGGTGACGGAAGCTGGATGAAAAGATCATACAGAACAGGACGGTATGATTCTTTATCAGGTGTAGGCACAATAATTGGTGCACGAACAGGCAAAGTACTGCACATGTCTGTAAAAAATAAATATTGTGCAGTTTGTGTTATAGCAGAGAAGCTTAAAAAAGAACCTGTAAATCATAAATGTTATAAAAATTGGAGTAGAGATTGTAGTTCAACAAGCATGAAAGCAGAAGCGATTGTAGAAGGATTTAAGAGAAGCATAGAAAAGCGCGGACTAATTTATTCCACATTTATAGCAGACGGAGATAGCAGTGTATATAAAAAAATAACACAAGCAAATCCATATCCTAATGTTTTTATAGAAAAAATAGAATGTCGAAATCATTTATTGCGCAACTTGGCATCAAAAATAAAGGAAATAGCAAAGACAAAAGGACGTTTTGGCAAATTAAGAAATGTAATTGGTAATCGGATACTTTGAATTAGAACAGCTGTAACGAAAGCTGTAGAATATCGTTTGGAGGAGGAGAGTATAATGCAAGAAAAAATTAAAGCTCTCAAAATAGACGTGGATAATATAATAAATCACGTTTTTGGCGAACATAATGGATGTGCAAGAATAGGATATTTCTGCGATGGATCGCAAAAAGAAAACGAAGAAAATTATATTCCAGAATTAAAAAGATGTGGACTATATGAAAAGCTTCAAAATGCATTAAAATATATAAGTTGGAATGCCAAAAGTTTATTACAAAATAAAGACAGTAATAGAGTAGAAACTTTTAACTCTGTAATAGCAAAATGTACTGGTGGATAAAGAGTTAATTATGGTCTAAGAGGATCGTATGAAACGCGTTGTAATGCTGCAGCAGTCACATTTAACACTGGCAAGCCTATAAGTCATTTAAGTAATGTTCTGGGAACAAAACCAGGGGAAATAGCAGTGCATTTAGAAGATAAGAAAAAAACAAGTGCACATGACATGAGAAAACGATCAACACCGCAACGTTACGTAAAACGTACAATAGGTGACAAAGATTATGGGCCGCAGGCTGATAAACCTGATGCAACATCAGCCGAAATTGAATTAAGAAAAGCACAACACATGCATATGCTACGAGATTGGCAATTAAAGCGAGTAGCAATAGAAAAAGAAACTAAAGAACAAGCAGCAAGCGGCATTTGGCGATATTATCGCACAAAAATAATAACCGCTTCTCACTTTGGACATATATGTAAAATGAGAGAAAGTACTTCTTGCGTGTCAAGAGTTAAATCAATAATATATCCACAACAATTAAATGTGGAATCAGTGGAACACGGGACAAAATACGAGGATATTGCACGCAAAAGTATCGAAAGTGCACTGAATATTAACATTAAACGTTGCGGATTATTTATAGATAAAGAAATACCATTTTTAGGCGCTTCGCCAGATGGATTAATAGGAGATAATGGAATTGTAGAAATAAAATGTCCTTTTGCAGCACGATTTTTAACACCAGAAGATGCGATTGCAGCAAATATGTCGAATCTGCATTCGTTATATAAGAATGGAACAGATAAAGAAATGAAACGCAGTCACGTTTACTATTATCAAATACAAGGACAATTACATATTACACAACGAGAATACTGCATCTTCGCATTATGGACACCATTTGGATTAAAAATGGAACAAATTAAACGTGATGATATTTTCTGGTCAGAAAATATGGTTAATAAACTGGTGCAATTTTATGAACTGTGTTTTACCAGAATTACTTGATCCAAGACTGGAAAGAAATATGGCAATTCGTGACCCAGATTATATAATTGAAGCAAAAAGACAAAAAATGATGGAAAAAGAAAAGATGAAGAAATAAATTTACGTGGAAATATTGAAAAAAAGACAGATACACACATAAGCATTGCATTAGAAAAACGAATAAATATATGACAATGTATTCTGCGCTTTCAAATAATGCATTCTGCGCTGGGCGCAGTGATTACTGTCAAAATAATGCATTCTGCGCTGGGCGCAGTGATTACTGTCAAAATAATGCATTCTGCGCTGGGCGCAGTGATTACTGTCAAAATAATGCATTCTGCGCTAGGCGCAGTGATTACCGTCAAAATAATGCATTCTGCGCTGGGCGCAGTGAGTATTAATATCAAAATGCATTCTGCGCTGGGCGCAGTTAACCATAGACAAATGAAATGTATGTGCAATTCCGCTTATCTACTTGCATTCTGCGTTGAGCGCAGTGAAAATCTAAAATGAAAAAATATAGAATGAATCGTGCTAATTACTCATATATACATATGGGTGCATTTATATCTTGCCGTTAGAGTTGAAATTATCAATTCTCTAATGGGTAGATATGATTGCAATCCGTATGTACAGTAGGATGTCTACTATCCAGTAGGATTCGGTTTCCGTCTCTCCAATTTTTTTCGTTTTTTTCAATTATATTTTTTATGTAATTTTACCACGAAATATTTATTTCTCTAAAAACAAATTAATTTGTTTTTAGATAAATAAACATTTGTGGTAAGATGTTGTAAGATTGTCGAAAATACTACAATTTTCGTATTATATGTCATCTTACTATAAAAAATACAATTTTTTCATTGCGCATTTTTTGAAAGTAATTTTTATGAGATTTTTATGATTAAAATGACACCAAACACAATATGAATCGGATAATTTTAATTACATAAATAATAAATATTTTGATTATTGATTAATTAAAAATCATCCGATTTATGTCGTGTTTGATGTCATTGTAATCAGAAAATTCTCATTAATCCATTAAAATTATTTTCAAACCGATAAAATGCGAAATAAAAGTCAATTTTTATTTTCTAAAATGTTTATATTATAGATAAGATAAGATCTTCGCGAGACTGGTGAGTCGTCGAAAGAGAGGGAGAGACCAAGTAAGGAGTAAGCGAGATGAACAACATGAAAGAGTTACGAAGTCTCGTTCGCGAGCCTTCCTTTATCTCCTGTCTTTCGTATCATATTTCATCTTTCCGCAGAAAATACAATTTTTACATTTCGCATTTTATTGATCCGAAAATAATTGTAATGGAGTAATGAGATTTTTACGATTAAAATGACACCAAACACGACATAAATCGGATTATTTTTAATTACATAAATAATAAAAATATTCATGTAATTAAAAATTATCCGATTCATATTGTGTTTGGTATCATTTTAATCACAAAAGTCTCATTAAAATTATTTTCCAACTTGCGATAAAATGCGCAATAAAAAAATTTATTTTTTATAACAAGATGACATATAATACGAAAATTGTAGTATTATAAGATATAATTATTATTAATTACATATACATTATTATTATATATATAATATAAGATATATAATATTATATTTATTATAAGCTTCGATGTTCGAAAATATAAGTTTTTTTTTATTTAAAATTTTTAATGTTAATTTATTTACTAACTATATATTATCATCATTATCTCTGTCATTAGGTGCTTTCCATTTACATCAAAACTCAGATAAATATCACTTCTGTTTTTCTTCAACATTCATGTTAAAGAAAGACAGAAGTGAGATTTATCTGAGTTTTGATATAAATGGAAAGCACCTATTATTATAAAAGAACTGTATGTAACGACTTACCATATGATCACACTGGTAAGTCGTTACATATAGTTCTTATTCCTACCGCATTTTCTTATGTCGCCACCGTCAACTCAGAGTTTCACGGTGAGTACTCCGGAGCCTTAAGTTTTGTCTCATTCACCATCTATGAATGTAGAGGGCATCTTAAGACGAAACTTAAGGCGATCTTCAAAATAAGATCGGACTATGAATACCGGCCAATGTCATGTTGTGTTTGAGAATAACAGTTTACTGAATCATAAAGTAAATATATGAAATATGTGGATGTATAATTAATAAAAGAACGACCGTTCTCTAACGATAGCGGCGTTTGAAGTAACGTTGACACATTTAGTTATTTTTATGGAGAAACGTATTTTTTATTTAAACATTAGCGTATAGCGTATTAGCGTTTTGAAGCTATATTGCAGAAGAGAAATCTGATATCTGATAGCGGTAAGAAAATAGAGTGACAAATTTATAAGTGTGATATTACGTTATTTTGTATGGTCTTTCGAGGAAACGAATGTCTGAAGACTCGCTCGTACTTTCTGTTTCAGATTCGCAAGAGAAAGAATCTGCTGAATTAGCGACTTATAGAAGATTACTGTTATTTAGTGCGAGCGGAGCGATGGACAGGACGACAGCAGATCTTCGGAAAGCGAAAGACTCGGGTTCGATTCCCGATCCAGCCACTTGCGCCTCACATATTTTTCTAGTCTGCGAATATTGTTTTCTAGCAATTATTCGTTAGGCTGAAAAATGTGTGAATGCTCTCTCCACAGGATATGCGTCAATGCCGTTGCCACGGATGGATTCTGTCTCTCGTTGATCAAATGGGCGTAAAGACACGTCCGACCTTCTCCCACATACATCCCTCTTTTTCTGGAATAAAAAATAAACAAGAGTCATGTAACGTCACAAAACACTTCTTTATTTTTGTCGATCACAATAAAGCACATACACAAAAAAACGGTATTGTCTTAAGAGCGACGAATTTTCAAAACGCGACGAAACTTCGAGCGGCACCCAGTCAGCGACGGTAATAGAGGGGCACGCGCTGTACCCTCTTTTTGATCTAACAGGAGCACTCCCGGTCGACTCGTTAGCTGTCTACACACCGAGACCAAAAAAAAAAACAATGGCGACCGCGCGAAAAAGGTCTTTTATTATCACGTTTTCGAGAACAATCTTGGTCGACTCGGAATGTTGTCAACAACAAGGTCGGACTTTCTTTTCGAGCGCAAATCATTCGTTTTTTTTGTGTCAACTCGAAAGATTTTGCCCTTTTCTGGCGTACCCTCTCGAGCGGCCGCAGCGATTGTTTATTTTTTCCGCTTGATATTTCTTTACGCTCTGAGGCGTGCGAGCTACTTGGTAGAGGCGCTGGGCGGTCGGAACGCTCAACGCTGCCGCGCGTTATTTGACAGAGCGAAAATTGGGGTACTATATATATGTTATTTAGTCATCGATTGCGACTGTTTTATATATTTTTTACTTTGGCATGTGCATTTCGAACATTCCGCCCGCCTCGCAGATGTCGGCCTGCGATAATTTATTACACGACGTCAAATCGCCATGTCGCGATGGTATTCACGCGATTGTTCAAGCGTTCGAGGTTTCGCGTTTTGTGGGCGGTGCAGGGAATGCGGCGCTGATCAGTACTTTTGGCAGTCGATCAGCTGTTCGCGTTCGCGTGGCGAATTTAGGGACGTGCTGCTATAGCGAGTGAGATCGACGCGGGGTAATCGTAATGCAGTGAGTCAACGAGTCAGTAGGTTTAGTGAGGCAGGGCCGAACGGAAGAGATGTCGTGTGTACGATGAATGTAATTGAGCAAATGAGGTAAGTACGTGAGAAATAATGAGGGTAAAATCAAGTGCTAATTTCTTAATGTTTATGAGTGGCCTGAGCTTGTGAGCTTGTGGGTTCGTCATCGCCGGGCAGAAAGATTAATTTTGTTACTGGCCGTGTAAGTGTGTTATTCACGGTACGGATCTCTACGACACGCACGTGGCCATCGGCACCCGGATACAGCCGTATGATGCGAGCGAGGGGCTACTTCGTGGGAGGTGTCAGCTCGTTAGGATCAAGCAGAGCCTCCCGACACGAGCTTCTTGGTTGATTTTGAACCATTTCGGCCGATGAGCCAAAGTGTGTAAGTATTCCTTAACCCACCGATACCAGAAATGATCCTTCATCTGCTGCAGCATTTGCCACCGGGTGAGACGCGCGGGAGGCTCCTCGGCGATGGACGGCTCGGGAACTGCAGTGAGGGCGGAACCGACAAGGAAATGGCCTGGGGTCAGCGCGCTGAGGTCCTCAGGATCGTCGGACAATTGCAATTAACAATTCCATATTTTTTCTTCAAAACAACTATGTGTTTTCTTTACACCAATTGATTCCTCTCATTATTTTGTACATAAAAGTATTAAGGTAAGATAATCGAAAAATGAATATTTTACAAGATATTTTACGATTTATGTAAAATTAAGAAATTATTTCAAGCCTCATAACTCAAAAAGTCCTTAACGAAAAGGTACTTAATTATAGTGTTTTGGAAAGCTATCGAGATAAGCTACAAGAATGTGCAAAAATATATAGGGTGTTCCATTTAAAAAAATTGAAGTGACCTTCACGTGACCTTCAAATGACTCTTCAAGGTCAAACCAATGGTACCATCTTATGGCCCCCTTGAAACCATACAACTTTTGTCGAAAACGTTTTTCTCTAAAATGCTTAGTTTTTGAAAGAAAAGGGGTGTACGTGTGGTCTAGGACACCCTGTATACTATTTGACATGATCAATATGATTATACAAATTCCAGAGATTGTTTGATATACACTTGTGGATAATGATTCGTCTCCTTCTAGATCTAACAAAGTAAATTCAAGATCCTTACCCTGTTATTTCTACGAAAGTATATATGAAATTCATATATTGAGTATCATATAATAAATATATGTGTCAACCCAGTAAACGTTAGATATTTCTTAAATATTCCATTCGTATTCCTTTAAGGAATATCTAACGTTTACTGGGTGGCCACATATATTTATTATATGATACTCAATATATGAATTTCATATATACTTTCGTAGAAATAACAGGGTAAGGATCTTGAATTTACTTTGTTAGATCTAGAAGGAGACGAATCATTATCCACAAGTGTATATAAAACAATCTCTGGACTTTGTATAATCATATTGATCAAATCAAATAGTATATATATTTCTATATAACATTAATTTTTATTTGATTATAAATACATTCTGAAATGTACTTACTATCAATTTCATCTTTTGTCATGTTCGATGAGAATAGAACAGGAGCAGTTTCCATAAGATGTGGTGTTATTACTGCTATATCAGGATCAATGTTTGTTTCAGCAGCAGGTGGACCACCACCAGTAGCCAAATAAGCTTTTCTTTGGTTAATCGTCTCATTGAGTCTGTTTCATATTTGCCCACAGTTTCTTCAGTTGTTGAACTGTACGCTGTATGCAAAATATATGTGTGAACAATTCTATTCCTATATTCTAGATATATTATAGAGAAATATATATTCACTGTGTATATATACATATACATATACAATACAATTTTTTTATATTTACCTCTTGTAAAATCATTGTACAATTATTATATTGTTTGCAAATCTCCGTCCAGGTAACCTCTTTATCATGAAGTGTTGAACTGTCACTTTTCTTTATTTCGACGTGCTTAAAATTTTTTAAAATTTCTAAAAAAATTTTTTTTTCCATTGCACTGTAATGTTTCGACATTGTTGAAACAAAATATTTTACAAAATTTTTAACCTAAACTTATCAGAATAATACTGAATATGCTATGATTATAGAGTTTATAGATGGTGTATCGGTAATGTGGTCAGCTAGAAAGAATCATTCTTATTGGTTAGTTTTAATAGAAATATACGGAAATATCCGAATGATCAATAATAGCGTATTCGATTTATTGACTCTACCCGACACTGAGTCGAGTCAGTCAGATCGGAAGTTCGATTTGAAACTCGATGACTCGAAACTATCATGGCGGAAAGTGCCTTCTTAACGTTCTTCTTTAACCTTTATCAAATATTGTAAGTGGTAATAAAGAAACACTAAAATCAGAACAAGAAACAAAAACACTAAAATAAAAATAAGAATAAGTGAAAAAATAAGGACAATGAGTGAATCAGGTAAGAAATTTTATTATATTATATTATAGAAACAAACATGTGAAATGTTAACATGCCATATACCGTGTAATGCATAAAAAATATCTTTAATGACTATTTTTACAGATAATAGCAACATTATGAAAATCATCAGAGATGAAAATGGAAAAATTGTGAAAACAGCAGAAGAAATTTTATGTGAATGTATGGATAATGATGGTAAATTTTTTACTGTAAAAATATTGTACAAATAATGGCTGCGTTCAGCAGAAAAAGCTGCTTTGCAACTTGTAAAGCAGCTTTTTCTGCTGAACGCAGCCAATAATATGCTTCATTGACAATGAAACATCTCCATTGCTGTATCAAAAATATAAAATTATTTTTCTTTTCAGGAAAAGTCACATTAAAGTTTGTGAAAACAAACTCTAGCGAATCGTCAACAATGGAGAATGGTAAGTGATTTATGTGCGAAAATCTTTGAACTATTATAAATATAAAAATGGATATAAAAATAATAATAAAATAATTTTACTTTAGAGAACATAATGCCGTGCAGTACCGCATCATTTGATGATAAAGAAAGGTTCATAACTATGAAGGAAGAAAAAGAGACGCATAGAGTTTTATGGACGAACAATGAAAGCAAAGAATTACTACAATTATATTATAAAAATATTGGACAAATAGGCCCATTTACCACATTCAAAAATAAAAAATGTATGTGGGAATTTATAAGTAATGAAATTTCAAAAAAATATGGAACTTTTCGTTCGCCATTGCAATGCGAATATAGATATAAAAATATGTTAAAAAGAAGAAATGCTGCAAAGAAAAATAATAAAAGATCAGGGAGTGAAAAATGTGATATCGATTTTGAAGAAGAATTTGAATTAATTAATAGCATTGACGACAGCATGGAACCTGACGTTTGCTTCGGTATATAGGCCAACATACTATTAAAAAAAGAAAAATAGATGCTTTGAGTAGCGAAGAAGAAGAAATTGAATGAAAAGTGCAGAAATCTCCAAACGTTTTGGCGGTACTACGAGATATTCAGAATGAGAAAGAAAAAGAGAAAGAGCGTCGTCATAAAGAAAAAATAGAAATTCTCCGAGAATTATTTTCTAGAAATAATAAGTAAATTTTATATTTTAAATAATAACTAGCACATGCATGTTAATGCAATGTTTTCCATAAGTATATACAGATTTATAATTTTTTGTTTCATGCTAAAAGATTTATAATTTTTGGTTTAATAATAATTTTTATTTTAATATGTTATACTTTATATAACATTGTAATGTTACATTGTAAGATTTGGAAGAACATTGTGATATTAATTTTAAATGTTTAAGTTAAGAATAGAAAAGATTAATAAAAATATTAATTTATTATTTTACATTTATGAAGATATTCTTAAAAGACTGGTTTGTTTTAAAAATATGTATTACAGATTTATAATTTTTTTCTATTTTAATACGTAATACGTAACATTGTAATGTTACATTGTAAGATTTGAAAGAACTTGTGATGTTAATTTACTATTTTATGTTTTAGTTAAGAATAAAAAAGATTAATAGAAATATTAATATATTTTTTATATTCATGAAGATTCTCTTAAAATACTTTTGTTATAAAAATATATGTATAAAATGTTATAAAATGACATATTAAATAAAATTGAAAAGGTATATTGATAAAATGGTGATGCTCTATTACAATTTTTATTTAATTTTTTATTACGATAAAACATTAGTATACATTTTAATACATACTAATACGTACTATTAAAAGGTAATAATAAACTTATCAAAGCAAATACATTTAGTTTATAGTTTTATATGCATAAATTATTCTAAATATAAACTTTTTATAATAAAAACATTATTTTATTATTGTAATATATTATGAAATCTTTTATCTTATTGTTATTAAATAAATACATTGGTACTACTTGTGTGTATGTGTGCGTGTAATATCAATAAGACAATCAACAAGAGGGCTTATTTATGTTGTACGTAAATATAATATTTATATGTATGTGCGCGCGCGCGCATTATATTATATTTACGTACATTCTTTATAAGTCTATAAACAAAATTTTAAATCAAATCAAGTGCTATGCGATCACGTTTCAACTGTCCTAACATTCTTATTCTGTTATTACTATGAATACATTGCTGAATTGGAAACGGAACTTCTTCATATTCAAGATATTCGAAAATATCATTCTCTTCTATACATAAATTATGTAATACGCAACAAGATATAATAAATTTAGACATTGATATTACGGACCACATATCAAGTCTGGTCAATTGCCGGAATCTGCACTTTAATAATCCAAACGCGTTCTCAATTGTAACTCGTGTTTTATAAAAACGATTATTAAAATTAGCTTGAACTGGTATCAATTTTCCGTTATATGGTGTTAAAAGATTTATAGATATTGGATAGGCTGCATCGCCAATAATGTGATAAAAATCGCCCATTGCAGACACTTTGTCTTTAACAAAAGACATGTCATACACACAAGCATCATGCGTTTTACTAGATATTCCAGTAAAGCAATCTATAAATCTTTTTTTCGCGTCGCATATACCTTGCAAAGTAAGTGCAGTTTCGTCATGTCTATTTACATATGTGTGACGAATTTTTTTCGCTGGCGTTCTAATCGGAATATATGTGCCATCTATACATCCCACAATTCCATCAATTCCGCATATATTCCGAAATTCTTGGGCTTTTTCTTGACGTTCTTGTTCCGTTGCAGGAAATCGGATTATTATCGGAGCTAAATTTAGTAAGAAAGGAAGAGGGTCCCTAAGGCCTATATTCCGCCCTCTTGAAATTTTGATCCAAATGATTGAAATCTATTTCCTGACAAAGAAAAAGTATATTTTTAATGATTTTAGGTGAAACGAGGGTGTTTTGGGCAAATTAACCCTTAGATTAGTAGGGGTTTGTTTAAAAAAAGGTCAAAAATATGTTCTGGAAAATATTTTCAAATTGTCAAGTAATTCGCTTGAAACTCGTTACTCGGAGGTTTTCGGGGTCGCTGATTACGAATCTGTTGTCAGATTTCAAAAATTCAATTTTAAAAACGAGTAAAATCTTTTTTTGGTTAAAAAAGGATAATATAGAGTGGAACGGGAGTGTTTCCAGCAATGTTTTCTATAGAATGTGAGTTAGACTCGAATGCGGTGGGGAAGTGGTTTTTCTTGTAAAAAATAATTCTGACAACTCAAATATTTATCGAATTAATTAAGTTTTAGTTTCGAATACTCTGGAGGATTTGTACTAGAAGATATACGTTAATGGAAAAATACATTTCCCCTCAATGAGTATTTTGGTGTAGTGCTTGTTTTGGTTCATGTGTTTAAGAATCGTTGGTGAAGAAGTGGTCATCTACTCTTAGCGTTACCCAGGAACAACGACGTGGACGTCCCAATGAACAAAAAGTTCTCTTAAAGCGCTCTTTATGATAACTTTTGAAAGATAAAAGCTGTCTTTCAAGATATCCAAAACGAGGTCTTTTAGCGCAACTAAAAGATGTTGAATGTCCATCCAAAAAGTAGTCTTTCAGAAATCCTAAAGAGCACTTTTGATTTTTATAAGCTCTTTCGGAAGTTGTCTGAAAGTTAACGTTAAGAGAACTAAAAAGAGACCTCTAGGTTGTCTTTTATAGGTTATGATGTTTTTAAAATTTTTTTTTTAAATCGAATAAAACCGAAAAAAATGAAACAGAATTAGAAAAAATTGTATAAAACAGAAAAAATGTATTTATTCTGTTCTAAACAATTTGTAAATCCAATTCTGTTCCATCTCTTCCGGTTTTATTTAACTTTTTCATTAATAAATAAACAATATAATACATTAATTTTATAGAATCATAAATTATTTATTTAATGAAACTTGTAAAATTTATTTATAAAACTTTTTGGTATTTCAAATTTTATAAATATTAAAATAAAACGTTTTATTTTTACTATAATTATATAGAATGTCTTTGTATTAGTTTCATATAGGTTATAAAAAAATTTAAACGAAGTAAGTAATTCTAAATCACATTAATACAATCATATTTAGTATGAAATTAAATATGATTAACTAGTAATTAGAGCGTAATAACACTTTGAAATCAACTTAATAATAATACAGTGAACTAACATATATATATATATATATATATATATATATATATATATATATTATATTTTTTAAAAATAATAAATTATAATTAATATATTAATAATTTTCTACATACTCTATTTTATTATATATACATATTTTACAAATTAAAAATAAAAAAAAAAAAAAAAAAATTACACACCATCCTCCAAATAAAAAAAACATAAATAAAACACTCAAATACACAAAAACACAAAAACCACACCCCCACAAAAACCTACACACAAAAAAAAACCACCACAAACAAAAAAAAAAAAAAATAAAAAAAAAATTTTTTTATACTAAAATTCCCCCCCCGCGTCCCCCCCCGCGTTCTTCCCCCCCCCCCCCCCTTCACCACCCACGGAACAAACTGACATAACAAAAAATAAAAATATTCACAAAACCCCGGCTTCCCCTCTGCCACAAACAGATCTTTCACAACCCCTTTTGGGAGAAACAAAAACAAAATATATAAATATATATATATATGTATATATTAATTATTTTTTAATAAATAAAATAATACCCCACCATTTATTATATTGGGTATATTATATTTTATATTTTTGATTTGCTGGTTTGCGGATGGCCACTTTTCGCCGCCTCCCGCCGTCGTGTCGCCACAATGTTTTTATAATGGTTTCGCAATTATCGCCCCCCCGCGCCTTTTTGTGTCCTAAAAAATAACACATTATTACATTTTATAAATAAAATTTTAATATAAATACTTAAATTATTTTATATATATTATTTATTACATATTGTGATCTCATCTTTTGGGGGGGGGGTTTATTAATTTTTGATCGAATAAAAGCAATTGATCAACTTCATTTATCGGCAACATTTGAAGTTGATCAAATGTTCTTGTTGCTATTTGTTCATTATTTTGTGGATTATTGTTTTCATTATTTTGTTGTGGCCCACTTTTCATTATCAACAATAGTTTATCCACTTTTTTAAGTAGCATTAAGAATATTTTTCGACAAGGAACTGTAATAAAATAATAAATTAGTTATATTACTTTAATTGATTTTCATGTTCAATGAGATAAATTATAAATAACAGCTTTATAGTCTTCTTAAACAATCTGTTTGTTAATTTGTCAATAGCAAGTTAATAAGTAGATTGTTCGAAAAAATTATAATAGTTCTTATTTATAAATATTATAATTATAATTTAAGAAATAAGTAATAATTTTTAAATTTAATTTTATATATATTATAAACGTATTGTAAAAATTTTATGTTATATAGATTCATATAAAATAAAAAAATTGTAAATTAATATTTCTATTAATAAATATATAAAATTAAATTTACGTAGAATAAAAAATTGATAGAGTTAATAAAATTTACTGACAACATTTATTTATATCGTGAGTCAGTTGCTCGACATTCAACAAGTTCTGAGTTATATTTTGGTGATTATGAGGAGCACGAAACTTCATTCTCATTATCTGTAAAATTATCATATTCGTTGTTGTTGTTGTCATCTTGCTCATTTTCATCATCAACGTTTTCATCTTCACGTTCACCACATCTATCATTTTCTTCAATGTCCTGTGTACTGTGTTCGTCATCGCTTTGTGAGAAAACATTCTCAGCAGTAGGAAGCTCCTCTATTGGTTCTTAAAGTACAATATCGGCATCAATAGAAGAAATCTTTGAGAATAAATTTCTTAAAAATAAATTCTATCGTTTCGATATTGAGATATGTTTTTACCTGTTTCATTAATCGATACTATATTATTCAGCACTTGCTATTGATCATCAATAATCGGTAATTGTTGCAAATTCAATCGTTGACCACCAAGAACTAAAGTGGAATAATTTTCTTTTTGGGAATTTTTAACCAAAAAGCTGGATGGTAATTTTTGTACACTGAAAGCTATTTTTAAAAATACAATTAGATAGGACATACACATAGACATATACTTAGCAATAGACCTTACATTAGATGTACACTATACACATTTAATTTGATGTACGCCCTAAAATTTTCGGGTTTCATAGATATTTAACATTTATCAAAATCCTCTTGCAGTACTAGAGAGTGATTGTTATCTAAATATTACTTTAAAATGAATAAATGTAATTTATTAATTCAATACTCGATTATTATCTAATATCATTTTGACACAGATTTTTTAATACAATAGGAAATATATAAATAAATATTCTACAAATTTGTGGATGGTAAGGTAACGGGTCCAGTTTGTAATTGTATACATTTCACATATCAGATTTTAAAAAAACATTGAATTATTGTACAGTCATTCGTATGTGTCCAACCACTAGGCCTGTTACCTTATATAAAAACATTCATATCAATATGACATATCAACAGATTATTTTACGTAGAAATCAAAGATAAAACAAAATTGATTTTTTTTAATTTTAACGTGTATACAATAAATCCTTATTATTGAAAATTGTTTGCGTCATCTGACAACAAGAACTTTTAAAAACATTTATTTTACATACCTGTTCCTAGAATTTGTTGATTCGCATGTAGATCTGGTGTATTTGTTTTGTCACTCAATAATCCTCTCCCTTTGTTAAAAGAAGTACTTTTCGAGGAATAGTTTTGTACCACACAAACGGGTATAAAGAGCATACGTCGACGTAGCGTATTTTCTCCATACCTGTGACTTCGTATTGAGTTGCGATATTTCCCGTACGCCCACCGAAAAACGCGTCGCGAGGATCGAGCGGTGGTGTTTCTACCATCGGATGGTTCGCGAGAAAATCATACATTACGCGATTGTCGCGCATTTCCTGGTCGAAGGCACACTCCCATTTTTCCGACACTATGCATCCCCGCTGACGAAGTCGCCATGAAACTGCGAGAGTTCGTTCATATCGCGAATTTAATGTATCTCCGCGATCCTCCCCCGACGAAAGCGCTTTATCGCGATTTACAGTGAAACAAGTTGGACATCCGTGCCAAAAGCAACCGTGAAATTGCAACACGTGACGCTGCGTCCTTCCCGCAACAGACGTTTCGAAGTAACCATCGACGAGCATACCCTCGATCGTGCGATATTCCCGTGCACGCCCCGCGTGATTTATACGACGGTCGAGTTCGCGCTCCATCCATATCAGCCATTGTAGGGCTTTACGCGAATGATTACTCGCGCATCTGTATCCCCCCGTAGTATAATAATGCCTATCGTATCGGCTTGCAAAAAGTTTTTCCGGAAAACCGTCATGCAGGTCGAAGCAATAGTTGTACATTCCTCGAACGGGCATACATTTCCGCGATCTAGGAAAATTTTTCTAAACGCTACGCACGCTCGTCGAAGAATATCAACATCGTTACGACAATAACGCACTATCTCGTGTTGGAAGTCGAACATGGTATTTTTTTCCCTCATTTCGGTATGCCATGCGAGAAAGCGTTCGCGCTCTTGCGATTTCATGCTATCCGGAGAATAATATTGTACATCGGGTAACGGTCCGACGTACGTTTGATTTTCGATAGTATTAAATAAATGCGGAAAAATGCCCTTCTCCTCGGTATCCTTTAGCCCGAAAGCCTTAGGTAATTCGGATAAGCGCATCGGCATATAATTAACGCTATCGATGAATTTTGTATGTCCCGCGGTTAAAAGAATAATTTTTGTGCCGTTTAAAATTACTTTCGGTTCAATATCTCTACAATTTTCCACGATATATTTCAAAATAAATTGAGCGTCGAACGCTTTCGCATTATGCGCTATACAAATTATCTGTTTAAAATATTTTACCGAACGCGTAACGAAATCTACAAACTGTTTAACCGGATCGCGATGAAATACGAACTGTCGCACTCCGCACCAACGACACCGCACGGACGTGTTATTTTCCCCCACGCATGCTTCGCAAATCTGTTGCGCGATGCATAGTGTCGGAATATGCTTTTTTATATTTACCGTGCCTTCGACCGTCTCGTCCTGTCGCGTTTCGAAATCATAAAATACAAAAGCCACACGTCCCTTCCCGCGTTCATATGCACGTTCGTTTGTTTCCGCGTTATCACTTATGTTCCGTGCTTCTTCTTCTCGCGCGCTAGATAAAATTACCTCATCCGGTACCATCGTTGACGTGGATGGTCCGGCGGAGGAAATATCGCCGCGATGACGAAGAGGTTGCATATAACACAAATGATTGCGTGGCTGTTGTGAACGACATAATTTGCAATAAGAAACGCCGCATTCGTGTTTTAAATTCGATTTAACGATACGACCGCAACTGTCGCAAAATCGCACGATGCTACAAACATTAGCGCGTGTTCTACCGTCGTACGATTTCTCGCTACGATGACGCTCGAAACACCCCGCACCGTAAAATAACCGATTGCACGCGTCGCATTTTATTTCGGCGTAAGTGGAATCGCACGGAGGTACGGATAAACATCGCGGGCATTTATTTAAGCACCGGTGACTATTAGGTCTATCGTTTCGAAAGCCTACATTGCACGATACGCAATAATCGCGAGTACCAGCGGCGGCTTTTAAATTTAAAATAGGATTATAATGTTGAGAATCCTCGTAATACATGATATTTAATCGCCGCGAGGACTCGCGTCCGAGAGAAGCAAGTATTTCGGTTCCGTCATACAACGGTTTTTCGCCGCGACCGAAAGTATTAAAATTATATACAACAATCGCGATATTGTCGGCGGCGAAATAACGTTGGAAACGTTCGATTTCACGAATTCCACAACCCTCTTCCGGTATTACGACACCGGCATTTCTCGTTAATTGCAAAGCACATTCGCGTTGTAACGAAGAATGCGGATATCTTATCGCGTTCCATCTCTCATGCAGCTCACCTGTACGGATATTACCGCGCTCACTATAAGTTTGAGCTACTACGAGGGCGCGAGGAAAGCACAGGTTATCCGAATTATTAATTTCGACTATCGAACATTTCGCGACATCCCCGCGTGTTAACGCGTCGCGACCGCGACCTGAAGGCATCGAGACATTATAAACCCGTATGTTAAATTGCTCGGCGATATCGAGACCGCCGGCACTCTGTGCTAACGAACTCACGAGTCTCCAAATATCCTCATAACTCAAATCGCGCGCTGGACGAAAAGATATACCCGCGGGACCACGCGATAAATTCGGCGAATCAAACGATAATCCTACGTAATCGCCCGGTTCACATGAATTTAACGCATACGCGTGAATTTCGCGAAACGCGTTTTCTAACGAGTGATATATATCGACGCCTTCAGTCAACGGTCGTATCGCGAAACTCGCTTCTCTACCGATTACCCGGAATCTTTTAAATCGTCGCGCATTTTCCAATATTAAATTTACAAAATTAAAATTATTATTTCCGACCTGGTGCTGCTGAAGTTGTTGCTGCTGTTGCTGTTGGTGTTGTTGATGTTGTTGCTGGTGGTACTCGCGCTCCTCCTCCTCCTCCTCCGCGTCCTCTTCGCCCTCCTCGGTCTCGGATGAAATATTTTCCGGGGTAACTCGGCTACCGCGGCCTCGGTCTCCTCCTCCTCCGCTTCTTCTTCTTCTTCCTCATTGTTGCGGGAGAGCGCCGAATTTTGTTCACCGACAACACCGCCACCTCCGTATTGCACTGTTAAAAATAAAAATCCGTATGTTATAAAAATACTATTTTTATTATTTTTATTATTTTAATATTTTTATACTCGAATGTAATCCGTACTATGAATGTTAATACAACGAAATAACTCACCTTTTTAGCAATATTCGTTGTTTTTTATTCCGTTACTAATATTCCGGGGAATAGCTAATCCCCCAGCGACGAGTTTCTAAAGAAAAATTAAGAATTTGTTGGATTAAATTCGGGCATAAAAATATACTGAGAAATAAATTAATAAAGTTACCTTCTCTGGAGGGAGCGTATACATTTTCCTCTTCTTCTTCATCCCGCTCTTCTTCTTCTTCTTCTTCTTCTTCTTCTACCACTATCACTTCTTCCTCTTCCTGCGCTTCTTCTTCTGCTTCCCCGCTCTCCTCTGCCTCCTCTTCATTAATCTCCTCTATCTCACGCTCCTCCATCTCTCGCGGAAATTCTAATAATATTTTAAGATTTGAATATTTAATATTATAGAAACAAAATTTAAAAAAGTTTTAAAAATACTTTTATATTCGGATTTTCGTTTTAGTATATATTCTACATCAACATCATCTTACCCGGCGAGAACGGGAGCGTCCGAAATGGCCACGTTCGAAATGGCCACGGATAAATTTGACCACGTTCGAAATGGCCACGTTCGAAACGGCCACGTTCGAAACGGCCATGTTCGTAATGGCCACTCGTTCGTAATGGCCACGTTCGAAACGGCCACGTTCGGAACGGCCACGTTCGAAATGGCCACGGATAAATTTGACCACGTTCGAAATGGCCACGTTCAAAACGGCCACGTTCGTAATGGCCATTCATTGGTAATGACCACGTTCGAAACGGCCACGTTCGAAACGGCCACACGTTCGAAACGGCCACACAACTTTCCACGCGAAGCGAGGGGGACGGGGTGGGTGCGGGAGGGGGGCCGAAGGCCCCCCTTGCACCCCCCGTGTGTGTGTGTGTGTGTGTGAGAGAGTGCGTGTGTGAGGGGATAGTGCTTCCAACATTCCGTGGCCATTCCGAACGTGGCCGTTTCGAACGTGTGGCCGTTTCGAACGTGGCCGTTTCGAACGTGGCCATTACGAACGAGTGGCCATTACGAACGTGGCCGTTTCGAACGTGGCCATTTCGAACGTAGTCAAATTTATCCGTGGCCATTTCGAACGTGGCCGTTCCGAACGTGGCCGTTTCGAACGTGGCCATTACGAACGTGTGGCCATTACGAACGTGGCCGTTTCGAACGTGGCCGTTTCGAACGTGGCCGTTTCGAACGTGGCCGTTTCGAACGTGGCCGTTTCGAACGTGGCCATTTCGAACGTGGTCAAATTTACCCGTGGCCATTTCGAACGTGGTCAAATTATATCCACTCGCGAGAACACCGCTATCGGGGGTGCTGACCGCGTATGCGATGTCGGCGGCGTCAGCGTCCATGTTTTCCTCGCCGTCATCATCGTCGTCAAGAACGACAACGGGAATCGCCGGATTTTCCATGAGTAATCGCGGTCTTCCTGAAATGTAGAATATTTTTATTAGTATTGATTATTATTTTTATTACTACCGAGCAATTTATCTGAGAAAAATTAGCACTCGTTTTTATTACGTGCAAACTTACGTGAAGGACCAGCCTCGGGTTCTTCCTCAGCGCGGCGTCTACGCGAAGGTCGCACCATCGCTGTTTTCGCAGGATTATTGTTTCCTGCGATTATAATTAGTAATTAAATATTTAACTTTATAATCGCGATTTTCGTATTTTTCATCGAAAGTAAAAATAAAAATAAAATAAGTAAAAATAATTACCCGCCGACTGGATCCTGCTGTAGTTTCGGAGTAGGTAGGCTATATGTCCACCTACATCTTCCTCTTCTTCATTTTTCTCATCTCTTCTCAAGGCTCTTCGTGCGCCAATTATTTCGCCGGCAATATTTAGTAATTCCGAGTCGCCGCCGAAATGCCCCAATTTATATAAAATTGCCAGCATTGTATCGGAGCAGACACACGCGAAACTCGAAAATACGCTATAATTATGTTCGCTTGTTTCTTCACTTTCCGTTAATTTGGAAACGTAGCTCGCAAAATTTATCTTTGGAGATAAATTAGCAACCAACTTTACACAACTTAATATCAAATTTTTATTACACGCCATTTTTTCTCAAAGGAATAACACGCGAGTGAAAATCAACGTACAAGTTTTCTCGGGCGAAGAAAATCTCGAAAATGCTTATATTCAGTTAAACGTTGTCCATTTTATATGTTTTCTCCCCTCTCGAAAAAAGAAAACCTAACAATTCCTTATCGCCGCTCGGAGAAGTCACGAAAAATGTAGAAGTTTGGAAATTCCTTGTAGTCATACCGCGTTGTAATTATATTTTTCATCGTAGAGTGAATAATCTATTTGATTTTTTATTTTGTTTTTCGAAAAAATAACCGACGCCAAGCATTTTTTTCTAATTACCTTAATTAAGTATTGCTATACACATATGATTTTTTAAAAATTAAGCGTAATAAAAAATTTGTAATTATTTCATTCGTCAAAGATTTTTTATTCCGCGTCGACCATAGCTATTATGCGGGTAGAATAAATTTTTAAAATGATTTGTTTCTTTATAAGAAAAAATACTCGTTTAATGCTAATAATAATAATAATAATAACAACAATACAGGAAGTGTTGCAGCGTGTTCGCGGTAAAGGACAAAAGGAGATATTGGGGGATATATTGAAAACGTAGTAAAAAAAAGTACTCTGTGAATTTTTTAAGAAAAACTTGATATTTATTATTATTACATTTATCGATGTACGTTTATTTATTGGTTTTCATAAAATTTTCGTTTCTGTAAAATTGTACGAGAAATTTCATTAAATTTAAGCGAAAGTATTTCTACAAATACAATGCTGAAATATACATCTAAAAATGTTAAATTATTAATTTGAGTTCGGACACTTTGTTCGATTTCTTCATAATTTCCTTTAATTGTGAGTTTTATAATTTCACAATCTATGTACGACGAGGGAAGTTTTAATTCTATTTCGTTTATTATATAGTTAGCGCATGTATTGACAGTATCAACGATATTAATTAATTGCGACAAATGCGTATCTACGCATTTTATAATATTTTCCAAGCCGAGGAAAGTAACTTTCTGCATCACGATAGCGGTGTTATAAGTTTTTCGTTTCTTCAACGGAAGCTGTTCTTCTTCCTTCTCGCCATTAGTCGCGGAATGTTCGTTGGTTTCCTTGTATGCCACTAGAATAGCCCTCGCGCCATAAGCGCTGGTAAAGTTGATGGTGATATTGTTAATAATAATCGGACTTAATCCGCCCGTTCTTTTTTGATCCTCGTTCAAATACTGCCTCATATGATCCATACAGCTTTGAAATTGCTGCCACGTGTCGAAGTCGAGACAAATCCCATCGGCATTATTGCTCGTTAATTTAACAATTGGAACGAAGCAGTCTTCCTTCGCCGATTGCAATCCCACTTGTATCTTCTTAGTGAAGGATTAATTAAGTCCATATGTTGTTGATAGCAACAAATGTCGGTTTCTTCCGCCGTTGCCGATTTTATTGTCTCCATTTCCCGGCTCCGTAATATCACAAACGTGCGCGGATTTCACAAAACTCGCTATTTTTTCCGTCGTTCCAGCCATCGCTATTAACTCGTGTGCACTATGTAAAAAATACTCACAACAACGATAGCGTATTCGCGTAGAATTTTTCTTCTTCGCGCTCGAGGCTTAACTTCTGTTAACGACGGAATTCGAATGAATACGCGGTTTGTTCTCGCGCTTATATTACTGCTTTCCCCCTCAAAAAATCTAAAAGAGTGGGGGGAAATAATATGCGAAGAAGTGAGCATAAATGTGTGTTCAAACAAATATTTTACAATAATCGAAGAAAAAATACCGAGAAACTTCTAGAAACTTCTAAAAATTTTCTCCAAGCTATATCGCGGTGATTCACCACGGGAAAAATAAGAATATTTTCCATATCTTCCTAAATTATTTAGAAAGCGAATTGTTTTCCGATCACGGGGGATAGCAATTGCCCGAGTCGATTAGCGATTGATTCATAAAATACGTGTATGTACAGGTATTTTGTAATTTAGATGATACATCGATTTAAAATATATTTTCCGGAATTTAAGCATTTTATTGTTACTATATCCGTATATGGAGAATCAATTATGAGCTCATTAGCGTTGAAAACCATCGATGGTTATCTTAAGAATAGATTATTTTATCGGATGTCTCGAGTTTTTAACGCGCGTTTAGGCTTTCAAGAATTTCTAGATATTATTATATCGCGGGGGAATAGTGTTTGTCTGAGTCAGCTATCGGATGATTCATAAAATACGAGTATGTACTGGTATTTTGTAATTTAGACGATACATCGATTTAAAATATATTTTCCAGAATTTAAGCATTTTATTTTTATACTATAAGCGTATATGGAGAATCGATTATGAGCTCGTTAGCGTTGGTGCTCGCGAAAGTCGCCGATGCGAGCCCACCCTCGCGCGAATACGCTTACTCGCGGTCGCACGCGCCGTGTATCGGCTAATCAACGGTGCTTTCCGCTCGCACGCGTAACAGAGAACGCTAGCGCGTGCACGCGGCCGCCGCGGATGGGGTCCCCGCGAATAAGCTTATTTCCTTCTTACATTCCTGCAAATAATATTCGAGGAGCATGCGCATTTTTTACCTAGGTTATTGTTGTTAAATATCATCGTTTACTTTTTTATTTATGAGATTGTTCCTAAACACGAAATCGATTACTTTGTGTAATGGACGTGCGCTGGAAACATCCTTGGACGTCGATCGTCTGCGGTCCTACGGGATGCGGGAAAACAATTTTCGTGAAAACTTCGACATTTATCCCGCATGTCCGATGTCCGATTCGAGAGAATTTTATTTTATTACGTCGAGTGGCAAGACGCGTATCAGTGCTTACATTGCGACACGGGAGAGGGAGAAGAAGAGAAAAGCGAGAGCAAATACAGCGATAATGCTTTAGCGAAATCGAGGAAAAATATAATCGAATTTCACGAAGGGTTACCGCGCCCGGAAGATTATTCCAGCGATCCGCTTTCTCCGAAATTGGTGATAATCGACGATCTTATGAGGGAATCATCTTCGTGCGACGCTATCGTGGATCTATTTACCAAAGGAAGTCATCATAAGAATCTCAGCGTTATACTCATTTCGCAAAATCTTTTCCATCAGGGGCGAAGGCAGCGCGACATATCTCTCAACACGAATTATATAGTAATTTTCAAAAATCCCCGCGATCGCGCGCAAATTCGTCATTTAGCGCGCCAGGTATATCCCGACGATCCAAAATTTATGGAAGAAGCGTACTACGACGCTACCTCGAAGCCGCATGGATATATTGCATTTATTGCTCGATTTGAAACAATCGACTCCAGACGAATACCGATTTCGCACGTGTATCTTTCCGGAGGATACTTTACATTACGTCTACATACCACGTAAATCAGTCATTAGAGGCGGAAGCGTATAAAAGAACGGTATTCGCACCCGCGAGTTGTAGTTGCACGATTGCGACGCAATGGTGAAAAAAGCAGACCCTAACAAAACATCATCGACGGCGACAGCGAGGAATTTACCGAATAGCGCGATAAAGACTGCAAAACGCCGCATCGGAGAGAGGAACCTGTGTCTCTTAAAAACTCTATGCTATTTGAAAAAAAATCAAAGAGCGGCGTTCTTACGGGATGCCGACAATAAATTTGTAAAGTGTATTCAGGAGTGTATTTTCAATACGCTCGAAGGTAACGTACCGCTCGAATCTAGCGAAAAAAAGCGCTTGTCCAAGCATAAAACGACTTTACGACGCATCGCGGCAAAGCGGGGTAATTTGAAGTCCAAGAGAAAACTATTGGTACAACGCGGAGGATTTTTACCCTATATTATCAGCCCTATACATGGTGCTTTATTATCACGAATTATCGGCGAGTGAAAAGAAATACAATTCTTTATATCCTTTGTGAGGAAAAATAATAATATTTGGAAAAGTATTAAAAATGGAAAAGGCTAAAAAAATGGTTTTAATTTCTACGGAAAATCTCGAAAAAATGCAACGAATGCAGCAGCAACAAAATCAACAGTCGGAAAATGTTAATAATACGGAAAATGATAATAATAAATCTGTACAGACACCGGGAACCCCTTTATCGCGACTCGATGCGGAGATGTGTCGTATTCTCAATCTCTCGACTCCCACCGACGAGGGTGAAAGATGGAAAATGTATAAAGAAGTACTTCAACGTTATCTTTACTTTGTTCGGGATGCGAAAAAGCGTTTTCACAAAGATTCGCGTGGGGCTTTAAACGGCGACGGCGATGATAAAACCGAGCAGGACGAGGACATGTACTTGGAAGATGACGATACCTCAGAATTTTCACATGCATTAATTAGTAGCGTTGGAGAAGGAGGAGGCGACGCCGATAGTTTCGGAAAAAAACGCGATCAACCGGAGGAAATGATTAAAAATATAATCGAAAGCGTGCCGAAAACTTATCGCTACAAAGCTCACACGTTATTGAAATATTTGCTCGATGCCCCGTCGTCGAAGATCGGTTGGGATAAATAAGGACTCGTGACTATAAACGGAGCGGTTGTAGCGGGTTCGAATATTAGCGATCTCATAAACGACGCGATACGTGAGAGAAAAACAGTAAAAGCAATCGGAAGAGCTCAGTTTGCGCGATTACTGTACGACATAGACATACCTCCCGCCCTCATAGGAAATCGAAGTTTTTACACATAGGGAAAATAGCTCGTCGTGTTAAAAGCATCGGATTAGCGACTGTTACTTCCACTCCGAAAACTCCTCGTTCACGCAGCAGGTTAAACGAGACGGCTGTATCCGAGGGCGATACGGTATTTATGTCTGCCGATGAGGATGAGGTGGATAAAACATTAACAACTAAGGACGAGAATTCTCCGACAAAGAAAGCAAGAGGTTTATTCGGTTGGAGCAAATTCTAATAAGATGGAACTCGAAAAATTATATTACGATCCTTCGCACTACGCTGGCTATTCGGCGACGGACAATTTATCGCGAGCGGCTAAGCCGAATTTCTCGCGTAACGAGGTTGTCGACTGGCTTAAATCGCAAGACGCGTACACGCTGCATCGTCCAGTACGACGAAAATTCCCGCGTTTACATTATAACGTGACAAATATCGACGATTTATGGGAGGCGGATTTAATCGATCTTCGAAATCTTAAGAGTTATAACGACGGATATCGCTATCTACTGGTGGTTATCGATGTACTTAGCAAATTTGCTTGGGTAGAACCTTTGAGCGATAAAACTTCGGCGTGCGTGATAAAGGCCTTTCAGAACATATTCTCGAGAAACAAAAAACGTTTACCCGTATACCTACAAACCGACAAAGGCAAAGAATTTATCGCCACTACTGTACAAAAATCTTTAAAAGAAAAAAACATCTGTTTTCGCGTAGCTCGTAATCCTGATATTAAAGCGGCTATAGTCGAGCGTTTCAATAGAACACTTAAGGAGAGGATGTGGCGTTATTTTACGCATAAAAATACTCGTCGTTATATCGATATTTTGCAGGATATTGTTCGCGCTTACAATCATACTCGTCATTCTAGCATTAAAATGCAACCCGCGGCCGTTACGTTGGAAAATGCGCGTATCACGCGAGAAAATATGAATCGACGTTGGAATATCAATGCCGAAGATGCCGAAGGAAGAAAAAATCGCGGGCGCAAACAAAAGTGTAAATACAGAGCGGGCGAGCTCGTACGCATCAGTAGAGCAAAAGCAGCGTTTGAGAAAGGATACGAGGCGGGATGGAGTGAAGAAATATTTCGAATTCATCGCGTTCTCGAATGGAGAAGACCTCCTGTATACGAACTAAGCGATTTACAGGGTGAGGTTATAGACGGGATTTTTTACGAGCAAGAATTAGCACATGTTATTAAAGACTTGCGAGAGGGAGAATTTATCGTAGACCGTGTGATAAAAACCAAGGGGCGAGGTAACAATAAACAATTACTAGTTAGTTGGCGGGGATATCCTTCTAAATTCGATTCTTGGATATCAGCCTCGAGTTTAATATCAAAATGAGAGGGGAAGAATTTCACATAATTCTCCCGAGTAATAGTAGCATGCGCTACTTTCCGGAAAATAAAACAACGTGTTTCACCACCGAATTACCTCAGCGTATAGACTTAAGCGGTCGTTGGGAAGTAGCGCTCACGGAGATCCAGTTTCCGTGTAGCTTTTTACATATACGTCCCGGAGAAGGAGCAATAAAATTTATCGATATTAATAAGAGCATCGATGCGTTTTCTCGCGAGGATGTCGAAGTATCACCAGGCGTTTATTCGAGCGTACGCGATATTATAGAGACAATGAATGACGCGTGCAAACCCGTAAAAGCCCATGTCGTTTGGGAATTAAAAGCTGGTGGTAAAGTTGTTATGAGACTTTCCTGCAAAGAGAGGAAATGCGATATGGAACATCATGTGCATTTTTCCGACAAGCTTTGTCGTATGCTCGGTTTTGATTCACGCTGCGTAAGTTCGAACGATCTACTACCGATCTACTACAATCCCGACATTGCTCCTTCTTCGGGCATTGCTTTTCCAAAATTTCCTTTTGTACTCGCGGGTGACGACGACTATATAATAGCCGACATACCAGCTAGTTTGTTGCGAGGTATTCCAGACAAACTTTTCGTCTACTGCGACATTTGCGAACCTTATATTACGGGCGATGTACAATCGCCTCTTCTTCGAATAGTCGCGCACGATGCACGAAACGATTATCCGTTTGCATCCACCCAGATAAAGCATTTTTCGCCCGCGCAATACATCGCGCTGCGGCGAACGAGTTTCCGTACGATCGAAATAGATATAAGAGATCAGCTGGGAAAGAGCATACCATTCGAATTCGGAACGTTGACGGTAACTTTGCATTTTAGGTGTATCGATTAGATATTATAAAATACACGGAATCCGTGAAAGAGAAAAACGCATTTGACCGTCCATTATTATTATTATTAATGGACTATTACTCGATATATCACGACGAATTACAGAGCGGAGGCGGCTGCGGCGGCAGTATTCCACGAGTTTTCGTCGGATCGCCCTATCAACGTGGCCATGGGATCGGTAGTTTTCTCGGGGGATTATTCAGACGCGTACTACCATATTTAGGTAAAGCAGCACGAGCTGTGGGGAAAGAAGCTTTACGAGCCGGAGTTAATGTAATCGAAGACGTTGAAAACAATACGCTCTTTAAGGTAGCGGCCAAACACCGTTTTGAAGAATCGCGAGACAAACTCGAGAGAAAAGCCAAAGAAAAAATAAGTAGTCTAATGAAGGGCTCGGGATATAAGTCCGATGCGAAAATGCATGTAGCTCAGTTCCCTTTTGTCGGGCTTGATAATCACATCGCACGATCCGCAATAACATCGGCTCGTAAGCGACGACGGCCGAGTAAGAAAATCAAAGCGGTTGGGAAAAAAAGAACGAGTACAAAAGCACAGAGAAATAAAAAGAAGAAAAGTCGTACGGTTGTGAAAAAAAGGCTTAAGACGTCTGCGAAACGACGTAAAATCGGTAAAAAACGTACCGTATCCGATATATTTTCTTAAGCGGTTATATTCGGAGCATTCTAATTTAACGACGGTGGTGAGCGACGGACGATAGCGAGCAATTTACGATAAAGAAATATGTCTTTTCTTCACACGCATTCGAGCGAGTGTTTAAAGAGCGAACTAGATCTCTTCTCTCTACCACCTACGCAAACTAGCATCGAAAATTCGCAATGGATTCATTACAAACCCGTGACCTCTCTCTCGGACGACTCGCCGATAGAATTCGTCATCCCCGGACACGGAGAAGAATATTTAGATCTCACGCACACCATGCTGAGTCTTCGTCTACGTGTAGAAACAAGCGCCGATTCCGCGAGACAGGCTTCAGGAACAAGCGCCGAAAGAATAGCCGTAGGCCCTGTAAATCATTTGCTTCATTCTATCTTCAATCAAATCGACGTGTATTTCAATCAAAAGCTCGTGTCGCCTCCAAACAACGCTTACGCGTACCGAGCGTACATAGAGGCGTTGTTAAATTATTCTTCACCCACAAAAACTTCCCATCTAACTTCCTGTCTATGGGACATGGATGCACCCGGACACATGGACGATCTGTTGGAATCAAATCCAGGCAATCCCGCTCTCGCGAGACGCGCTCGTTACATTTCCGGAGGAAAGGCGTTAGATCTCGTAGGACATCTCCATTGCGACGTTTTCAATCAAGACAAATTTTTAATTAACGGTGTAGAAGTACGATTGAGATTCGTTCGTTCGAAAGATTCGTTCTGTCTCATGGAAAGTAGCGGAACATCGAAAATTCACATTCTCGACGCTACCTTGCTCGTTAGAAGGGCGAAAATAAGCTCGGGTTTGTTACTCGCGCATGCTAGAATGATGAGTAAAGTTACAGCCAAGTATCCGCTCACAAGAGTCGAGGTTAAAACATTCACGATTCATAGCGGCGTTATGGGTGAATCGTTAGATAATGTAATACCCGGTCAATTACCGAAGCGAGTAATAGTCGGTTTCGTTAGTAATAAAGCGTTTAACGGTGACAGAAAATTAAATCCGTTTAATTTCAAGAACTACGGAATAAATTTCTTTTCGCTGTACGTCGATGGCACGCAAATCCCCAGTAGGCCTTTGCAACCAGCTTTCTCCGAGGAGGAACCGCTTTACATCGAAGCTTATCAAACGCTTTTCTCGGGAACGGGCATTCATTTTTTGAACGAGGGAAATTCTATAAGCAGAGACGATTATTTCAAAGGATATACTTTATTCGCTTTTGATCTTACTCCCGATCTATCCGCTAATTGCGCTGGACATTGGAATCTCGTCAAACATGGTAGTTTACGATTAGAAGTGCGATTCGTAAAGGCACTTACCGAGACGGTTAATTGTATTATTTATGCCGAATTCGATAATGTCATAGAAATCGACTCGTCTCGACAGATCATCGTCGATTTTTCGGGATAAATTCCGTATAGACGCTTAAAATTGTTCCCCCTCTACCTCGCTCAAAACACCGTCATCGGCGCACAGCGTTTCGAAAAATATTTAGTTTCGTTGGAGACACGCTCGGCGTCGTTGTTTCACATAGAGCCTCGCGTCGAATCACATAAGTTTTTCGTAAGATGGATATAGTCGTCGATATTCAGGGTTCCCCTATCCACCGAATCAAAAGCTGCCTTCATATCTACAAATAATATTACCATTTTTCCTTTTTTCCTATTAACTTGTCTGTTTATCAAATAATTTAGCGCATAAATATTATCTATTGTCCCCATTCCTTTCCTAAATCCCGTTTGATTCGGCGGTAACAAAACTTTCTCCTCTATTTCTTTCCTAAGCCTATCCGCTAGCACCGTCGCATAAATTCTGTATGCCGTCTGCGTTATCGTCACCCCCCTATAATCACTGACAATCTCTCCATTTCCTTTCTTGATAATAGGTACTATGTCCCCCTCCCTCCAATCCTTCGGCCACCCTTCTCCCCTCCACACTCTCCTGCATACTTCCCATAGACTTTGTTCCACATCCTCCCCCCCATATTTCCATACTTCATTCGCTATCCCGTCTCCTCCCATTGCCTTTCCGTCTTTCATCCTACTTACTGCCCTCCTAAACTCCTCTCTCCCCAGTTCTTCCTCCTCATCCTCCCCCTCCCCTCTTCCCTTACCCCATACCGTCTTCCATTCTACCCCTCCTAACAATCCTCTAAAATATTCATTCCACTCCTCCATCCTAATACCCTCACTCACTTTCTTTCTCCTATTCCTTTCTCTATTCACTATTCTCCATACCTGCACTTCCGTCCTAGCTTCTCTCACTTCCTTTTCCCATCTTTCCGCCTCCTCCTTCTTCTTCATTTCACACAAGGCTTTATATTCGTATGCGGGTATATTAATAAATGTGAAAATTTTTTATCCTAATTCGTGTTTAATACTTTTAGCTTTTCCCTTCTTCCTTTATAACACCCCTCCTCGCGTTCAATCAGCCGCATGTTCATCTTTTTACCTCTGTAGTGCAATGTAGTCTAATTATAATAATTATTGTCTCGTGCTGAGATGCTTTGTCTTCTTTTTTTCCGATAAAGCGCGTCATGAACCGTTCAAGCAGAGGGGCTTGTTTCGATATTCCATAGCGGGCCCCGAGACGGAGGGGGGAGGTAAGGATTGCTTCCTCGAGACATATACCGCCGGCTACCCTCCGAAAGTCGGTAGGTGGGGAGTTCGTTCTGCCAAGACGTAGCGAGAGCGACTAAGAGCTAGGTAACGGGAATTTGACTCGGAACCCTGCACAGGTAGGGCAGAGCTGGAGTGGGAGATTTGCTTTTTCGAGTCTAGTACCGCAGAGGTAGGGAAATAAAAATTTGATAAATCCCCGACATAGGGGCGTCGACCAATCACAGCTCTGAGCCACTATGGTGCGAGCCAATCAAACTCTGGGCAGCTATGGTGCGAGCCAATCAAAATCGAGACTTCGGGAGACTTCGAACTGGGGGCATTGTTTCCACCAATCAGAACGCCTCCCTCCACTTCACCTGGCCACGCCCACGGCGCCAGGGGTCGAGTGGTGGGGGTTTGTTTTGACGCACCATACCTGTCCATATCTACTAGCATTAATTCATTGGATATGGTACTTTGAAATACAACTGGTGTTATATACAAAATAGCCATTCGCAATTCAGTTGCTTTGAATCTATCTAACTCATTTAAAGTACGTGTTTTTCGTACGAATTCGCATGGTACCCATTCTTTAAAAGAAACGTATTGATCATTTATATTTTTAATTCTTTTCAAAGCATCTACATTGCTATTACCATATAGGTTTAACAAAAGTTTAAGATGTTTCTTTCCTACTCCTTCATCAAGCAAATGCATTGGATCGAGAGGAACTTGATTTGTTAAACTCATTCCAATACCTTCAAGAGGAGATAATAAATTTTTATACTGATTCGGAACATCTATCCTAAAATTATTATCAGTTCTTAAAGGTGAATCATTTTCCAAAAAGACTCGTCTATGTTGTACTGTTTTGCTTACTTGTATACATTTACCACATCTGCTATTATGTGGAGGAAAACACAAAATCTGATTCCTTGCAACCGTATCTGCAGCGAACAATTTAATGAAGACTCTATACCGTTGATTATTAAAAATAAAGCCAGTATTACTTAATTCTAAATACTCCATAATTGTAGGCTCTAAAAATAAATTTACATCTTCTGGTTTACGATTGCCATGAAAAATACCTACTGCAAATGGATCACAAGTAGCATAAGGATAATTCACTATTTTTACAAGAATTGGCCATACTTGACTCGGAGAACTTTTCGAAAGGGGCAAACCATCAATATTTAGGTGTAGAGCGATGTCTTTTGGAATTTTCTTTGGATCAAAACATTTCAACTGATCGAGTAATCCTTTTTTCAAGCCGTAATGGGAATACAAACCTGATCCAACAGAAGAAACTGTAGTTTTTTTTGGAGTATGCAAAAGAGTTCTTGCATCGCTAGGCAGATCATCATGTCCATATTTTTTTAAGCCATGAAGCAAACTAGTAAGAGCATTCTGTCTAATTTGGTATGTTATGGCCCAATGATATAAAAAACCTCTTAAATCTGATTCTTTGTTTGCATTATCTACTCTAAAATCTGGCTCTACATTGTCATTACATAAATCAAAATGTTCTAACTCATGATCTGAGATATCAGAATCAATATACGAAAAATTGCTATCTAAATCATCATTAACATAGTTGAAATCATCATTATTAAAAGAATAGTTATCAAGATCCTCACTATCCTCAGGAATTTGCACATCATTTACAAAACTGGTTCCATTCTCTGAAACTAAATTATTGCAATAATTGCTAGATAACTGAAGATTATCAAAACAAGAGACATGAGATGAATCTGTTTGAGGATCACTATTTGAAGCTACTGCTACTGATTCTAATACGATATTTGATAATCTATTTTTATTTGCACAAAGTAATTCATTTATACTATTTTCAAAAGCTTTATCAAGACGTCTTTTTTTTGCTTATCTGAAAGTTCTAGATATGGTTTCCTCTCCGACATTTTGAAAATAAAGTCTATTACTTAATTAAAACTTAGATTTATAACTTTATTAAAAACATATGGATAGTTAAATAAATAAATAAATATACTACTAGATAGCTAGATTCTTTGCTGCAATTTTAGAAAATTTTAGAAAAAGATTAGAAAAAAAATTTAATCCTATTTTTTAAGCTTTTCAAAATTTCGTTGCCTTTTTTTTCTATGTGGATAATTACAATCGAATTCACCTGACAATTAGTATATATACCCTTGCTGCTTGTTGATTGAGGTTTTTTGTTCTTGACGCCTTTTGTACTGGCAGTCCTGCTTCAAACGTCAACTGCAGATTAATTAAAGTAAATAAATTTAAAAAAATTTAATAAATTATAAAAGAAATTGGTAATATTATAAAAATTAATTAAGTGTACAGGTTATAATGCATCAATATGATTGATACATTATATAATGATGCGTTAATGAATAATTTAGTTAAAAATTAATTATACGCTTACCAAAATATTCATAAATTTCATGCACATATAGAGCAATGTTCATAATTTCACAATTGTTATAATCTCTGAAGCTAACACGCATCTGCACGACGCACACAATAAAAAAGCGCGGGAACTACGTTTATTAACTAAGAAAAGTTCTCTAATTGATGTCTTATAAAATTTCTTGAAGATAATTTACAAAAGATGTCTTAGAGAGCACTTTTTAACATATTTAAAAAAGTCATCTTTCAAAAATGCTCTGAAAGTTATCTTTTGCATGCAAAACATAAGAAAGATGTCAATTTGACAGCTTTAAGAAAATCTTAAAGAGCTCTTAAAAAAGATGAGTTCTAAGTCCTCCAAAAAGTCATCTGGCGTTTATTGGGCGTGGTAGATATTGTTCCCTTCGGGGTGCTTGTTTAACGTGAGTCCCCTTGCCTCTCACGGAAAAAAGAAGACTTCTTTCAATATTTGGTCTTTTTCAAAAGCAAGAAGCCACAGTTCGAACAGCGATCAATTCATACATTTTCTTCGCCTCCCGATTCATCCGTTTCCGACCATGTGCATCCTGCGTCCTCTTCATATTCAGGAAAGGTGTCACTGGTGTAATTAGGTGTGTTTTCCAGATGTCGATAGTATCCTAGGTACCAAAGGACTGACGCTATATGTGCACAGCAACCCACAGTGCGCGCTCCTGTCTTACATTGGCAATACCAGTCTTTAATGGGATCGAAGCTGTCTTTTTCATATCGAATCCAGATCTGGTATTGTTTGGAAGACGTGTGCCGTGATTGCAACCTCACAGTCAAAATATCGGATTCTTCTTTGTGAATATATAAAATATACTCTCCGCTGTCCGACATGTGCTCTCGCGTATAAGATGCCGCTTGTTTCAATTGATAGACCCCTATTGTTATTCTTCGAAGATCTTCCAAAGTCAAGCGTGGAAAGTCTGAAATAGACGATGCCTCCATTTTGTCCCAAACTATTTTCTTTCTTGACCATTGTTTATCTTCAATGATTTTCTGGAGATTATTGGGCCTTTTAGTTAAGGCTAGCATTCGCTGCGCAATTATATCGTCATCTAGTGACGTAGCATTAACCCGTGGTGGCCGATAAGCATTACAAATCGCACATACAATCCTGACATAGTCTCCAATAAATGGTATATTACTGTTGGGAATAGCATTGGCTAACATTTTCCACGATTTAATTAAACCGTTTACAGATTCAACAACCCATCGGATTTTTGTTACAAGTCTGGATTCGTTCGCGCTCTCAGTATCATGTTGTTTTCCCTTATCCAGGAAATGAGGCATTTTTGGTAACAATCCATGCTCTTCGAAAGTAATTATTGAATCTCGGAATCCACGATCTACAACCATGACATCTTCTGGCCATAACCATTTTAAAAGTTGAGAATTTTTCTCATCCATGAGACTATTCAAAATACTGGCATCATTATTTTTGCCATCAGCAAAGTAGGGACCGAAAACATCTAAAATATATCCAGTAGTGCTGACGAACATCATAGGTTTAACCAGAAGTCTTCCTTTATGCATGGAAAATGTTCGCCGTTGGAAACTATAGTTACTACTTTTCTCTATGTAAATGTACGTGCCATCGGCCACAAGTATGGCCACATCTTCACCTCCAGCAAACAAATGTTTGGCGATATCTCTCGTGTGCTTTTTTATGAAATCATCTCGCGTAATATGTGCCATGCCAAGATGATATGGAACGAAATCTTCCATTAAGGCTTACCTTGCAGAATGAATCGCTTTTCCGACAGCTCTTCGCGATAAACCAAATAGTGTTGAGAGTATCGATTGAGACATGCTTGTTCGAAGCTTCATTAACAAAATAGCGAGACATGTTTTTGCACTTCTAGCACATGTATTTCGGATTTTACTTTTAATGTAATCAAACAGATTACTGAAATCTGTTTCTGATAATCCAGTTAGACGACGATAGTCTACATCATTCAAGGCTCCAGGCGTATCAAAATCCAAAGATTTTTTTTTCGCTAACACGCGAACACTATTAAGCAAATCTGAGATTTCAGTACTATTCATAGTAATACTATTAATTGCTGCCTCTATTCGATTGACTTCGCTATCCTTGAAAATCTTACCTGACAAATGTCTTTTACAGCATCGAGCGTCTCCTTGTATTATAAGACCCCTGTTAATAAAAACCTGCATTTTAGCTTCAGCAGGTACACTTACTATAGACTTTTGATTTTTGCATATCATACAATATTTATGAGATTTCGAGCACCTGCCAAAAGGAAGAGTTATGCTCTCACTTTGCACTGATTCACAATTCTCTAGAACACTGGTATCAGTGCTCTTACGTTTTTTTGGCATTATAGTGAAAATGGTAACTACCCCTGAAAAGTGTTACAAAAGACAGAACAGAAAAATCTAAGAATTTACTTTGATCAAAGTACTTACTGTGCTAACTCCAATTGGATGGATGTGACACAAGACAAATAAAATCTTACAAAGCTTTCCTCAAAAGTATGGACACTATCAAAACAGCAACAGTCCAATGATAAACAACTGATTGTCGCTATTTGATATGTTCAGAAAACAAATGCAACATCAGTCATTTGTTTCTTAACATTATAATCTTCAGACTTTTGTATTCATTCGTTTTCATCTAAACAAATAGCAAATAATAATTACGTTTGTTTGTTTCGTGAGCAATCGATAGGCATTTGTTGCTTTAAATTGACATATGTAAATAATAACGTCATTGTAAATCGTGGATTCCGAGATTCAATAATTACTTTCGAAGAGCATGGATTGTTACCAAAAATGCCTCATTTCCTGGATAAGGGAAAACAACATGATACTGAGAGCGCGAACGAATCCAGACTTGTAACAAAAATCCGATGGGTTGTTGAATCTGTAAACGGTTTAATTAAATCGTGGAAAATGTTAGCCAATGCTATTCCCAACAGTAATATACCATTTATTGGAGACTATGTCAGGATTGTATGTGCGATTTGTAATGCTTATCGGCCACCACGGGTTAATGCTACGTCACTAGATGACGATATAATTGCGCAGCGAATGCTAGCCTTAACTAAAAGGCCCAATAATCTCCAGAAAATCATTGAAGATAAACAATGGTCAAGAAAGAAAATAGTTTGGGACAAAATGGAGGCGTCGTCTATTTCAGACTTTCCACGCTTGACTTTGGAAGATCTTCGAAGAATAACAATAGGGGTCTATCAATTGAAACAAGCGGCATCTTATACGCGAGAGCACATGTCGGACAGCGGAGAGTATATTTTATATATTCACAAAGAAGAATCCGATATTTTGACTGTGAGGTTGCAATCACGGCACACGTCTTCCAAACAATACCAGATCTGGATTCGATATGAAAAAGACAGCTTCGATCCCATTAAAGACTGGTATTGCCAATGTAAGACAGGAGCGCGCACTGTGGGTTGCTGTGCACATATAGCGTCAGTCCTTTGGTACCTAGGATACTATCGACATCTGGAAAACACCTAATTACACCAGTGACACCTTTCCTGAATATGAAGAGGACGCAGGATGCACATGGTCGGAAACGGATGAATCGGGAGGCGAAGAAAATGTATGAATTGATCGCTGTTCGAACTGTGGCTTCTTGCTTTTGAAAAAGACCAAATATTGAAAGAAGTCTTCTTTTTTCCGTGAGAGGTAAGGGAACTCACGTTAAACAAGCACCCCGAAGGGAATAATATCTACCACGTCCACGTCGTTGTTCCTGGGTAACGCTAAGAGTAGATGACCACTTCTTCACCAACGATTCTTAAACACATGAACCAAAACAAGCACTACACCAAAATACTCATTGAGGGGAAATGTATTTTTCCATTAACGTATATCTTCTAGTACAAATCCTCCAGAGTATTCGAAACTAAAACTTAATTAATTCGATAAATATTTGAGTTGTCAGAATTATTTTTTACAAGAAAAACCACTTCCCCACTGCATTCGAGTCTAACTCACATTCTATAGAAAACATTGCTGGAAACACTCCCGTTCCACTCTATATTATCCTTTTTTAACCAAAAAAAATTTTACTCGTTTTTAAAATTGAATTTTTGAAATCTGACAACAAATTCGTAATCAGCGACCCCGAAAACCTCCGAGTAACGAGTTTCAAGCGAATTACTTGACAATTTAAAAATATTTTCCAGAACATATTTTTGACCTTTTTTTAAACAAACCCCTACTAATCTAAGGGTTAATTTGCCCAAAACACCCTCGTTTCACCTAAAATCATTAAAAATATACTTTTTCTTTGTCAGGAAATAGATTTCAATCATTTGGATCAAAATTTCAAGGAGGCGGAATATAGGCATTAGGGGCCCTCTTCCTTTGTAACTCTCTTGATGATAAGATGTACTGTAGCTACTTGCATGTCAAAACGTTCTGCTACACTCCTTATTACCGTTTTATTTGCAGCAAACCTGTATGCATTTAAAAAAACATGTTTTTTATTTTTTATTGACCAGCAATAAAAATGTTTTATGTTTTTATAAATATAAGTGACTAGAAAAATAGCGTACCATAAAAAAACTAAAATATGTTCTTTGGCTGTTTTCTTTTTTTTCCGCATACATTTTTAGGATAATATTTGCTTCGGTTGAATAAAATTATAATGTACTCGCATGTTTTTCTTGAAAGTCTAAAGTGTCTTTGAAACTGAAACCGTTTATAAGATAAAAATAGCTTACACAATAGATTCAATAAATGATATTAGATTTAATAAATATTTCTAATATATATTTACGTCTTCTGCAGTATACTGATCGACAACACTTGTAATATAATGTTTCATTCGCGGTATTTTATTCTTCCGCATTAAATGTGTGTATAGTAATAATTCTTCATCAGAACTATCTGATGAAGACAATAAATAGTCAACAATTAATTTTTCAATATCTATAAAATTAATCATTAAAGATATTTTTTTACGATCGAAATGCATTATACGATATGACATATGTTATATTTCACATATGTTCGTTTCTAGTATAATAAATATGTATAATTTCTTACCTGATCCACTCATTATTCTTATTTTTTTACTTATTCTTGTTTTTATTTTTGTGTTTTTGTTTCTTGTTCAGATTTCTTTATTATCATTTAGAATTTTTGATGGAGGTTAAGAAGACACTTTTCGCCATGACAGTTTTGAGTCATCAAGTTTCAAATTGAACTTTCGATCTGACTCGACTCGACTCAGTGTCGGGTAGAGTCAATAAATCGAATACGCTATAAGTATCTTCTTAAGGGGTTAGGCCACTCTAGCGGCGAAAAAAATAAGCATATTTTGGGAATTTTTTTCAGCGGGACAATGAAATAAATCAAAATTCTGAAAAAGGTCCTTTATTATACAACTAATGAACTGTAAAAATTTATTTTTCCAAAGCGATACAAAACAAAATGGCGGCTGTACAGCTTTTTTTCGATGAAGCCTTTTTTTTTAAGGGTGTACGGCCGGACCAGCAGTACCTGCAATTTTTAAGTTAGGCTGAAAAACAAAATTTTTTTCGATTATATATGAGAATAGCTACAGAAGTACGTAGGATTTTTTTTATATAGATTTTTGCAAGAATGGCGCGTTTTTAAAAAAAAAGTTCAAAATTTCCAAAAAAAATCGCCAGAAAATTGTTTATAACAAAAAAACTATGCAATATAATAAAAAAAATCCTACGTACTTTTGTAAAGAATGTAATTTTGAATATACAGTTAAAATTTCAAGTCAATCGGTGAAGATTTGTTCGAGTTATGAGTCCGGCCGACTTGAAAAATGTAGTTTCGAGAAAAATCATAGATAAATTTTATATACCTTTAATCGGCGATGACTGCACCATACAATTGGCCTTCCAGATGAACGTCCTGCTCCTGCATTTCTTTTCTGAGAGTCTTCAAACTGATCCGTGCCTCTTTTGCAGCTTCAGACAGTGATTGCTCTGCAAGCTTGATGCGTTGCGCGTCCACCTCCAGGCACATATTATAGTTGTGAGGTCCAATTTTCATGCCCATAACATCCATTATGTGCATAATAGAAGAAAAGCCGTCGTTGTAAACGCAAACAGCAATATTCGTTGCAATATCTAATACTATTTTTCCGCTGGAAATTGATTTTGGCGCCAAGGCCCACACCGTCGAATTAAAACTTTCATTGCTGTTTTGAGTAAAACCGCCGATACATCGAGTGAGAAGATCGTCACTGCTTAGTTCTTCGTAAATTGGCTTGATGGCTTCAAATACTTCTTTACTAAGAGCTGGCTTATGTTTATAACTGTTCAAACTATTTGTAACTTTCGCTTTTTGCCAACAGCACCATGAATCTTCTCCAATCGGGCATTTATCGTGTTGGGGTTTTTCATCGGTTGATAATTTGATACAGCATGGCCCATATATTATTTCTCATCTTTTCCACTGAATCACTATTCCTTCGGATAGCTAATCCGTAATAAATAGACAGTTCATCTATTAGCTTCCCAGTTAATTTGCCCTTTCCACCAAGACCTTTCACTTGCTTTTTCAAATTACGCAGGCGGGTTCCCATTCGTTTTTGCACATGATCAATGCATTCTTTCTTGAGCACTGTGAAATTTTCGTAAGGCTTAGCATCTACAATTCCTTTGAATGTTTTCGAGTCACCATCGCCAATGTAATTTGCGTATTTCACGTCATGTAAAGTTTGAGAGCGCTGAAACATCTCAATAACTGCGTCAACCTCTATCTTTCCAGCCGATCCTTCGTGATTCACATTGCATTCACTCGCATGATTTTTTATCCATTCAGCATACTCTTCGGTATCTTTTTTATTATTCCAATATTCGCATGCTTTACAATACTTAGATTTCACAATAAAATCAACAATTTTACCGGTATTATAGCCAATTAAAGTAACTAAGCCGTACAACGACGAAAAACCTCTCTTCCTCCACGTGCCATCGCCTGACACTGTAATTCCATTTGTTTCTTCTTTTTCAGTACAAATTGCTTTCTCTTCTTTTGCAGCATTTAAAATACTCTTCTTGCAAACAGCGTCAGTTGCAATAGAAATGCTTCGAACAACTTTATCATAAAATGAGTGAAAGATGGGCCGGGGCAGTTCCATAAAAACACAAAACTTTGTAATTCCGTGCAGACCAACTCCAAGCAATCTCATGGCAACTACAATTCTGCGGTTGATTTCATAGCCTTTCTCAATAAATGGGCAAGTTGGGATTTCGGTTTTTTCACAATTTTCACAGGACATTACTATTTTGAATCCCAAGCCCCGCCTGCCACTTTCAGAAAATTTCACTTCCGATTTACATTCTTTACAAACGACGATATTTGAAATAGCAGAAAAAACTGCAATAAAGTTTATCATGCGATATCCAAAAGAATCGTCCACTTCAACATCGTATAGATGTTCAGACTGTTTCAGTTTCTTTGCGGAAGTGCTAACATTCAAATCATCTGGAGCCTCTAATTCATGGCGGTTCAACGGTCTTCTTGATATTTTCGGTTTCTTACCGGAAGTACTTTTTGATCCTTTTTTATCACTATACACTACTTTTTCACTCATTTCAAAAATTAATTAGCAACTACTAACAAATATTAAAAAATAGTATAATATTATAAACAAACTTATACAATAATGCAGAGAAAAACACGTGTTGTGCGAATAGCGTCCTTTTCGAATGCCCAACTGTGCATAACTGACGCTACACAGACGCTTTTCATCTGTGTGTGAAAAATAATGACATCTATAGTCACTCAGAAGAACCTCTAACACGAAAGCCTCTTCAGGTAACAAATGCCTTCATTATCCCTTACCTGCTCCAATCCTCCTAAATTACAGCGCGCCGTAGTGATTATAAAAGGCGCTCGCAGCGGACCGGGAGAGGCTGCGCCAAAATTCAAAATTCGAGTACTTAGATATTTTTCCCACCCATAATCTTTTGGTATATCATTTTTAAGGTATTAAGGCACCTTTTAAGCAAAAAAAAATCGATTTTTTCAAAATCCTAGAGTAGCCTAACCCCTTAAGAGGATACCGGAGTCGCGGCCGAACTCCGACGGGTAGGCGCCCTCATTTTAACATAACTAAAAGCGTCGGTACATTACCAACACTTATAGTTATGTTACCGACAGTATTATCTAGAGTAGAAAGACATACATATTTTAAAAAGAGCAATGTGAAATACAAGCTTTTTTTGTATTGTGTTTAATTGTATTTATATTGAAACAAAAAATATGTTGCATTTCTACTGCTCTATCGTCTCGCACAAGCAACGATTTTAGAGTATAGATCTGTCTTTATTGCATACATATTTAAATACAATTCTATCATTGCTCTCAATAGCTATGTCTCTTTATATATATAATAAAAATATATTGTGAAAATATTTATAAATATTACTTATAAATTTTATATGAATATACGACATTACATCAAACAATTTGCATAATACATTTTATATTGTTAGATTTTGATTATATCGATTTAACAAACGTCGTACATAAATTGTAATTTGTAGAAAGTTATATGCAAATCCTTTTTTTTTTTAAATTAAACTTTTCAGGATATATGCATACATATGATTATTGGAATGTATATAATTGTTCATATTTTCAACGATTTTTTATAATAGATATATTACAATTCATTTAATATAATTTTTTTTTAAGATTAGAAATAAAAAAGAAATATATTTTATAGTGAAAATTTTTATTCAGTTGGCGCAACTTTTTAATATTATTTTTGTAGGAAATTAAAACAATTATTTTGTACAACTTTTTTTAGTTAAAATATTTTAAGTTTTTATTTTCAATTAGCGTAATTTTTGGATATCATTATTTTTGTAGAATATAATGTAGGAAATTAAAACAACTATTTTGTATAAATTTTTTTGTTAAAATATTTTTATAAGTTTTTATTTTTACTTAGCGCAATTTTTTTGATATCATTATTTTTGTAGGATATATTTTACACAAAATTAAAATAATTTGTAGAACAGTTTTTTACGGTTTAAAATAACACTATTTTGTGCAGATTAAAATAACTATTTTGTAGATTAAAATAATCCTATTTTGGAGATAGGTTTTTTACAGTTAATAATACACTATTTTGCAAATTCATATACTGTTTTTTACGCGGACTTAGCACTTTTTTTTACCTTTTTTTAAAAGGGTAATTTTTTTAGGGATATCACTCTTTTTTGTACTATATATAATACATGCATCTTTAAGAATAACTTGGTTCGTTGAAAAAGTTTCATAATTTCCTAAATATAATTCTTGCTATTTTTCAACGAACCAAGTTATTCTTAATAAAGATGCATGTGTTATACGTTATCTTACATTTGCAATAATGATTTAAGAGGATATGTATATATTAATGCAGATAGAATTCAATATTATTAATCTAATTTAAATATTGCAGGAAGAGTTTGCTTATAAAGAAGTTTACATAAAGAAGTGTCCATATACTTTGTGAATAGTTCAGTCAAGTGAGAAATAAATCATTAATACGTATGCTCTTGAATCATTATTGCGTATGCAAGATAATGTACTCGTTGAAAACTAGCAAGAATCTTCACAAATAACTTGGTTCGATGAAATCTTTTTCAACGAACCAAGTTATTCTTAAAGATGCAGGTATTACAAAAGTTATATTGCATATGCAATAATAATTTAAGAGCATATGTATATATTAATGCAGATAGAGTTCAATACTATTAATCTAATTTAAATATTGCAGGAAGAGTTTGCTTATAAAGAAGTTTACATAAAGAAGTGGCTATATACTTTGTGCATAGTTCAATCAGGTAAGAAATAAATCATTAAAACACATGTTCTTGGATAATTATTGCGTATGCAAGATAACTTTTGTAATACGTGTATCTTTAAGAATAACTTGATTCGTTGAAAAAGATTTCAACTTCTTTATAAGCAAACTCTTCCTGCAATATTTAAATTAGATTAATAGTACTGAACTCTATCTGCATTAATATATACATATGCTCTTAAATTATTATTGCATATGCAAGATAACTTTTGTAATACCTGCATCTTTAAGAATAACTTGGTTCGTTGAAAAAGATTTCATCGAACCAAGTTATTTGTGAAGATTCTTGCTAGTTTTCAACGAGTACATTATCTTGCATACGCAATAATGATTCAAGAGCATACGTATTAATGATTTATTTCTCACTTGACTGAACTATTCACAAAGTATATAGACACTTCTTTATGTAAACTTCTTTATAAGCAAACTCTTCCTGCAATATTTAAATTAGATCAATAATCTTGAATTCTATCTGCATTAATATATACATATACTCTTAAATCATTATTGCAAATGTAAGATAACGTATAACACATGCATCTTTATTAAGAATAACTTGGTTCGTTGAAAAATAGCAAGAATTATATTTAGGAAATTATGACTCTTTTTCAACGAACCAAGTTATTCTTAAAGATGCATGTATTATATATTTTATCTTGCATACGTAATAATGATTTAAGAACATATGTACTAATACAGATAGGATTCAACATTATTAATCTAATTTAAATACTGCAAGAACAGTTTGCGTGTAAAGAAGCTTATATTATGAAGAAGTGACTATATATATATACTTTCTGAATTATTGCACACGCAAGATAACTTATTTTATATAATACATGCATCTTTATAAATAAGTTGGTTCGTTGAAAACTAGCAAGAATTGTATATAAGTATATTCAAGTGTATATAAATATATTTATTTATATATAATTGAATATACCTAAATAAATACAATTTTTGCTAGTTTTCAACGAATAAAGTTATTTGTAATAAAGATTATATCAGTTATCTGCATATGCAATAATGATTTATTTATTTCTTACCTGATTAAACTATTAATTATTAATTAATCTATACGCGAGCCGGACAGTTGTTGATTGAGTTTATTTACGCGAAGTTAACCTTTATATTTATTTATTATAAATGCACTCTTTATATTTATTTATTATAAATGCACTCTTTATATTTATTTATTATAAATGCACTCTTTATATTTATTTATTATAAATGCACTCTTTATATTTATTTATTATAAATGCAAACTTAACCTACCTGTCAAAACCGAGCGAACAGTAATATCACGGAGCGCCGCTAGCGCAATCTTATGTCGAATGCGCCAATCGTACAACTTTGTACGCTTGCGCATTGGGGACTTGAGCGTTGACCAAGGAGACGTTTCTTAATGAAAATTTTTCATATTTCGATGCGTCATAATAGCTCCGTTCATAGTATACGTACAGCAAAACTAAAGACACTTTCATTATATAATTCAAACTCAGGCTATCGATTAAGCCTAGTAAGAACTCGATCCGTTCAGCGAATATATGTGAACTAAAAATATCGAGTGCTCTCATCTATCCGACTCGCGTAAAATACACGACGCGTGTCTTGTTGCTTACGCGAACTTAGCAAAGACACTACCGTGTCTCTTGATCCTTGGATATAGTCAACGCCTTTAACACCCTCCCATGGAAGAGCGTGGGGGCTGGCCTCCGGTCACACGGGGTCCCGGACTATCTCTTGAGGATTATCTGGGACTATTTTAGGGGCCGGGGGCTGGTATATCGTGACGCGGATGGGGTGGTTGTCCGGCGAGCGGTGAGGTGCGAGGTTCCACAGGGGTCCGTCTTGGGCCCACTTCTGTGGAACCTCGCATATGACGTAATCTTAGGAAGAGTCCTCTCCCCTGGCTGCCACGTCATCTGCTATGCAGATGACACTATGGTGGTAGCCGGGGGGAGGACTTGGGAGGAAGCTATCGCGGTGGGGAACATTGCGGTCGCTGGCGTGGTAAGAGGGATCCGAGGGCTGGGTCTGGGGGTGGCCCCACGGAAAACGGAAGCGGTATTTTTTCATGATGGAGCGCGGGGGCCTCCCCCAGACCTAGTCCTGTTAGTTGATGGCCAGGAGGTCCGGACGGGGACTCAGATGAAGTATCTGGGTCTCCGTCTGGATAGTAGGTGGACCTTCGAGGAGCACTTCGCCCAGCTGGCCCCTAGGATAGGGGGGTAGCGGGCTCGCTGGCGAGGCTGCTGCCCAACCTCGGGGGGCCGGACGGCCGTGTCCGCAGACTATATGTGGGCACGGTCGGTTCGGTCGCTCTCTACGAAGCCCCGATCTGGGTGGGGATCTCCTCGAGATCCAAAAAAATTAGGGACCTGTTGAGGAGGGCCCATAAGCCCATAGTGCTAAAGGCGGCCAGAGCGTATAGGACAGTTTCCTATGCGGCAGCGGCGATTTTGACGGGTACTCCTCCCCTGCAGCTCCTGGCCCGTGGACAGGAAGCCACGTACTGGGAGGTCCGGGGGCTCCAGGAGAGGGGGCAAGTAGTAGTGAGCGAGCGGACCAAAGAGGCCATTAGGCGACGCGTTGCAGAAATGGTCCTCGTGGACTGGCGGAGACTGTTGTCTGGGCCGGCCCACGAGAACCAGAGAGTGGTTCAGGCAATTTTGCCTGATTTGGATAGATGGGTGGCAAGGAGCTGAGGACAGCTAACCTTCCGGGTGGTGCAGGTGCTGACCGGACACGGATGTTTCGGTCGGTATCTGCACCGCATCGGGAGGGAGGTATTCCCTAGGTGTTACCATTGCGGAAGTGACCAGGACTCGGCGCAGCACACCCTGGAGGCCTGTGTGGCCTGGGATGTGCTGCGACGGGAAATGGTCAAAGTTATAGGTGGAGATTTATCCCCGAGGGCCATGGTCGAGGCTAGTGATGGGCGATGTTGGCTCGATGCATCGATGTTCGATGTTTCTTTTTTTTAGAAAATGATTATTTTTGTCGATTTTTTTTATTTCGATTAATTGGTTATTCGATGTTTTTTAATTCGATTAATCGGTTGTTCGATATTATGATTTGCATAATCGATCACATGCAATTATCATCATAAAACAATAATCTTTCTAATTGGATATAGGATGTCGTACGGCGGAAATCAGACGCAGTGTAAATCCTTTATTATGGCTTCTGCACGTAGGCTGCGGCAATAGCACTGACCGTGACTGCGATTGCGTTTGTGATTGCGGTTCTGCCTGAACCAATCAGAAAGCAATGGTCAGCAATTGACAGTGGGCCTGTTCTTTTTAGCTGCACTGCTGCACTAGTGCACTAGTGCAGCAGTGCAGCAGTGCAGCTAAAAAGAACAGACCCAGTATTTGCTTTCTGATGGGCTGAGGCAGAATCGCAATTGCAGTCATGACCGCGAGTCGCTAGTGTGATACGGGCATTATACATATGCAATATGCCTCTATGTCATTTTATGTGTGATGGCTCTACATATCAAAGTATCAGGTGTCATATGTGTTTTTTCAAAAAACGTTTTATCAAAGAAGTATATTTTCGATAATTTTATTATCTGTGAATCTGTGAATAGTGTAATAATTTCGAGGATTCGAGAAGTAATAAACGTATGTAGTTTTCTCTATCGTAAATGTTATATATTCTGTAGTTACAAGTAATAAAATATTACAACTTCTGAATAATCATAATTATATATCTTTTTCAATTGTAGATAAATGTTATGAGTATGAACAAAGATAAAGTTAACACTAAGAGTGATGTGTGGAAGCATTTTATAAAAGAAAACTCAACGTCTGCTCGATGTGTACTTTGTACGAAAGTATTAAAACATGGAGGTAATACTACAAACTTACATAACCATTACAACAATGCGCACAAAATACATGCGGGAAGAAAATCGCCATCGATTGAACCAACGTTGCCCAAGCGACTGAAAACAAGAGTAGAAACAACCAACGAGGATTCATTGAATAAAGAAACACTATTTACTTCTACGTCGAATCATACAATATTAAAACAAGGACAAACAATGCCTTTGATGGAAATTTCATCTGATAGTAACATTGATGATCCAACATCATACAAGGAATATTCTGATACTGAGTCTTCTGAAAATAGTGCACCACATGCAACAAATTTACACTCGCTCCAGGGTTTAAAAGTCAACACTAAGCGCAGGGTAAAATATTTCACACATATGCATTATCTTTTAAATACAATTTACATTTATTCCTCTATATGAATGTTTTATATTTTATACTTTATTATTTATAAATTTTTCAAAATTTTATCTTTTAAAATATAAATATGTGGTTCTAATAAATATAAAGGAATTTACAGTTATAAAAAGTAATAAAAAAATTTCTCTAATTTGAAATAATTATTTTGAGAACTTGTATAAATATATCTTATGTTAAAAATATTATTATTCTAAATCACAATAATGTTACGAAATAAAAAGTATTTCTTTAACATCATCTCAACTTTGAACACTTTATTTCGTAACATTATTGTGATTTAGAATAATATTTTTAATATAAGATATTTATACTAAAATTAATATTATTTATCATTGTATCATTTGTATTGTTTTTTTCAGGCTAAACCGAAACTAAAATCACAGAATCTTTTACGCGAATTAATTCTTTTATAGGTCAGTAAAATAATATATATATATAAATAGTACGTAATCAAGTAAAATATAAGTTAATATTATATAGCGTAATAATTTTTTTTTCTATTTATAGATGGAGGTTCTTCAGCAAACAAACTTACGAATTGTATGCTTTTTATGATTGATCAGAAAATTTACCGTTATCCATCGTGGATTCTAAGCCATTTAAGCGCCTCATGAATACGGCGGCCCCGCTATACACTGTTCCTAGCAGAAGAACCATTACTCGTCTAATTGACGCTAAGTATGATGTTCTAAAAAAAAACTTTAAAGAAGATCTAAAACTTGGTTCTACGTACACTTTAACATGTGATATCTGGACGGATGTGAGCAACCAAAGCTATCTTGGCATAACTATTCATTATTTACGGCACGAAATAATCTTAACAAACGCGACGATAGGGGTTTTCCCATTGGCGCAGAATTATACTGCTAATTATATTAAAGAAACAATAATATCCATAATAGAGTCATTCGGAATAGATGTAACGAATATCACAGCTCTTGTCACTGACAGCGCTGCTAATATGATGAAAGCAATTAGTGACGGATTTGGTCCTGGTAAACATTTGCCTTGTATCGCGCATGCTTTATCCCACTTAGTTCCAGACGCTATAAAACTGACCCCTCATATCGGAGAAATTATCTAACTAAAGTAAAATCTATTGTTACTGTGGTAAAACGGAGCGTTGTGGCATCTGACGAACTAAAACGATTACAGAGACGTGATGGAAAAACTGAAAGTACAGCATTGAAATTCAAACAAGACGTGCCAACGCGTTGGAATTCAACTTATTTTATGATTGAACGTTTTCTACAACTAAAAGATTATGTATATCCTGTACTTTTAACGTGTTCAACAGCTCCTAAATTACTTTCTCGCGAGGAAATCGATATCTTAGAAGATATTGTACGAGTTTTAGGTCCGATCGAATTTGTTATTACTGAGATAAGCGGTGATTCATATCCGACTAGTAGCTTGGTAATTCCTGTTCTTCATTGCATGGAAGGTATCATAAAAAAATGCGTTGCTTTGACTGTTGAAGGTAATGCGTTTAGAGATAATATTTTGTCTGAAATCCAGCGACGCTTCAAAGAAATTGAATCGTACAAGATATTTGCAATTTCAACTATTCTGGATCCGCGATATAAACGTGTGCATTTCCAATCACCAAGAGCTGTTTCCACCGCTATTTCGTATATCAACAGTCAATTAAAGACAGTTGCTGTTAATAATAACGTAGAATCGGACAAAACAGATCAATTGACACCACGAACCAAAATCAAGGAATTCGATGTGTGGACTTTTCATGACAGTTTAATCGAGTCAAACGCACCATCTTTTGATGAATCTGGTGGCATAAACTTTGAATTACGACAATATTTAAACCAGCCACTCATTCCGCGAAATCGAGATCCATTTAAATATTGGCAAACGCTGAAATTCGTCTATCCGACACTGTTTGCAGTCGCCATGCGTTATTTATCTGTCGTTGCAACTTCGGTACCTTCTGAGCGCGTGTTTTCGAAAGCTGGAATTATCAAGTCAGACTTACGAAGTAGACTTAGTGGGGAGCGATTGAATAGTCTACTCTTCTTGGGTTCACTTCGTGAAGAGAATTGGGGACTTGACTAACAAAAAGCTTTTTTTCTCTATTATAATTGCTTTTCTCTATTATACATAGCATTAAGTTTTATGTATGATTCATATAGATAATACATAGCGTTACATTTTATATAATTTATGTTAGTTAAAAAAAAACGTTTATGTTAAATGTTATTTTCACTGGTTGCATTATATTAAAATTATTTAAAATTAGTATATACACTTTCTAATCTTTACTAATACCCTACTTTATTTATATCCAATGGTTATTTATTTGGCACGGTTGTTTTACTCTAATCGCGTAATTAAAATGTTTTATTACATATTTATTATATTGATTTTCTAATATTTATAAAATCTCAACTGTATTTTTTAATAATTTCAGGTTTCCGGATATATCATAACGATGCACACCCAGGGCAAAGATACTCGAGAGAATGTGATGAACTGTCAATTTTGAATATTTTCTGCTGTGCATTTATAAATAGTGATTTCAATACATGATTAAATTTTTATGCAAATAAATATATATAACATATATAAATAATTGGCATGATTTAAATACTCAATTCAATTTTTTTGCAAATAAATAAGTAAATGACAAGTTAATAAAAATACATTATCGTAAAATCGGAAAAATAGCGTTTAAGTAATTAAAACGAAGGAAAATTTTTTGCCATAGAGCATATTAAATAGACACATATAAGTGTTGTCACAATTGTTTATCTGGCAATTAGCAAAATCGCTGTTATTCAATTTGATTTATTTTAAGATTTTTATATTTTTAAATCAAATAATAATTTACCTGATAATCGATTATTTTTTCGATATTTTTGAAAAATAATCGATTATTTTTTTAATTTGTTGAAAAATAATCGATTGTATATAATCGATTATCTAGATAATCGATTATATAATAATCGATTATTTTTTCCGACATCGCCCATCACTAGTCGAGGCGATGCTGCGCAAGGAGGAGGCCTGGAGCGCACTCACGAGCTTCTGTGAAGCCGTAATGCAGGAAAAGGAGGATAGAGAGAGAGAGAAAGAGAAAGAAGAGGTGAGAGGAGGAGGATGCCCCCCTCATCCACCGGGAGCGGTGAAAGGGAGGGTGGTATTACGAGGGAGGAGGAGGCTGATGCGACCACGACGACCCGAGCCTCCCCAGTGGGATCCTCCCTAGATTAGTGTTTTCTCTGTTTGTTGTTTTGTGTGTGTTTTTGTACTATGTTGTTTGTCCTGTTTTCTGCTGGAGGAGGGGGGAACCCCCAGCTATATTATCTGGTTTTCCCCTTATTTCCCTCCTTAGATAGGAGTAGGAGCCCGAGAGGACGCTGGATGTAATCTGGGGGAGGGTAGGACTGGACATCCTTCTCCCCCATGGCGGATGGGGGAGGGAACGGAGCGAGGGACCGGGGGATGAGAGGGCCCAGCCGATGCCCTCATGTGTTCCTCACCCGCTTCGTTCCTCTCCCCATGTGTGGAGGAGTAATCCTCCTGTGGAGGACCAGGGCCCCGGGAGGGGACGGGGACTCTTCCCCCCTATTGGGCCCGTGAAGGAGCTGGGAGACGAGGGTGTCCCGTCTCCTGGCTAGCTCGAAGGGATGGTTAAGTCTTCAACCAACCATCCACGGTGGGGGGGCTGCGGAAGAATACTTAGGTGTTACCCGTGGTCCCCCCGTAAACCGTTTGGAGGACACCCGCAGGGGTTTTAGCCGGTAAGAGTCCGGCATAACCCCTCCTTCCCCGAGGAGGAGGAGTATCCGTGAGAATTTCCCCTGCGCATCAAAAAAAAAGAGAGAGAGAGAGAGAGAATGTATGTATTCGCATGTATGTCTGTGCATAGTATAGCGACCAGCTGATCGCAGCAGGCGCCCCGCGTAAGCATCCGCGTCTGACGGTGAATCGCGCCACTCTTGTCTGCCTCTTGTATTCGACCCGTCATACGTTAACTACTTCCTTTAATAATTCAAAAACTATGCTTTGCACGAAATTTTGCTAAAGGAAAAATTGTCTTAGAATGGTGTCAGGAATACGTCATTTTACAGACAGAACGTTTTTCGGGATCACCCTGTATAATCTTAACGTGTCCTTTTCCATTCTTATACATATGTCATTCGGATATTGGGTCTTTCTCCTATGTAATTCAACCATGGTTATACTTGCATCGTACAATCTTCGCGCTTCTGACACAAACTAAAAATTCCTTGCTCCCGGTAATTAGATTACATTCATAGACCGCGGGCAAAAAGTATCGTACATATATATATATATATATATATATATATATATATATAAACCGCAAACATAAGATTAAAAATATAAAACCTGCTGTCATAAAACGTAAACTTAAAATATTATAATAAACCCGCGTATAACTATGATATATACATATATAGACTAAAAGATATCTTAATAAAATAATGCTACTGTAACTTTAATGCTAAATCACAAAAACTGTAACAACTGATTATCCGGGTAACGATATTACGGTCTTGCAAAAGTAATTGAACGCTAGTATCGCACGCAGCAACAAATTGAATCGTTCGTTGGAGAAACCGCGGTCCATTCGATAAAAGCGTCTGTCCGACGGACCATTTTACCATTTTTACCATTTGGTATACAGTCATGCACGTGAGACGTTTGTAATTCAACAGTTCCGCGATCTGACCCGCGCGTTCTATTGTCTCTCGTTTATCGATCAACCGTCCGCCCGTCCTATCTCACAATGAACGTCTGCTTTTTCTATTGCCTTACGTTTGTAACGCCACCCTGTTTGCAAACCAATAGTTTAAATTAAATTAATCTCTTAAAACTAATATTGGTTAAATCTATTTATTTACAGTCGACCGCGCTCCCTCCGTCTAAAGCTCTCTCGCGGCGCTGGTCGATGGTCTCGGCTCTGCTACGTCGTCTGACGGGCCCTCGCCCGTACCTGTGGCTGTCGGTCGCAATAACAGGTATGGAGGAGGCAGAGGGATATTCTAGCTAAGGTGCAGGGGGAAGTGAAGGAGAGGATTCAAAGGGCAAGGTAGATGGGGAAGCAGGAGGAAGAGATTGTTCCAGGGAAGTCGGGGTAGGAGATCGGGGGGTCGGAGGAAACGACGGGACGGGACTAGGAGCAGATATAAAGGGGAAGGAAGAAGAATGCCCTGGGGAGGAGATAGAGAAGTAGTTCGGTATAGAGACTGGGGGAGAGTGGGTAGGAGTGTGTAATGCCGTTCGGTTTTAAATCGTTAACGCCTGAGTCGGGAGCCGTGTTATCTATGGGACCGTTATCGTTAGGGTTCCCTAATGTCGGAGCCAACTGTTTCCTTAACCGCTTGTTCCGACGATACCGCCTATGCTTAACGGCTGATCGCGACTTATAACGCGCCACTAATAAAAATAAATATTCGCGGTTTAAATATGGGGATGGATGATTAACTAGTCTTATTCTTATTATGTTGAGAGACGATCCTTAGAGATTGCTCCTCAGGTTTATCGGAGTAAGTGAAGAAGAATAATTGCGGATCCCAATACAACAATCCAAAGCGAATAAAATATTCACGGATCGCTATACAACAATCCAGAGCAGATGAAGGAAAAGATTTTGCAAATCCCAGTACAACAATCCAGAGCGAATAAGATATTCACGGATCGCTATACAATAATCCAGAGCAGATGAAGAAAAAGATTTTACGGATCCCAGTACACAATCCAAAGTAAATAAGATATTCACGGATCGCTATACAACAATCCAGAACAGATGGAGAAAAGTATTTGCGGAGCTCGGTGGGATAATCCAAAACAAATAAAGGAGAATATAGAGGGGAATGAATTATAGGGGAGTGTTAGGATATTATTATTGATGGTTTGGAATTGTTGTGAGGTTTTAGGACGTCGATATTATTATTATTATTTTGTACATTCTTATTACATTAGGGATATGTGAACTAATATTTTTCAAACATCTAAGGATCGCTTCATAAGTGACAATCAACGGACGCAAGAAATAAAAGAGAGATTAGACTTTCTACTTATGGCGAGCGTTGAAATGCAAAGTTAAAGAAATCAGAACGGAGCTTGAACCTCGGTTGCATAGATGGCTGGTTCCGCAGTTGCAGAATGGATGGCTCGGTTGATCCAGTGTAGCACTTCACTTACTTGCACTTCGCGTGTTCAATGAATTGATTAGTGCGAGAGAAGTACGAAACTTAAAATGATGTGCGGAAAAAGAAATTTTCGTTGATAACAGACTGACGAACTTTTCGTTTTTACGACGAAACTGTTGAGAAAAACTATGTCTGCGCGACTTCAGCTCGCGAGTTTTTGTGTATAGCTCCTCCTCCTGGATAGTAGGATTCCTTCTTGACGAATAGGATAGTTTTTGATTACTTTCTTCTTAGGGATAAGGAGGTTTTCTTTTGGGAGGAAAGGCGTTTCTTAAGATTTTTAATTGGTTGAGCCCTTCGGCTTGAGACTTAGCTTTATCCAGCGGAGAGCGGAGAGTGGAGAGTTAATTGACAATTTATGACTCGCGAGAATTTTCTCGCGCTTCGGCTAGCACTTAAGGGTGGCCTGTCAAAGTCCGAGAAATTGTTTATTTTCCCTTTTTTTGATAGCTTGCCTAGGGTACTGCAGGGCCTTTTGTTTCAATAGAAGGGTTTTCGTAGCTCCACATGTGGAGTACTAACTCGTAAGATTTTTTATGATGGCTCCGATTGCGATCTTTGTTTAGAAATTCTAAGTTTTGACGACTGGCCATCCTTAGCTCGTTTTTCTTATTTATTTATTGCTTCAAATCTCTTGGTTTCAGATATCTGCTACAAGAATTATGTTACGTCCAAGGGACTTCACGATTCTTTTCTTTCCCATGACCGGTGCACACGTGCACGATTCTCAAAAAATTGTTAATGTCAAACAAATTGGAATAGGATTCTCAGTAAGTGCTCCAAAAACAGCCAGATGTTAGCGGGCTATAAAATCATAAGAATTAGCATCCGGTCACAGTCAAGGCGCCAGCCAGTCATCGAAATTGATATTTTCCTATCACTTAGAACTTCATAAAATCTCAAGAGGCTATAAAAAATAAAAGAAACTATCATGAAAACGCGAATGACCGGATGTCGCGACGCGACACATGAACCTATCTTAATTTCAAGGGGGTAGTAAAAGTCATCTCTTGTCTTTAGCAGATGCACTCTGCACTTAGAAAGACATAAATTACTGTCACTTCCGATATTGAGAATCCTAGGCCTCCCCGTTTCGGAAGACGCTCTCCTATTCGCGACCGAATGTAATAAAATTCTGATTTGTTACATTTGTTCTAAATGCCCAAAGAAGGGGCAAGGAAGAGACGATGGAAATCTAACGAGAGTTTCTATTCGTTAACTTCTCCAGCTCCTCACCCTAGGAGAGGGTAATCCAAAAACGATATATAAGCGCGAACTTGAACGAGTCACAATCAATCAGTCAGTCAATATCAGTCAGTCTTTTTCGGAAACCTCACACTCAGTATTTTTCGGGAAACCTCACGGTCACCTCACAATTATCATTATCAGATAACTCTTATAGCATTTTCAAGATAGTTTACTAGATGTTATTGATCAATCACAGTTCTTCTGAAGAATATATGGTTACATTCTTCAAAAGAATGGCTGTGATTGGTCAATAACGTCTAGTAAACTACCTTGGAGCGATTGAACAAGACGAAGACAAGTCGAAAACGCTATTAGAGTCAATCTTAATCGTATTAACAGTGCCGGTAAATCAATATTCTCAGAAAACCTTTGAGTTAGTGTTTGTAAAACCAATACAGAAGATATACAGTGATCATTACGCATTTCCGTGATGCGAGCATACACTTTCGATCATCAACTAACCGTCACAAGTATCCAAAGATCAGGAGCTCAGTGAGAATCGCAACTCAATCGCCGCTAACGTTTTTTCTTTGTGAAAAATTGTAAGTTAATCTGATCTTTAAATTATTCTTTTCTTCTTGTTGACAACTTTTTATATTTTAAGTCTTGCGTTGACTCTTAATGGAAATTGCGTCTCTCTCTTCTTTCCGACTCCATACTCATCCCACACTAAATACACGTTACAATTTATTTTTATTTTTTATTACTTATTACTCTAAGATTAATGTAACTACCGGCCAAGCATAAAAATAACGTTAGATTCAGCCCGTTTTGTGTCAACCGATGACCTCCGCATTTATGTAACACCCGCGAGATAATACATGAACACTCACACGGTCACACATTCACACACATACTCACTTAATATTGTTACAGAATAATGTATTAGTTCCTACCGTTTTATATTTATAAATTTTTATATAACTTATAATGTATAATAAATTTATTTAGATATACTAATCATCCTCGCGTTCAATTCTATCGATCCCTCTCACCACCCCTACTCTTGAATCGCACTAGGTCTCGTCCCGGGTAATAAGGATTAAATTCCTTTAGCAAAAAGGGGATCGTCCAGCGGGCATTACGGACCAAGAATAGAGTAAGATCGTAACTTTTCTGGTCATTGACCTATCTCCGACCTTTTTTTTTGTAACCATGAGGAAATGCTTTATGCATACCCTCGCCCCCGGGAGTCGAGGGTTATGCGGGACTCCCGGTCGTACCAAGTGTCGGTCCGCCGGTTTACCCGCTAAAACTTCAGGAGTGGCCTTCCGCGCGTCTGGAGGGGCAGGCGGGGACCCGGAACTGGCGGATGCAATACATCGGCATCCCCGGCTGTGGATCCCCTCCGCGCATATGACCCGGCGGTCTTGGACTAACCGCCGGGTCTCCTTCCCAGGGGAGGGCATTGCCCTCCCCCTCCTTCCTAATTGTGGGCGGACAGGGCCACGCCGCCCCCTTCCTCGTGGACCCACTTGGTCACCTCGGGCCCCCGCCCTCGGTGACCGGGTCCAGAGGGAATCGTACTGGGGCCGTCCGCAGACGACCCCGTGCGTTCCTGGACGGAGGTTCTCAGTCCCCCCTTATTCTCTAGCTCCACCTTAAATTGGGCTAGAGGGAGCGTTTAACGCTCCCTTTCCTCTCTCAGTGCCGAGCATTTGACATTGTGAGGAGGGGGAAGGGATAGTTCCTCCTCCCACCTCCTCGCCATCCCATCTATTACTTTACGGCGCTCGCGGGTAGAGGAAGACTATGGAGGAGGCGTTAACGTGCCTCCCCGTGTCTCAGCTCCCCTGTATAGGGGGGAATACAACCCTCCTCGCGAGCGCCCTCACTCTTTGGCTCCTCCTGACTGGAGGAGCCGAAGAGGATGGGGGGTGCTGGTGCACCCCCGCCGTTCTCCGGCTCTTCCTCCTTGGTGCCGCTCGCCGCGGTCGCCGCCGTCCCCCCCCCCCACTGGTGCTGGTAATGCAGCTATTTCTTGACGGCGGATACGTTCCGCCGTCTCTTTTCGCAACATCACCTCCTCGCAGAAGGTGACGATGGCCCTCCAAGCCTCCTCACTGCCGGCCATTTTGGTTACCAGGACCGGCAGTGAGAGGTCCTCCCCGACTACCCCCCTAAGTGCACGGCGCTGCACGCTCCACGCCTTGCAATCTGCGAGAGTATGCTGCGCCGTGTTGCAGAGGACGGGGCAATGGTGGCACGCTGTGGTGGGTTCGCGGTTTATTTGACGCAGGTACTTTCCAAAACAACCATGTCCTGTCAGTACCTGCGTCAATCGGAACGTAACCTCCCCCTGAGCCCTGTCTATCCACTCTGATAGACAGAGCAAGACGGCCCCGACGGTCCTTTGACCCGCAGTACGCGGGTCCGAGAGGTGGGCGTCCCACCTCTCCAACATTGCCGACCGCCGGGCATGGATTCGGATGATCTTTCTCGCTCTGGGCGGCTTCCTCCCCGAGGCCCCTAGAATCTCCCGCTCACCAAAGCTGCCAGATCTCCGCCGCAAGCAACATGCAACACGGCGTGGAGGGGGTAATGAGGATGTGAGCGTAAGCGTACGTGTGAGCTCGGCGCTTCGGCTAACTTCGGATAGTAGAAGAGGACAGAATACAGTCTTCTGTCTTCTTCCTACCAACGAAAGCGACGGCCGACGCGCGACGCTACACGCTGCTCGCTCCCGATATCTCGATATGCGCTCAATGTTTCTCTTACAGCTTTTTTATCGTATAATATGTTTATAATATGTATGTATATATATGTATATATATATATATATATATACACATATGTATATATATATTATAAATATATTATACAAATATAAATATATACTAATTATATTACAAAAATATATTATAAAACTATTTAATATAATAATCAAACTTGTTTTCTCCATATATATACATTTAAAATAATAAAATAAAAAAATTTAATGTGTGGCGATTTTCCACACCACCCACGGGGTATCACCAATGGCGCGTTAGGTTTTTTTATGTGGACCTTCGCCTAGAGCCCTATTATACCACATATTGTATTGATATATGTGTAGGAAAAAATATCTAGGAATAAAGGATAAAAGGAAGATAATATTGTGGATAAATAAATATTCTATGAATTATTTATTTTTTTTAATTATTTATTTAATATATTAATAATAGAAATAATTTTTAATAACGGCCCCAACCGCCTCCTCGGGCCCGGCCGCCTCTTCGGCCCCGGCCGCCTCCTCGGCCTCGGTCGCCTCCTCGACCGCCCCAGCCGCCTCTGCCGCGCTGTGCACCCCCGGGGGCGGGGCCCCCCCGCCTTCTTTTTTTTTGTTTATTTTCTGAAAAATAAAACAAATAAACAAATTATATATATATATATATATATATATATATATATGTATATAATTTTATAAAATATAATTTAATATAAAAAATAATGTACCATTTTGCTCCTGCTGTTGCCCTTCTTCCTGCGGCGGCGGCGGCGGCGGCTGCGGCTGCGGCTGCTGCGGGTGCTGCGGGTGCTGCGGCTGATGCGGCTGATGCTGCTGATGTTGCTGATGCTGCTGATGCTGCTGATGCTGCTGATGCTGCATACATATTTGCAGCTGCTGCTGAAATAATTGTTGCAGCAGCTGCTGAATATTAGGTGCATCCTGCAGCACCAGCGCATTCATCTCTTCATTAATTTCTTCTATAAAATTAAGAAAGAAAATTAGAACAGAAACATTAAAATTTCTTAATAATTTTGTATAAATAATGATTTACTTACGAGACATTATGTTCAATCTGTCGCCGTGCTGAGCCGTGGTGAACAGACACTGAGGCACACTCGGCATTTGTTTCATGCCGTTTCATTTGTTTTATACCGTTCATTTGTTTCGCGGCATTTTTTTCATCAGATAATCTTGTCGCCTTGTACTGTCAAGTAAACGTATTTTTTTATACGTGCTCTGAAATCTTGGTGTTCAAAAAACTATCACAATCCCGATTTGTGTGTGAGTTCTGATTATTTCAAATTTCTATATTTCTATCTATTCTAGATATTCTAAATATCTATCATTTTTCATCTTTAGCTTATTTTATTCACTCTTCTTTAATTCTTTGTTTCTGCCTATTTTCTTTTTCACAAAAATGTGTGATGAATTAAGAAAAAAATCTAAGCGAAGCTTTTCAGATGCTTGGCTCAATGATGATCGAATTAAATGTTGGATACGCAAAGTAGCTTTTGATGAGAGCTTGTATCATTGTATTATACGCAATAAAAATATTTCGTGCAACACACATGTTTTAAGACATGCGGATTCTGCGTGTCATAAAAATAATATTAAAGAAAATAATTCATCTTTAAGTACCGATAATCAAAATAATAATAAAAATTCAGATAAAAAAATATCCGAAAAATATAAATTTCAAGACCAATGGCTAGAGATTGAATTATTTAAGCCATGGTTACGCAAAGTATCACATGATATAAATTCATTTTTTTGTTCATTTTGCGATAAATCCATGAGAGGTGATTTATCGAAAATTTATCGTCACGCAGAATCCAAAGCACATATAGAAATATGTAAAATTAAAACAGAAACAAAGAATACAAACGAAAATATAAACATAACAGATGATTCACTTTTGTCGTTTGAAGAGCGAAAAAAAATAGCAGAAATTCGATATGCTGCATTAATTGCTGATAAAAATATTTCGCATCAAACTGCAAAAGAAATCCTCAACTTTTTTCAACATATTGGAAAAGATCCTAATGTGTTAAAAAGCATGAGCATGGGCCGAACAAAATGTAAAAACATTATTACAAATGTTTTGTGCCCAGTTGAAACAGATCGTGTCGTCAATAAAATTCAGAATACAAAATTTTCAATTTTTATTGACGAAACATCTGATATAACTAATGATAAATGGATGACTTTTCTTGTTCGATACGTTGATCCAGAGACATTAGATATTCGCTCACAATTAGTTAAATTAATTGATATTGATGCCAAAGATTCAAGCGCAGAAAAGTTGTTTCAGGCATTTAAATGTGAAATGTGGAAATTACAGATACCATTTTTAAATATCGTAGCTTTATCATATGACAATGCATCTGTTATGACAGGAAAACATTTATCGTTTAAAAAAATTAGAAGAAATATGTCCACATTTATTAACATTTTCATGCCCATGTCATTCCTCCGCATTAGCAGCGTATGCTGCATATTCTAAAATGCCTGCATATTGCGAGGAATTTCTAAAAAAAATTGCTACTTATCTCAATAGCAGTCCAAAACGTACGGCTATTTTTCGTGAATTTTGTGAGTGTTTCCAACAAATCGCAAAATATTGAAATTATGTGATACGCGCTGGCTTTCGCATTATTTATGTATCGAAAGACTTCTTGAATCTTGGGATACAATTAAATACTTTCTTACTGAAATGGTTGTGAGCGAAAAAACAAATTCTGGAGAATATCTATTGTCTATGATGAACAACGTAGAGATAAAAGCTTATTTTCTATTTTTAAAATACGTTTTGAATTTCTTTAATGCATTTAATGTATTTTTTCAAGCATTAGAAACAAGGATTCATTTATTGCATCCAAAATCTTTAAACTTTCTTTTCCAAATCTGTCGAAATTTTATAAAAGAAGAATATTTAAAACCATTTTCTCCAAATATTATATTCTCCTTAAAAGAAAATCAAAAACCTACTAATGAAATTATTTTGGGATCAGAATGTGAGGAATATTTGAACGAATTAACTCTGAAAGGTCACATAAACATAGTTACAATTGTTCGAGAGAATTGTTTAATATTTTTTGTGACTGCTGCAGAAGAAATTCGTAAAAGATTACCTCTAAATAATATATTTTTATCAAAGTTACAAGTTTTTAGACCATATATAAGTTTATTTGATAACAATAGAGAAACATCATTCAATGATGTTTCTTTTATAGCTAAAAATATCGGCGGTTTTGATGAAGATGATTTAAAGAAGGAATGGATGGCCTTACCATCAGATTTTACAATGGAAGAAAAACAAAACTTTTCTAAATTAAATTTCGACAGCATGTGGAAAAAAATTTTACAAAATCGACACAATAATCTTGCTAAATATCCCAATTTAACAAATGTTATAAGTACTATTAGATCTCTTCCAAATTCAAATGCCGATCCGGAAAGAATGTTTTCTCTTTTAAATAATTTAAAAACAAAAAACGTAACAGTTTTTCGTCAGCTACTGTTAATGCTATTTGTGTATTTAAATCTGCATTAAAAACAAGAGGCGAGACAGCTATCAAAATGAAAATTGATGAAAAGCATTTGTCTCTTATGTCAGCGGATAAATTATATGTTACCGTTGCTAAAAAAAATAAAAGTATTTTAAGGTTACATGCTGCAGATACTATTGACATAGCTGGCCCCTCATCTCATAAATAATAAATTTATTAAAAACATTACGCTTGTAAAAGTAAGTACGTGAAAAACATCTTGTCTGTGTAACAGACATCATATTTGTGGAAAGCAAAAGTATTAAAAACATCTTGTCTGTGTAACAGACATCATATTTGTGGAAAGCATAAGTATTAAAAACATCTTGTCTGTGTAACAGACATCATATTTGTGGAAAGCATAAGTATTAAAAACATCTTGTCTGTGTAACAGACATCATATTTGTGGAAAGCAAAAGTATTAAAAACATCTTGTCTGTGTAACAGACATCATATTTGTGGAAAGCAAGAGTATAAAAATTATCTTGTCTGTATAACAGACATCATACTTGTAGATGACAAAATAATGCAATGTGGTATAATAGGGCTCTATGCGAAGGTCCATATAAAAAAACCTAACGCGCCATTGGTGATACCCCGTGGGTGGTGTGGAAAATCGCCACTCATTAAATTTTTTTATTTTATTATTTTAAATGTATATGTATGGAGAAAACAAGTTCAATTATTATATTAAATAGTTTTATAATATATTTTTGTCATATAATTAGTATATATTTATATTTGTGTATATATTTGTATAATATATTTATTATATATATATATATATATATATATATATATATCACACATACATATTATAAACATATTATACGATAAAAAAGCTGTAAGAGAAACATTGAGCTCATATCGAGTTATCGAGGAGCGAGCAGCGTGTAGCGTCGCGCGTCGGCCGTCGCTTTCGTTGGTAGGAAGAAGACAGAAGACTGTATTCTGTCCTACTATCCGAAGCTAGCCGAAGCGCCGAGCTCACACGTACGCTTACGCTCACATCCTCATTACCCCCTCCACGCCGTGTTGCATGTTGCTTGCGGCGGAGATCTGGCAGCTTTGCCGCTCACGCTGGTAAACTTCAGCGTACATAGCTGCGAGAAACTCTAGGGGGGGTCATCCTGCTAGGACGGTGGCCGCAGCATGGGACACGAGGACTGGAGGCTTGCCACGGTCCTATTTAGGGTCCATCTGCCACTGTTATTGGCACAGTGGGGATATTAGTATTTATTGGAGGGATCTTGAGGGATGTGGTCACTCTACGGCGTTGTGCTCGTCGGTGCCATTTCTTATGGAAGGCCAGTCGGAAGCCAGCATACAGTGCACGCGAACACTTCCACCGACACTTATTTGGAGCGATCTTATCAAGGATCCTCCATGGCAATCGGTATTGCTCCATCGAGCAAGATACCAATATCGCTCTGAGGTCGCATATCACTATGTTAAAAAGCAGCATTATGTGTGAGGTCTGGATAGCTCGGTGGTCTTGAGCAGTTGCCCGGAAAGCGAAAGACGGGTTCGATTCCCGATCCAGCCACTTGCACCTTACATATTTTTCTAGTCCACGAATATTGTTTTCTAGCAATTATTATCGTTAGGCTGAAAAGTGTGAATGCTCTCTCTACAGGATATGCGTCGATGCCATTGCCACAAATGGATTCTGTCGCTCGTTAACCAAATGGGCGTATAGACACGTCTGAACTGCTCCCACATACATCCCTATCTTTTCTGGTTTAATAACGTGGAATTTGGTTTAATAACTGGAATAGGAAAGAAATTGTATCTTTATGTAGAATCAGATGTCGTTATACCTCATTAAAAGAAAGTTTATTTAGACTAAAGATTGTTGATTCCTCAAATTGTGAAGGTGTGTAGAGAACCGAAGTCAATTAATCATGTCTTTTGGCAATGTCCAAAATACAATAAATATAGAGTAAATTTAACATCATCGTTGCTGCAGGTAATCCCCACGTTGCCTATTCCAATAGAGGCAATTCTGACGATTATGAATCAGGATATTTATTATACAAGTTCATCCCGGAAATAGAACTCTATATTTGATACAATATAACCAGGTTTTCGAAAATGGAGTAGATTTAATTTTCTTAGGTCTAGGTTTAATATCCAAATTTTTAGTCTATCATAAACACAAAAAATAGAGCTCTCAATTAAATTTTAAAACTAATTGTAATATTTTAAAGATCAAAAATTTTTGTCTATATGCCTTCATTAATAGTATATCTTATTAATAGTATAGCCTATAATATAATCTACATAATATAAATTTTTCTTTTATCAAAATTGTTCTAATGGCATTAGTGATTTTATTTGTATGAGTGATATAGTTATTATTATTATAATACTATGGACAAACAAGCCTGTTACAGTTTTAGTGATGGAGCAATTAAGACTAAATACTCAATTATTTGATTATAACGTGTTTACGTATGAGTGTATGTATGTGTATATATTTGCGTATGTGTGTATGTATATACAGAGTAGGGCAAAAGTTCCGGAACGGGTAAATATCTCAGAAAATATTAATTTTTTGAAAAAATGGTTTAGACAGAAAAAATGGCTTAAAAAAATCTATTAGCTGATGGTATTTATTTGACCTTGGGATGACCTTGAAAAGCGCGGTCAAGGTCACCATAAAAATCTTAAATGGCAATCCCTATTTTTTATTACATATTTTTATTACATATTTTTTATTCTTTATAGCTGAGGTCGAGAACTTTCCAAAACACTATAATTAAATATTTTTTCATCAAGTACTTTTCGAGTTATAAGACTTGAAAGTTACAGTACCGCCGGCATTAGCATTACTCAAGGTGTACCACGTGGAGGTTGCCCAGTCGGATTTACCTCTTGTGTGTGTGAGGGGGGTGTGAGTTGTTTCGAAGAAAAAATATGTAATTTGCAATTAACAATTACATCTTTTTTTTCGAAACAATTATGTGTTTTCTTTACACCAATTGATTCCTCTCATTATTTTGCACATAAAAGTATTAAGGTAAGATAATCGAAAAATGAATATTTTACAAAATATTTTACGGTTTATGTAAAATTAAGAAATGATTTCAAGCCTCATAACTCGGAAAGTACTTAATGAAAACTAACTTAATTATAGTGTTTTGGAAAGCTCTCGAGATGAGTTACAAGAATATGCAAAAGTATATAGGGTATCCCATTTAAAAAGTTGGAGGTGACCTTTACGTGACCTTCAGGTGACTCTTCAAGGTCAAACTAATGGCACCATCTTATGTCTCCCTTGAAACCATACAACTTTTGTCTGAAACATTTTTGTCTTAAACTTATGAATTTTGAGATATTTCAGTGCGTAGATTAAAATGGCCTACTCTGTAGACGACTGAACATTATCTATTTTGTTATGAAAATCCTAAATTTAATAGTAATATAACTGTTAATATAACACTAAGGATAATAAGCTGTGGACCCAGGGGTAAAACTTAAATTAAAGTAGAAACACTAAAATTGAGGTGATTCTTCAATTAGAAATATTTCCTCATGTAGTCTTCTGCTTACGCACTGTGATAAAGTTTAATCTGATAGCCTGTTTCTTAATCAGTAATGTAGCAAATAAGTCCAAAATACAATTATTTTAGCACGTATATCAATAAGTATATCAATATATTTAATATAAGATATAAAAGTATAATAGTTTAACATTACTTTTATTGATCTGAATATATATATATATATATATATTAGTTATAAGATAGATTAAGTAAATATTATTTAAAACTTACATTACTAGCAATGGTAGAAAACTATACAACATATATAATCCCTTGCGAATCATCTGAAACACGTATTTAATTTATAAGCTTAATATAATACTTGATTCATGACTATATCTTAGCAATTATTTTAAGTTAAACTCTTAGTTTAAATATTATTTTATTTCAGTTTAAACCTTAAGTTAAGGTCAGCTTAGTCTTAATTTTTTTTAGACCTAAAACTGCGGTAGTTTACTTTTGAAAATTATGTGAATTATAAATTTGTATTTATACACAGATGATGATATGGATATTGGGGCTAAGTTATGAATCTGCAGCCGATCACTATAATATAGACACTGTTCTTGTTGCTTAATCGCATTAAAAATTTGCTAACTTTTTGAGATTTGCAAGTATATTTAGTTATATTAAGTTGCCTATATATGTGAGTATACATGTTTTTATATTTACTTGTAAACAGATATATACATATACAGGGTGATTCTAAATAACGTTATGCTTTTGCAAAAACAAAATCTTGACCGAATTCTAAGACGATTTTTCCTTTAGCAAAATTTCGTTTGAAGCTTAGTTTTTGAATTATTAAAAGAAGTAGTTAACGTATGACGGGTCGAATACAAGAGACAGGCAAGGGTGGCGCGATTCACCGTCAGACGCTGGTGCTTACGCGGGGCGCCTGCTGCGATCAGCTGGTCGCTATACACATACAGACACACATGCGAACACATACATTCTCTCTCTCTGTCTGTCTGTCTGTCTGTCTGTCTGTCTGTCTCTCTCTCTCTCTCTCTCTCTCTCTCTCTCTCTCTCTCTCTCTCTCTCTCTCTCTCTCTCTCTCTCTCTCTCTCTCTCTCTCTCTCTCTCTCTCTCTCTCTCTCTCTCTCTCTCTCTTTTTTTTTTTTTTTTTGGGTGCATTTTATGCATACCCACCGGTCGATCCAGTGAGTTAGTGGGACTCGAGTACCAAGTCGAATTACCAACTCGGTACTCCCTACCCACTAAAAACCCCTCTCTTTTCACGAATTTCCTTTGACACACTGTCCCTCTGACTTCCCGAATCTGTTTTCACATAACGTCAAAAAATATTTATTATTACCTTGTTCGATGACTTGATGTATTGCTGTAATTGCTTGAAGGAGAAATGAATTTTCCGATAGATCGTACGTTCTCAATTGAACGTAGATATCACGTTGCAAAAGACAAGAAATCCACACTAAATTATTAACTGAAAGTTTTTCTTCTTTCATGAACTGTATTCTTTTATAAACTTTAACGTAATCACATTTATTTACTCACTCGATGAGACGAGAAATTTACTAATGACTCTATCACTAATCATTATTAATCACTGTCGAATAATAACTGTTGGCGATTAAAAATCACTCGATGAAAGAAACACGCGCGGACACGTTACTACACGACGCGACGACGCGACAATGCGACGATAATTACTCGGCGACTGCAAGCAGTTTTTTGTCATGGTAGGTTGCGGTAGGTTAAGGTATTACTGGCGCTATCGAACGCGATCATGTGTTCGATTGAAGAATGCGGTAAACATAATAAACATTTAACATATTAATATTATTATTATCATGAATGTGTGTGATATCCATACATCGTATGATATCTATTTAAAAATTAATTAGATTAAATAAGTGTTTTTAAAATATTTACTACTTTTACTATTATCATATAAAATATTAATATTAAATATTTATTTAAGATAATAGTAAAAGTAATAAATATTTTAAAAACACTTATTTAATCTAATTAATTTTTAAATAGATATCATACGATGTATGGATATCACACACATTCATGATAATAATAATATTAATATGTTAAATGTTTATTATGTTTACCGCATTCTTCAATCGAACACATGATCGCGTTCGATAGCGCCAGTAATACCTTAACCTACCGCAACCTACCATGACAAAAAACTGCTTGCAGTCGCCGAGTAATTATCGTCGCATTGTCGCGTCGTCGCGTCGTGTAGTAACGTGTCCGCGCGTGTTTCTTTCATCGAGTGATTTTTAATCGCCAACAGTTATTATTCGACAGTGATTAATAATGATTAGTGATAGAGTCATTAGTAAATTTCTCGTCTCATCGAGTGAGTAAATAAATGTGATTACGTTAAAGTTTATAAAAGAATACAGTTCATGAAAGAAGAAAAACTTTCAGTTAATAATTTAGTGTGGATTTCTTGTCTTTTGCAACGTGATATCTACGTTAAATTTGAGAACGTACGATCTATCGGAAAATTCATTTCTCCTTCAAGCAATTACAGCAATACATCAAAAGTCATCGAACAAGGTAATAATAAATATTTTTTGACGTTATGTGAAAACAGATCTCGGGAAGTCAGAGGGACAGTGTGTTAAAGGAAATTCGTGAAAAGAGAGGGGTTTTTAGTGGGTAGGGAGTACCGAGTTGGTAATTCGACTTGGTACTCGAGTCCCACATAACTCACTGGATCGACCGGTGGGTATGCATAAAATGCATTTTCCCCTCTCTCGTAAAAAAAAAAAAAAAAAAAAAAATACAGATGAGTGAGCGAATGAGAGAGAGAGAGAGAGAGAGAGAGACAGACAGACAGAGAGACAGACAGACAGACAGACAGACAGAGAGAGAGAATGTATGTGTTCGCATGTGTGTCTGTATGTGTATAGCGACCAGCTGATCGCAGCAGGCGCCCCGCGTAAGCACCAGCGTCTGACGGTGAATCGCGCCACCCTTGCCTGTCTCTTGTATTCGACCCGTCATACGTTAACTACTTCTTTTAATAATTCAAAAACTAAGCTTCAAACGAAATTTTGCTAAAGGAAAAATCGTCTTAGAATTCGGTCAAGATTTTGTTTTTGCAAAAGCATAACGTTATTTAGAATCACCCTGTATATCGTTGCGCCCCCCGGATCCCGTCCCTGCGGATGTATTCGCCGCCCGTTATTCTGTCGACGGAAGAAGATCGTCTCCGCGCGCGTTGTCAAGACGTTGTTTTTAATGACGACTGTCAGAGAGTCTGAGCCCAGCTGTTAAGCTGAGCGGTCACGCATTAACCTGTGTTCCGTTTATTCTGAATTATTGTATGTTTCTCGTGATTCTATTAAAGTTCTTGTGTTTCAAAGAACCGTGTGTTATTATTCCCGAGTGCGCGAGTGCGAACGTGTGCCGATAGTTGTGCCGCGCGCGTTTCGATATATATCGCTACGCGGGCGCAACAATATATATATATATATATATATACAAGGGTGATTCAGAACTCGTACAAACTTTAAGGGGTGGTAGAGCACACTCTAACAATCATTTTTTGTATAGGAATATATGTACAATAATTGCTCAAAATTCTCACGCCATTCTCGACTGTGCTGTCGTCCGTGATAGGAGACTTTACGAATGCCGAGAAAGCAGACATGCATCTAATGTACGGGGCTGCAAATGGTAACTGCCAAGCATGTATTACTGTTGGTGGACGCAATTTTGAGCAATTGTAAACATTGCTATAAAAAAGCACTTGTCAACGACGCTGTAAGTAAACAATTTATCTTTTCTTTCATGTCTATTTCCTGTGTTTGTGCCTCAACGCGTCATTTGCGCCCATACATTCCTATACAAAAAATGATTGTTAGAGTGTGCTCTACCACCCCTTAAAGTTTGTACCATGAGTTCTGAATCAATCTGTATACAGGGTTTACCAAGTGTGGAAACCCCTTAATATTTCGAAAAATACGCATTTTTTTTTTAAATGTTTCATACAAAAGTTATAGGGTTTTATGTGGCGCATTACACAGCAACATTATTATGACCTCGAATAGCGTTGTCAAGGTTATGTGAAGGTCACCTCCAACTTTTAAATGGGACACCCTATATGCTTTTGCATATTCTTGTAGCTTATCTCGAGAGCTTTCCAAAACACTATAATAAAGTTAGTTGTCATTAAGGATGTTTTGTACCTATTTTCAAAATATTGAGAATTTAATGAAAATTGTGCAGAATGTTCTTACATATGTTTAGAATCTTCAGTACAATTTTTAAATCGATTCACTAAAGCGTTCACAAGTTATAAGGATTTTAATTTGCACCGAATTAACATGTGTTCTTATGGAAAACGTATAACCACGTCGATTCAAATGACAAAAACATATGGAAATAATATTCAGAATTTGTTTAAAATTTGCAAAAGTGTAGTTTAGATACAGAGGAAATATTTGGTCAAATAATATTATACAAGTACTAACTGGTTAAAAGGATATTAAATATAATTCAATTAAATTAGCCATGTATCTGACACAAGGCGAAATTCTCTGTGAAAGTTTGGCAACATCGCACTCGGCTGAGAAGAATGAGAGAGACGGGAATAGTGCCGAAACATGTTGAAGCTGTATACTTAGAGCAAATTACGAAAAAATACTAATATATATATACGAACTAACTTTACACCTCGAGCAATTTCTGAAAATCTGTCAACCTACAAATGCGTATAAGCCATCGACTGATATAAGCAGTATAGGCTTCGTGTGTAGAGCGCGAAGTCCGGCCAACTTACGAAAAATTACAACGTCACATTTCACGCTCGCCAGAGACATGACAAATTATTAAATTTATTAATTAAATTGCTATAAATAATGCATTTTTTTAATTAATAAATGTTTTAATATTTATTCTGACACTTTAAACCACTCAGTATCGTTAAATTATTTTATTCTCAAAAATGAAATTTCGTGTTGTCAAGTTGAATTTGAGGTATCGTCACTGCCAAAAGTTAATCATTTCGATTAACAAAATTCGGAATATTTCAGTAAAAACGCAATAAATATCAAAAAATACATCTTTGCACTGTAGCTAACATCAAATTGTAATATTCCACGCAATTTCTCATACTCAAAATACACCAAAAGTGGATATATTCGTCAATATTGATTTTCAGCTACTTTTTGCTGGGATTGTACATACAAAACATCCTTAAGTACTTTCCGAGTTATGAGGCTTGAAATCATTTCTTAAATTTACATAAACCGTAAAATATCTAGTAAAATATTCATTTTTCGATTATCTTACCTGAATACTTTATGTACAAAATAATGAGAGGAATCAATTGGTGTAAAGAAAAAACATAGTTAATTTGCAATTAACAATTCCATATTTTTTCTTAAAAACAACTGTTTTCTTTACACCAATTGATTACTCTCATTATTTTGTATATAAAAGTATTAAGATAAGATAATCGAGAAATGAATATTTTACTAGATATTTTATGGTTTATGTAAAATTAAAAAATTATTTCAAGCCTCATAACTCGAAAAGTACTCAATGAAGAAATACTTTATTATAGTGTTTTAGAAAGCTCTCGAGATAAGCTACAATAATAAGTAATAAAAAATAGGGAGTTCCATTTACAGAATTCAAGGTGACCTTTACGTAACCTTGACAACACTCTTCAAGGTCATACTGATATCGCCATGTAATGCGTTACTTGAAACCTTACAACTTTTGTCTGAAATATTTTTGTCTGCCGCGCTCAGTTTTTGAGATATTCGGCTGATACGGGTGGTCTGCGAAACCCTGTATAATGTGATCGATGTAATTTGGAATCGAGATTAGCTGGATAGGTACTTCCCAAGCTACCTCATGTCTATATATTGAAATAAAAAAAATTAAAAAAAATAAAAGCGGGCCATGACACCTCTCAGTCTTCTTTCTGGATGCACTCTTAGCCATCCATATACTTACTTTTTTATTACTATTCCATACCGTTGTTTCTTTTTCCATCGGGACGCATCCTCAGGCTTCTCTCTGATATAAGCCTATAGATGCCAATTCATGTAGCGAAAAAATCACCGCGAATAGAGGTCACGTAGTCATTCACAGTTCGCTGTCGAGTAAACGCTGTTCCCTGAATTTTTTCAGCTATTAGCGAGTGTTCCCTGATAGCGGCAAAATGAAGCTAAGAAAGTTACAACATGTAGGTTGCGCTCGCAAGTAGGAAAGATACGCATAATTATGAAAGCGTTATGATCAGTGATGGTAGGCCGGGTGACTTTTTCGCGCATGCGCCGCGAACGCGGCGTTAACGAAGTATCTAGTAGAAGCAAAAAGTGTGTCACTGGTCGCCCTTAAATAAATTTGTGAAGAAAAATTTTTAGAAAATTTTTACGAGCGACCAACAGCACACTATCATATATATTATTATCAAAAATTTAATTAAGCTAAAAAAGAAAAAGATACAAAAACAAAACATAATTTTTATATTAACAAAAAATAATTTATTTGGCAGAAATATCATAGAATACCAACATTTGTTGCAAGGATAAGGAAAACTGCCAAAAACCTTATCAGTATTCATAAAACAAAAATACATTTATAAAGTAAATAAATAAATATCTTTTTTATGTATAAATATAAAAAAATAATATCTTATACATATATTATGTATATATTAAAAAATGTACTTATTAATATACAAAAACAACAGAAAATTAATTAACTTTATAAAATAATATAAGAATATTTATAATTAATTTTTAAACTATAATTAAATATTATTATAATTATAATCTTAAATATAATATTAAATTTCTCTAAAACTAAAATGCTAATAATTTCCATTATATTATATCACATTAATTTATCACATTTTAATTACACATCACATTTTTTAAATAATTTTAGTTATAAATTAAGTTATACATAACATTTTTAAAATCTATTAAAAATAATAATAAAAACAACATAAAGAAAATAAAAATGTTGCACATAAATATTGCACAGAAATATATATATAAGATTTATATTAATATAGAAAATAAATATATAAACCCTGAAAAATAACAATTAATAATAACATACATACAGCATGCATTGAAGAAAATGGTCCATAGTCTAATGGCAAAATATGAAATATATATAATGCAAAAGCTTCCATGCAAAATAATATTTAAGATATAACAATATTAAAAAATTAAAAACTATCAGATGTGCGCTGTTCTCCATATAAATTTGGCGTATTATGCAGTTCTAAATGCCTTGCATCGATTTCAAAATTTGTACAATTAATACCTTCGTCTTGAAAGCTGGACCGAACTATATAAATCGCGGAAACTGTATCATTAGATAAACGATTTCGTTTTTTATTTTTTACATCTGTTACTATAGAAAAAATTCTTTCGGCCTCAGCATTTGAGTGTGGAAGAGAAAGAACGATTAAAACTAAAGATTCTAAATTTGGAAATATTTTTTTCCCGTCAAAATTTTTAGAATTTAATATATTTTTCCACATCTCATCTATTTCTAAAGAAGCTAACTCTTTTTTCTTTTGTTCATCAAAAATTGATGGCAAAATCCTCCATTCAAAAGCTAATTGTGTTAAATTAATTTGTTCTACTCGCGTTGCAATAGAAGTCAAATCTCTAATTTTATTTCTACCTTCATTATATAAAGCAATTTGAGGATCTAGAAATGTTAATTGTTTAAAAAATATATCTGTACACGGTAAACGTTTCAGCATTTCTTGAACTGCAGTAATATAAAAATCTAAACATTTTAATCTAATCTCATGCGCGCATTCTAAAGATAAATTTTCTAAAAAGCTTTCACATTCCGGTCCCACATATACATTATCTATGTGTTGTAAGTTATTTTTATTATTAAAATCTAAATTACAAATATTATTTAAAACATCAAAATGTACAAAATTTTGAGCAAACTGAAATATTATTTGTTGACTATTATCATATAATTTATGTACTAAAATATTACGAGACTGAAACAAAGCGTTAAAGCTGTTAAAAAAATTCAAAGAATATTTCAAAAATAATAAATATGCTTTAATAGAATTATCATTTAAATGTTCTAAAATAGTCTCTGCAGATTTTAATTTATCTTCCATTACAGCTAAAACAAAATAATTTTTCAAAATTTCCTAATTTTCAAGAAGTCTAACGACACATTTGTGAAAACTAAGCCATCTAGTATTAGATAATTTTAATATTTTGTGTCGTTCTACATTAAAAAAATCCTGAAATTCAACTAAAATTGCACTTCTCTGCACTGCCCGAAATATAAGTAGCAACTCCTTTAATTAAATGTTCACAAGACGAAGGTAATTTTTCACAAGCTTTACTTGCTACAAGTGCAGATGAATGACAAATACAATTCATTGTTATTAATCTTGGTATTTCTGACTTTAAATGACTCATAAAAGAATTATTGCATCCTACCATAACAGATGCATTGTCACATGCTAATCCGACAATATTTTTAATTGGAATTTCTTTTTCTTCTAAACAATTTTTAAATGACTCGAAAATTTTACTTGCAGAACAATCTGTTGCGTTTAAAGGATATAATTCTAATAATTTAGTAGTAATTTTTTTACTCAAAGGAGAAATGTATCGAACAAGAATACACATTAATTTTGTATCCGATATATCTGTGCTCTCGTCAATTAAAATAGAAAATCTGCTAGTTTTTAAATCCTCAACTGTTTTTTCTGTTTCGCGTTTAGCTATTACATTTTTAACTATAGATGAACACTTTTTTCGAGCGAGTGAAAGGTCTTGCACAATTTTAGGATCTATACAAATATCTTTTAATAACGGAATTAAATGATCTACGGTCGAAAAGGCGACATTATGTTCCGCGAAAAAAGCTGCTATTTTAATTTCTGCGCGTTTGACTCTATCTTTATGCGACAATGTATTATTATTATTATTATTATTATTATTATTATTATTATTATTATTTTGATGGCTTTATAATCTGAAGAATTAAAATTTTCGATATGTTTGACCCTCTGTGAATGTTTAATTATATCCGCTTTGTGACAACTGATAGTTTTATTACAAGCCATGCAAAGCGCTTTATTTTCTGAAGTATGAGGAGCCAACCATCCTTTAAAAACATCTTCATCTAACCATGCAGCTTGAAATTGTCTAATTCTACGCTTTTTAATAGCTCCTTTAGAAATATTAGGCTCCATTATAATAATATATATTTACTTACCGAAAATTTTCCTAACCGTTATTTGTTATTGCCACTGTAGTCTGCTCTTTTTCCTTTATTCTTCTTGAAGAGGGAAGACACTCTTTCATTTCACTAATCACTTTTCTCGCTGTACTTTAAAACACTATAACACTCACTCGGGACTCGGGACTTCTTTCTGGCATCACCGAGCTCAGATGCTGTTGCCCGCCAAAACTTTGGCGCCCATAATCCGCTATCTGATACACCGTTGCTTTCCTGTGATTACTACTGCGCATGCGCGAAAAAGTCACCCGGCCTACCATCACTGGTTATGATCTATGTACAGTTTATTACACGCTACTATTTACAAGGTTTTCGTTTTGGTCCTGAAAAGTACCGTTTGTACAGCCGTTCCCGGTAGGTTAGACGAGGGGCCGCTTTGGTGGTCTTTAGAGTCCCTAAGCTGTTATTATTAGGATCCTTGATTTCTTCGGTCAATTCCGTCTGTGTGGCCGTAGTCTTTGTCGTTGCCTCCCAATCAGAGGTTGATTGGGTGCTTTGCTCTGAGGTGGCGCTGCTGACTTGAGCCCCCCTATGGACTCGGCCTAAGGAGTCCGTCTGTGTATTTCTTGTTACCCCTGGCCGAGGCGAAAGTAGCAGTGGTGATAAAGGGTCATCTACAATAGAGTCGTAAAGTCGTAAGTCGTAAGAAATTGACTAATCCCAGTTGAAGTTCAGGAGAATAATCAACTGTAATTGGTCAATTTCTTACGACTTACGACTTTACGACTCTATTGTAGACGACCCTTAATGCCTCAGAGACAGACCACGATCCTGTGGACTTCCATTCAGACCTTCGACTGTGGTGGACATGTTACTTGTAGTGCTCAATTATTCTAGTCATAAAGTATTCTTTAACAACCTCCCCCGCATCTCAGGGAGTGCTTTTGTTTCGCTATTGTGTGGACTCAGTACATTGCGAATTGTTTTTGGTATTTTCACCCTTGATGACTCGGCTTCTTCATACTAGCCGTAACTAATTTTTGCGCATAATAGCACCACGTCATTCTCGGCCATCTTGAACGGCCGACCGCGTGGCATCGGTCGGCGAGTGCACGGTCTGTAATCTTTCTATCATGTCCATTCAAGGCCATAGACTTATATAATAGACCGAGCCAACCGTGAGAGCAACCCACGCTGGCACAAAAGTGAGAGAGCAATAGCTGGAGTTGTGCTCTCTCTGTCTAAATGTGATAAGGTGGGGATAAAGGAGAGAATAAGATAGAGTAGGTTAGGTTAGAGGTTAGAAGAAATAAGGTTTTGTGCGAAATTAATGTGTATGAAGTAAATTCATTAAAAATATTTTACTGAGTGTTAAAAATATAATTTAAAAAATGGTTAGACTTTGTAGTATCCCACACAGCACAAATGGCTATTTGCCGACTGATAGTCGACATTTTTTAGTCAACTTGAAGTCGTCTCTTTAAGTCGACATTTAGTCAACTATTTCTAGTACGGTTTATTGTCGACTTTAACTATCGACTATGAATCGACTTAAGGTCGACCATTTTCAGAATATTAAAAGTCGCCTTTCGGCAAAGCGAAAAGTCGATTAAATTAGGCATTTTCAAAGACTTGATTGATTTAATTTCATTATTCTTTAATTGTATTATATGTAACAATATTATATAATTAAAGTATTTACATCAGGGAGCCGATTTTCCTGAGCAATGCAGCAGTTTAAAAAAGAAATTGTTTTCTATTTAAAGTTTATTTTTAGCATTCGTCATTAGTAAAACTTTTTTTGTAACTCAAATTTTGTTTTTTTAGTTTTTAAGAAGACTGTCTAATTTGAGTTTTATTTCATATTAATACGGTGATTTTTTTGCTGATTTGTTGCTATTGAAAGATGTTAAAAAATTTTGCTAAAATTTAGTGGCCTGGTTGTTTTGTGTGTGTGTATATTCATTAAGTAGCTACCAAAGATATCCAATGGATAAATGGAAATATTCATATAGTTCCACGAGCTTCACGCCTCGCCGCTAGGTGGCGAAAAGGAAAACGCCTAACTCGAAAGTGGAATTCATCTAAGACAGTAATATAAGGCCGCGGCACACGGCCACAAATCACGGCTTATCGGTCAAAGAGAACGGACTATTATAGTCGCATCTCCTCTAGCTTTTGCAAGGAGCTTCAGAGCTCCATGTAATTAACTGCAGATGGTTAATTTTTTTAAAATTCCATCTTATATGTATCTATATACAGAACATTAAATCGATCAAGTTTTTGAGAAATGACATAAAAATAAAAAATTAGTAGTTAATGGACATGATATTAAATTGACTGAAAATTGACTTATAATCGCCATAAAGTTGACTTCTAAGTCGACTTATTAGCTGACTGACAGTCGACTATAGTCGAGTCATTTGTCGGCTGTTAGTCGACTTTAAGTTGACATTCAGTCTGACTTTGAAGTCGACTTTAGACTTTTTCTGCCGACTGACAGTCAACTAACAGTCGACTTGGTGCTGTTTGGGATATGTAAACTAGAGCAAGGAATGATTCCGGATGTTTCTTTCCATAAGTAAGAATTAAAAATAACCAAAATAATTATTTTAAGATATCGTTATATTGCTATTTTAATTAATACTTTTCTTATGTAGTCTGCAAATGAATACAATAAGTGTATACCATGAAAAATTCATGTTTGTTTAATAGCATTAATCACTTTTTTATATATATTAATATATTAAAATAAATAATAATAATTAACATTCAGAAAGTATATGTTTATAATACATTTCCAGAATTCCTACTAATCCGGAATTGACAGCTAAATGGTTTATGAATATTGGTCGAGAGCTTAGTAATAACAGTTCTGTTTGCAGTAGACGTTTTGAAGAAAAGGATTTTTCTTACAAAATATCAAGAGACACGGTAGTGTCTTGCGTCGAGTTCATCTCTCTAGCAAGACGCGCGCCGTGTCTCTTTACGCGAGACGGGAAATTGAGACCAGTTCAGATTATTTCATATTATTATATTACGATAACCGCTGAACGGATCGAGCTCTTATTAGGCTTAATCGATAGCTTATGTTCGAATTATATAGTAAAAGTGTCTTTATTTTTACTCTACGAGCTGTAGAAGTGGAAATATCGCGATATATAATTCTAAAATCGTGAAAATACGATTAAGAAACGTCCACGTCGTCGTCGTCGTCATCAAACAATCCGGAATTTCGCGTCAAGTAAACTTTCGGTTAAGATATTTAATAAACTAAAGCCGTTATCAAAAATCTAACGACACTTTTATGATATAATATGAGTACAAGCTTTCGATTGCGACCTGTTTGAATAAAATCGGTGCAGTCAATCCCGAGAAATGATCCTTCTTTTCCTTCAGGTTAGACTCACGTACATATGCTTGCACGCACACACGCAAAGCGAGTTTGTCCCTCAAGCGGCGTTCATAAATATCTATGTAACTATAATTATGGTTGCGCAGTCAAATATGTAAATTTCTACAAACACACACACACACACACACACACATACACACATATGTATATATATGTATATAATTATATACTACAGAACTATAGAGTCATAGATAAACATACTTATATATAATTATGTACATAGATAATCTTTTTCTGTGTAATCATAACTTGTATGAATAGATTACTTGTATTGAATAAGGTTTAGATGTTGCTTTAAAGGAAAAGAATAACATCATATTTGTAAAACTATATTTTAAGTTTTGGGAGGATGGACTATATATGTTGATGCTGTCTTAAAATAATATTTATTATGATTTTATGATACGCTACAAACTTATATCAAACTTTTATAGTAATTATAAGCAATAATAAAACTCACCCTGTATATGTAAAATGAAAATATCTATGTATTTCGACATGTATACAAGTTCATGTATTAAAGCATTTCACACACATTAAGATAACGTTTATGTCTTCAATTTATAATTTTATATAAACTATTTGTCTTTAATTTATAACTTAATATAAACTATTTGTGTTGCTGAACGTGCATAAGTAAGATTTTGCATTAAAAAGAAAACTAAAATACAAAATTAAGAAACTTTAAATTAATATAAAATTAAGTATATACTCAGTATACTCGCTATAATAGCCAATGCTGCTTGTTACTTATGCACGTTCAGCAACACAAATATAAAATCATATACATATAAAAAAAAAGACTAATTTTTAAAGATATAAGAATAAAGTCATATAAAAAAAGTAAAAGTGCTACATATTTTTAAAGATTTTTTATACAAAAAGAAGTGATATCCCTAAAAAAATACCTTTTAAAAAAAGGTAAAGAAAAAGCGTCGAGTTCATCTAAAAACCATCTCACAAAAAATAGCTATCACAAAAACTGGCTACCTTTATTTACAAAAAGTACTGATATAAAAATTGCGTCAAGTTGGGGTGCAATTTCACTTTAACTTTGTTAGTGTTATTAAATTTTATACGTATGTGCTTTTATATAATCCGCTGCTGACAAATAGGTAGAAGTTCCGTTTAAAATCTATTACATTTTTGTCATAAAGAAGAACATTTTTGTTAGAGTTGAATCAATTTTTTAAAATAAAAGATTACGTCAAATGATTTTTAAATTTTCTAGAAAATTAAAATAAGATTAAAAAACTTATTTAAAAATTAAAAATTAAAAAAAAATGAAAGATTACGTCAATGATTTTTCAATCTTCTACAAAAATAAAATAATTTAATAATAATAAAATTAAAATAATTAAAAGAACAAATTTTTTTAAAAATTAAAAATGAAAAAAAATATAAATTAAAAAAATTTTAAATAAAAAAAATCGGCGCTACCTAGTAATTATTGAAATAATGTTAATATGTAATTGTTCATTTTTCATTTATTATTATTGCCAATCAAATTGGTAGCGCGCGGAGTTTTTTTATTTAAAATTTTTTTAATTTATATTTTTTTTCATTTTTAATTTTTAAAAAAATTTGTTCTTTTAATTATTTTAATTTTATTATTATTAAATTATTTTATTTTTGTAGAAGATTGAAAAATTATTGACGTAATCTTTCATTTTTTTTAATTTTTAATTTTTAAATAAGTTTTTTAATCTTATTTTAATTTTCTAGAAAATTTAAAAATCATTTGACGTAATCTTTTATTTTAAAAAATTGATTCAACTCTAACAAAAATGTTCTTCTTTATGACAAAAATGTAATAGATTTTAAACGGAACTTCTACCTATTTGTCAGCAGCGGATTATATAAAAGCACATACGTATAAAATTTAATAACACTAACAAAGTTAAAGTGAAATTGCACCCCAACTTGACGCAATTTTTATATCAGTACTTTTTGTAAATAAAGGTAGCCAGTTTTTGTGATAGCTATTTTTTGTGAGATGGTTTTTAGATGAACTCGACGCTTTTTCTTTACCTTTTTTTAATATAAAGAGAACATAAAACGATTTTTGATATCTACAGCTGTCCCGTCTTGCTTATTAACTCATGAATGTTTTTTTAAAGAAAAATATTTTCTTCTAACAGTAAATGTTTTTGTTACAAAATATATTGTTTACAGTAAAAATTCATTGCCAGTAAACATTGAATCAAAACAAATCTTGGCAAATATTACAAATACCTATAAAGAATTTTCAAAAACCACTACAAACAGTAACGATGGTAGCAATGATGATAGCAATAATGTGTCTATTGAAAAGTAAGTAATTAATATATTTAAGTACTTGTCCTTGATGAAAAATAAATTTTTTTAATTCCAAGCAAAAATAATTTGAATGTATAGCAATGACTGTGCTCAAGCATCAACTTCTTATGCTGATGAAGAAGCAGACATATCAATTACTGAACATAATGTTTCACATACGATGTCTGATGATTACAGTGATTTTAATATATCACTTGACTCACACTATACTAATTCCAGTCAGGAAGAAAGTACAATATTAAAAAGGTAAGATTATAAAAAACGGTATGATTTTTTTATAATCACTTTTTTAATAATTATATTAAATATTAAAAAATGACTGTATTGTAGAAAATTGGATAAACCTTTGGAAAATCGAAAAAGATTATGCAATAATGTTCGGTATATAGATTTATCCAAAGAATATTTTACATCTGACATTGCTTGGAATATTGTCAATGAGCATGTAAAGAAAGCATTGTCGGAAAAAACAAAAATCTTTAAGTGAGAAAGTGAAACGTACAACTAATAGAGTGGAATCTTTAAAATCATTATTGGAGCACTTGAAAAAGAATAGATTATTGTCTGATGAAGCTTGCAATAAGTTAGAAGTAAGTAAAACTAAAATAAATAAAAGTAATAATTATAATAATAATTGATCACATTAAAATGATTTTGTAATTTTTGTTTAATTTATTGACAGATCCTGCATTAAGGAAAAAGATGATAATAACATGAAGAGCACAAGTTTTAACAACTTGATTAATTTTTTTAATTGTAAATACATTACAGATCATTGTGAGTGTGAAGATTGACTATTCAAATGTGCTGCATTCATTATTAAAATATTAAAATTTTAATAATGTGTGGCTGGAAAATAGTGTCTTTTGTATTTTCACTTATCTTTCAGTATCATGTAAGAGTTTGTTTGTATCAAATTAAGCTTTTACAAATTTTTTGTATTATTTTTATGTATACACTAACATTATAAATATTATTATCATAATCATTATTATTACATTATACATTATTATTATTACACATGATTTTTATTTACACACATGACAAAATAATAAATAACATTCAATAACATATATGACCAAGTATAATAAAAATACAAATAAAAAATATATAAATTTTAATATTAGTATCTGCTTTTTATATTAGTATCTGCTATTTTATACAAAAAGGTTTGCATAAAACAGAAAATTTTCTAGAGATTTTTAGATTCCTATTTTATGAAAACTAAAAAATAGAGATCTAAAAATCTTTTGCGTACAAATATTTTGACATGAATGATATTTATATTACAATAAAGTATTCTTTTTTTTATGTATTTTTTAGTCTACAAGTCCTGTATTAACTGAAATTATCAAAAACGTTACGAGTACAAAAAAGCGTAACAAATATCCTGCTGCATTAAAAGAGTTTTCATGCACCTTATTATTTTATTCAACTTCAGCATATGAATATGTACGAAATAACTTTATGAAAACGTTGCCTCATCCACAAAGTATCCGAAAATGGTTCTGTAAATATGACTTTAGCCCAGGAATTACTAAACCAGTATTAGAAAACTTAAAAAATATGATCGAAGAGTATAATGCTAAAGGAATTGAATTAGAGTTCGGAATTCAAACGGATGAAATGTCGATAAAAAAAGCAATTGAATGGGATGGCAAGCAATATCACGGACATGTTGATTTAGGTCTCGATATTGAAGAAAGTGATGAAGCATCATATGCACTTGTTATAATGTTAGTCGCTTTAAACGCACATTTTAAAACTCCTATTTCATATTATTTGATAAGAAGTCTGACCGCCGAAGAACGATCAAATATATTAAAAGAATCATTAGTAATTTTGCATGATAATGGAATAAGCAACATTATATCAATAACATTCGACGGTGCAACTACAAATTTAGGCATGGTCAAAAATTTAGGAGCAGACTTACAAAATATTCAAGAAGGATCATTTTTTGAACACCCAGTTACTAAAGAACCGATTGTTGTTATTCCGGACGCCTGTCATATGTTAAAGTTAATTCGCAATACTGTAGCTGAATATGATTTGATTGATAATGAGGGTAATACAATCCAATGGAGTTTTTTGGAAAGATTGGTTGAGATACAAGAAAAACATAAATTACATCCAGCAACAAAAATCCGTCAGACATATTAATTTTCAAAAAGAAAAAATGAAAGTAAAGTTGGCAGCACAAACATTTAGTAAATCAGTTGCACTGATTTTTATGAAACAAAAATTTCCTCAAGACTGCAAATGTTGATGCTACAGTAAAATTTTGTGAAACAATAAATAATATTTTTGATATTTTAAATACACGAAGAAAATTTGAAAAAAATACAGACCTAAAAACTTGTATAACACAAGAAAATTATGAAACCATAGAAAAGAAAGTAGACAAATATATTAATTATATTAAATCGCTAAGGATTATTGAAGACAAAAAATATAAGCAAAATATTTCTATTTTAAATTCAAAACGTAGGATAGGATTTTGGGGATTTTTAGCTATGAAAGGTGCTTTAAAAATAGCTCAATATGTTTTTAAAAAAAACTCGATGATGTATCTTTTAACATACAAATTGTCTCAGGACCATTTGGAAACCTTTTTTCTTGCATGCGACGTATGGGTGGTTTTAATAACAACCCTACATGTCGACAGTTTAAATCCCACTATAAGAAGCTTATTACTCATGTCAATTCTATAGTTCCTAAAGAAAGTAATTGTTCATTACAAGATGAGACTAGCATACTTAAATCCCGAGAAGCCTCGTCCGCCGGGGCGGCCCCCGGGGGGAGGTAGATTCTCCCCGCCGGCCCCCTGGTGGAGCGGAGCCTGCCAGGAGGCGGTGGACGCTAGACGCCTTCTTTCCACTCTCAAAAAATATCCCACCTTTTCAAATTATCTCGCTTTCAAAAAGCAGGAAGCGATAACCAGAAGAATCTTGAAAACAGAAA